>JADRCH010007205.1:768042-874784 GCA_019843965.1 Rhynchomys soricoides
TATATATATATATAATGTGTGTGTGAGAGAGAGTGTGATTGTGTGTGCGTGCGTGTGTGTGCACACATACACGCACGCACACACACATAGACCTTTACGTATACATGTGTGTGTGTGGGCATGTGTGCACATATGCATGCACATGCATGCACACATACATACATACATATACACACACAGAGAAGGACCAAAACCATTTTCTGTTGTTTTGGGGAATTGAAATCTATAGTTGGTAAGAAGTACCACTGATTTCCAAACATGTAATCACTTCTTAAAATTTTTGGTTCTTAACCTTGTTCCCCTCCCCCTTATTCTTTGTTCTTTTTCCTGTTAAGATAACTTATTCGCTCCTCTAGTTCACTGACCTGTCATATACCATAGAGTATTTGCATTGTTTTATTCCCCTTTCCTTATGATACTGACGCTAATAACTTTTGAATTTAATTTATGTAGTGGGTTTGGGATTTCATTTCTCTCCCTGTCACTTTTCACTGAGAAGGGGAGGATTCCCATCTCCTGTTCCTCATGCAACCATCTGCAAATGTTCCTGTAGCTCTGCAGCCTTTTCCCAGCAGCATCCTGTGTCCACAATTGTGCCAGTCTAGACATGCTCTGTTGTGCCCTGTGACTTATCTGCTTGGTATTTCTATTGCTTTCACTGTTTTAGGTATTGTGGAAGGATATAAAACCAAACAGAAACAAAGGAGTGAAAGAGTGTAATGAGGGTAGAGAAGACTTCTGTTAGGGGGATAGTTTTTATTTAGGTGATTTCTTCTAGCACTGAGAATTCCCATGTAACAGCAACGCTAAGTCATCGAAGGTTTTCACCTAAGAGTTAGTTTGGGTCCATTAGTCTCTTTTTCAAGCCTCTTTTATTATGGATCACCTTTTGAGCCTATCTCTTCCCTAGGCAAAAAGGTTTAACTAAACTAGTAGCAAGGAAATTGAGACTTTGCCTCCTGGGAAAGAGATTTATCTCCACCCCATAACCCATAGATAGTAGGTAGGTGTCCGGTAGGGCTCTCTATATAGTGTTCTGGTCATCCCTGCTTCCGTTTTCATATTCATAAGGCATCACTGTTAGAAGTTTATGGAGGAGTTCAAGAGACAAACCTGCTTGGCCAAGATCATTAGACACCTTCAGATTAACCTAAGAGTTCAAGGTTGACAACAACATCATATAGGGACCATCAGGAAAAGAGAAAGGCTTGATCTATGATAATATACCAGTCATTTGCATCACTGAAATGATAAAAAAATATCCCCAAATGTTAGCAGATTGCATGGATAATCTCTGTCTCCTTCTTTTCCCTCACTGTCTCCCTGGTAGAGGACTGTGAGTATTGGCATAGTTAGAGCCATTCTGGCACTCGAAGTAGGCTTTGTTCCTGACAGACTCGCATCCCAGGACAACTGAGGCAAGTGAGAGAGAAGCCTACGGCTACTTTTACATCTGGGAGAGGGGGAAGCTGAGGCAGAACACTTGGCAGGCTTTCCATTTGACCAGAATGTTTCCCACAAAAATCAGAATTCCCATGAGTACAAGAGTGCTTATTCTTTGTCATTTAGCCCTTTGTGTGGCTAGAGATTGAAGCGAGAAAAATAGAGTACAAAGAAGTGTGAAAACCCACCCTATCCAGGAATCTGGAGATTGTGTCTGTCCTGGACCTCACAAGAAAAGATTACATTATAAAAAAGATCTAGGCTTACCAAGTGGCAATCATAGCTGTATGAGGTCCCCAATAAAGCTGAATTTGTGTTTTCTGACCTAGTCTAAGCCCTACCCCTGAGAATCTTTCCCCTATGGAAAACAAATTATAAGCTGTTGTCAGACTTTGTAGTTATCAAGGCTAGCTAGCAGAACACCAGGGCTCGGGACTGGCTATCACTGCTCAGCACATGATAGAGCTACATAAGCCCTTATGGCAAGAAATCTGGTATCTAGCACATAGACTACAATGTCCTTCCTTGGCAAACTGAAATGTGTTTCACTTCCTATGCAGGCCTCCCTTACTATACCTTCTTTTCCTACTTTCTACCCATCCTCACTAGGCTTGGCCTTGGCAACTTTCTCCAGGGGTTAGGAGCATACCAGGAGGGCTTGTTTGGAAAGGTTTCTAGATCTATAGTATCTTTTGGCCAGACCCTCTCATTCTCTTCCCCTTTCTGAGTCCAACATTCCTCTGAGTCCAACATTACCTCTGATCATCCTGTTTCTCCACCCAGTCCACTGGCCTTACAAGATGTAGTAATTTGTGAAGGCACTACCAATTAGCTCTCCTTTGATTGGAATGCACTGTTCCATCCCCACACCTATGGCTCAAAGTAGATCAGTGGCCAGTAGCCCAAAGGGAAACTCATCAATTCCCTGGACTCGGTAGCTAAACCTGTTGCATCCCCACAGCCATGTTATCCCCCCAAACTCTTTAACTCTCCTGTTTCTGCATGGCCCTGTATTCCCCTTTCCTCAACTCGATGAGGCCTGAATTTTCTTTCCAAAAGGGTTTTGCAAGTTTGTTCTATGAGTTCTGCTGTAGGGAGGTCCTAAATACAGAAATACAATTTTTCGCTCCTTCTCTCATCCACTTTCTATGTGTATATCTTTAATTGATCTATTAAGGACAGCAACAAGAGAGTTCTAACAATTCTAGTATGAAGCCAAATAGTGATATTTTAGTGTTTTGGGGGTGGGGTGGGCTGGGTGAATAGATGGGCAACAGTGATTTTGACTACCCCTGCTGCTCTGCATTTGCCGGTTTATTCTTTTGTTTCTATTATCTGATTGTTTGACCCTGTCAAACAAGTGTCAAAATTGTGTATTTGGAAATGTTTAACAACAACAAAAAAAGATGTTGTAATGACATAAAGCCTTATGAAAATATTTATGGAGTTCAATAAAAGAAGTAAAAAGAATTTCAGGCACAGTTGTGCCATTTGTGTGTGTGTGTGTGTGTGTGTGTGTGTGTGTGTGTGTGTGTGGTCAATTGCAAAATAAAGTCAATTTGTGTGCTGTGAGACTACTTGCTCCAACTATCTTGAGTTTCTTATCCTGCTGTTTCATTTCCAAAGTATTCCAAGGGATATTGGGAAACATTTTCTATCATTTCTGGAAGAGTAAAAGACAAGAACAGTGTTTGAAACTGTAGCCATGAGTACTTAAAATATTTTTATAGATAGGACTGTCTTTCATTTTACCTGGTACTTTGCTAAAACCTAATGGCCTGTTTCTAATCTTGTTCATTTCTCTTGTATCTACAGGCCCAAAATACAACATGGGTATTTGTGACAGTTTTAACATTGCATTTTTAATGTAGTCATAGGCCATAACACTTAGGAATCCCCCACTCCAGGTTCCCTCTTAAAACCTGTGGACTTGACTACTTAAAAGTAGACTTTAATTGTCCATGTGTGGACACAGTGACCTCATCATTTTCTTTATTATTATTAGTCTGTGTACACAAACACTTTGCTTCCTACTAGGCCTGCACGCGACATGAAATGTTGCCTGTTAGCAGTCAACATGAATGTCTCATAGCCTTCCTCCAAAGCAATAGAACACTAAAGTCTAAAAGGTTCAGTTTTATTGAAATATTCCAGGCAGTTGTTCAAAATATCTAGAGTGTGAGCTCTATCCCTCTGCGCCTTGGAAGTGCCCTCCTACACTGAAGCATTTTAAAGTCATGATTCAAGCCTTCCTTACCTTCACTAACTTTTGCCTTTGCCCATATCTTAGATCTTCTCATTTATCCCCTCTACAGTGACCACCCTGCCCCTTTCACCTGGGTTCTTTCAACTGTCCCCATCCAAATTACCAAAATGTTGCCATTCTTTTTTATATCTCACCAATTCCCAACTTCCGCGGATCCCAGGGGTAAATTGCAATTACTTCTTCCAGAGTAAGTGGGCATCATCCGTTCTCAGTCTTCCTAGACCACCTTCTAGGAGTTTTAGAAGTGAGAGGACAATAACAATGAGTTTATTAACCATATTTGACAAGGAAAGAACAGGACCTAAAAGTGATTGGCTAGGGCTACCTACCTTCTGAGTTTTACTTGCCTGTCCTTCCTCCCCAACCCCCACTCCCACCCCTCCCTCCACCTCCACCTCCATCTCCACTGATTTTGTCTTAGTTTTTGGTGGGGTGAGGGAATAAAATGACACCAACAAATATATGAATGTCTTTCTGTGTAGTCATTAATAGACCTATCTCTTAAATTTTCTAGTTACGGCCTTAAAAACAAACAAAGCCAATTGCAGTTACAGGTCACTTTTTTTCTCCAGAACCAAAAGCAAATGGCCTGAGAACCAAGGTCTCCAATGTGGTCTTTGCTTTTTTTTCACTCAATGTTTCAATCACTTAAGCCACCACTTTGCTTCTTAGCCCACTGGCTTTGGTGCCATTAAGAATTTCTTTATTCATAATCACCTGTTTCCTCTGATTCCCAGAGGCATTTTCATGTCATGGCTATGGTACTTTTGAAGTAGATCTTGCTTGTCCAGGATTTTACTTGCAAATACCAAGTCTACAAAGTCAGAGTACTCTGTATTGTGCCCCACAAAGCCCTGTTAACTGCAGAATAATATTTCTGCCTGGCCTATATGAAGACTAGCCCAATTTATTTATAACATAATTGATCATTGATTTAGAAGCAAACTGTTCTGGTTGTACATCATATTTATTTCCTAGTTGTGACCTTTTCTAGTGGACTTTTAGTGCCATACATACAATGTTTTCTCATCTAGTTATGAGAAAGGGAAGAGACATAAAGTAGGCTTTGTAGTCTTCAGATGCTACTGTCACTTTTACTCTACTGTTAGAGGCTGTCAACGATGTGTTATTTAAGGTAAGTTCTTGTGTCAGATTACATCTCTCTCCCACTAGCTATGGATCTCTCCAGTCCTGTCAGAAAGCTGCATTATAGTCAATACACATATCCTAAATATGTATTCTAAGATATGGCTTGGTAATCTGCAATAAGGATATTAAAATGATATTGAAGTGCCTGAACTATCTCATTCCAACAAATCACTCAGGGCTTAATGTTGACATATAAGGATGACTAGGACTCTGGAGAATGAGAGTCTTAAGGTCTTCACAGAACAAATTAATTAACAGTGAAGAAAATCTCTGTATCCATCAGGATCAGTTTGGTTATATTCTAGTAACTGATAATCCCAACAAATGTCAGTGGCATAATGTATAGGAATTTATTTCTTATTCATACAAATTCTGCTGTAGGTTCAGGTGGCTTTCCAGGACAACTATGAGTTATTTCTGCTTTATTGTAGCTCCATCTCATCCCATGATTTCATATCTCCACAGCAAGAGAAAACACAAGAATGTTTCACTAATGAATTCTGTACTGCTGTTTTCAGTCATAGAGCAAAGAACAAAAATGATCACCACTTCAAGACAACAGAGACAAGAGAGCTAGAGAAATATGTACCAAGCTTCTTCCATTTCCCTGCCCTTCCTCTAACCCACAGCCATCTGCAAACTCACAAGCTGTTTTTAATACTGTGGTCCAGGAGCACTCTTTGTTTGTGGGCCACCTTTGCCCAGTAAGTCATTTCTTCTCTTTCACATCCTCCATTGCCCATGCCCATGGCCATCTCCACACCCACAGACCTAGGTCCAGACTGTTAGTCTTCACGTTAGTTTTCACACCTGCTTTATTCATGAGCCAACTTTGCATGGTGGGACATTCCTTCCCTCTTCCATCTTTCCCTCTCCTCACTGCCATATCTGCACACACAAACCTGGCTTCATAACTGTGCTTTGGGAGCTTTCTTTGCTTGATCCAATTAAACGGTGTATCCACGATCTTTACCTCGTGCACCTCCTATACTCACCCAATCTAAGTAAAACCAGATTAACACATCACTCACACAACCAAAGGAAGAAGTCACATGCCCAGGTCAAATCCCCCCAAACAAAATATGACTGGCTAAGAAAGCATGTCTACCATCAAACTTACTAGCCCTATAGAAGTATTATCTAAAAGGAACTTCCTAGATGAGCCCCAGGACACATAATTTTAAAGAACAATTGCTATCTTTATTAAAGAATCTAAGGAATTAAATAATTCAATAAAGAGATAGAAACATTGCCATGAACAGAAGCTAAAAGGAAGATGAAATTGGAAAACTCCTAAGCCAGAAGACGGCCTCACACACAGGAGTATATGGGCAAAACAAATCTCACTTGGTGGGTCATAAAAATCAAAAAGGGAGACACAAATATGTAAGGGTGATTGATTTGGTGTATGTGAGAAGAATCCGGGGAGGAGTTCAAAATTCATCGTATACATGTATGAACTTCTCAAAGAATGAACATAAATACTGTTTAAAAGGCTTAAAAATATGTGGGATTTTACTGTAGCTTTATGCATGACCACTCTATCACACTTTGGGTTGCAATATACTGCAATTAATTATAATTAATTACATATACTCTTCAAATGTGTCTTCTTAAGCTTTAGTTTAAATGACACAGGGTTTTGTGCCTTCTGGTTGGCAAATACCATTGGGATAAATGTCAAATAATTGTGTGAAAATCACAACTTAATTTTCAGATCCCAGGATATTCTCCCATAATTAATCTGTAGGCATAGTACATACCTTGTGTTAAATGCAAGCTGTTCTGGGCACCCAGCATGTGAATGTTTTGACAGGGGTAGTGCACATGCCCCTGATTTAGAAAGCCTTTCCTTGCTCCACTGACTTGGTCATAGAATATTTTGAGGTTATTTCAGTTGAGAATGAAAAATTTAATTCAGGGCTCCTCCAATCCTACAAATCATTGAAGCATTGTCTCTGAAAGTCTGAGGGAGCAGCTCCTGTTGCTGTACCTGTGCTGCCTGAACCTCTAGGTCTTCATCTCCTGCTCCAAACTCTCCTTCCACCCCCAGCCCTACACTGGAGTTTCCTGGTTCTCCTGTGCTTTTCCTAATATCCTCACTGCTGAGTCTAAGTGTTTGTTATCTTTCTTTGATTATATGGCCATTCTTTAATGACATTAACCAGCTATTATTAAAAGTTATCAAGCAAACAACAATGGATGTATTAACCTGAAGTGGGTGCTTTGTTAGAATAGAAATTTCTTTTTCTCTGCCCCACTATCTTTTCCCCCTAAGACCCTAGAGGCAAATTTCCTGAGTTCCAATCCTAGACTCATCACACATTTCCTAATTATAGAATTTAAGGAAGGTGGCATATATATATATATATTTTTCTTCTGAGTTTCAATTTCCCAATCTGTCCTTCATGAATAAAAATAGTTATTATCTACTTCAAATCATTGCTTTAAGGAGTACATTTTCAGTTAAACATAGATGCTATACAAGAATAGTCACAGGAACTTTATTCATAATTGCTCTAAGGTGAAAACAGACCAATATCTCTCAGTTGATGAATGGATAAATAAAATATTAATTTATACAACATGCTACTCATCTGCAAAAAGGAATGAAGTACTGATGCATAATATACCCTTTGGTGAACCTTAAAAATATACTATATGAAAGGCCAACAAGAGTTTGTATGATTTATTCATATGACATAACCCCAATAGGCAAATACATAGACAGTAAATCAGTGGTTTTCCTGGACACTAGCTAGCAACTCTTTGTAATTATCCACGTCAACTGGGGGCCCTGACCGTGGCACATTTGGTTTATCCACTGGAAAATTATAGATATGAAAGAACCATTGTTTGGGTTTCCATACAGTTTTTTTAGAGTGATGAAAATAATATAAAATCAATTGTGATGATAGCTTGCTTAACTCTGGATATACTAAAACCAAACAAACCCACTGAATTAAATTTAAAGGGAAGTGATTAAATCTCAGTTAAGTGTTATTTTTTAAAGAGATGTTAACACACTATAATTTTCTGTACTTCTATTCTTGAGGGTACCTCAACAAAGTTCCCCAATTTTGTATCAAAGAGAAATTTTTGTACAATGGTCCGTACTTGCCTCAACATTCCTAAATGACAGACTTGTCCTTCACTGTTGTATCAGGCTTTTAGTCACCAACTCTTTGTAATCTTCCACATCTACTGGGGTTTGTTGTGCTACCGTATTTGGTTTGGCCCCTGGAAATTTATAGGTGTGAAAGAAAGGCTATGAAAGTTTGGTCTCTTATTCAGAAAACAAATTAAAAGACATATTATGTTTTGTACATATTTAATCTTTACATTAAGTCAGTTAAAGAAATACCCTGGCATCCACAAGGTGATATGGTGGTGCTTGCCACCAAGCCTGTCAACCTGAGTTAAATACCCAGGCCCTACATGGATAGAAGGAGGGAACTGATTTACGCAAGTCATTCTGGCCTCACATACAGTTCATGGCATGGATGAGAGAGAGAGAGAGAGAGAGAGAGAGAGAGACTTTTCAGCACCTTATGATATTCTTTAAGCTAAAAGGTTTATGAAAAGCCATATAAGAAACACCCTGGAGCCTGTTCAACTATTATAGAAACCGAGTTAAGTTTTGCTGTATTTGAGCCTCCTAACATTATGGTAGCAGAAGCCCTGTGGCTACTTGCCAAGGACTGCCACCTCCTCCTAGCCCCTCTCTTTGCCTTTAGGATTCACTAGTTTCTAGCTTGTTCCCCACCAAGGTCTCTCCAGCTTGCTCACATGGCACAGAGACTCAAGTAAACTATCTTCACACCTCTTCCTAGCCTCCCTCCATTCAGGTCACCCAAGCTCAACAGGTCCTTTCCAGACACTGACACCACTCAGATCCTCTCCCTCCCTTTGAGACTCACCAGATCCTAACCTACTCCCTACCAGGAACTCTCTAGCCACTATCAGTGACCTGGAGACTCAAGCCCTCCATGGCAGATAGGTAACTGGATCCTCCAGTTGTCCTATACTGCCTTGAGACCCAAGAAAAGTCCACACTTTCAGAATTGTGTTTTAAGCTCCTGGCAAAGATCACTAAAGGCACCAAGACTATACTTGTCAGGCAAAAGAACCAGGATAGAGGCTGTGGTTCCCAATGCCAGATAAACAGAGGAATCAATAATCCAACTCTGCCCCCTCCGGAACATTATTAACACTCCTGTGGAAAGAAGAAAACTGACATGAGCAAAAATGACTGATTCAAACACGAACTAATTAAAATACACCAATCCCAATATTGAAATAAAAACAACTCATACACACTTGAGATAAGTAATTCAAAGGAATAGTCAAACAACTCAAAAGATTTATAAAAAAGGAATGTAACAAGAAAAAGTAGGGAATGAAACAAGGAAATTAATCTAAGACATGAAAATGGAGATCTAATTGCTGAAGAAAACTCAAATGAGTCTAAAAATGAAAAACTAAATAAGCCAAATTGTCAAAGACCAGCTTTGACACCAAGGCTAACTAACCTAAGGCAGGGCATATAGCTGGCAACTGGCAGTTGGTACTGATGGCAGCCTGTGACAACTGGAGAAAAAGAAAGAAGGGAAAGACAATCATACACTCACAGAATGAATGAAGTAAGACAAGCTCCAACAACTTCACACATACATACATACACACAAACATATTCACATATTGGATAGATGGAGTAAAGCTCCATCCAACTTTATATATATATGCATGTGTGTGCATATGTGTGTATGTCACACACACACATACATACACGCACACATATATATGCACACATTTGTTGCATGGTGAAAAATCCAACACACTGACTTACTCTAAGAAACTTTAAGTCTCCCACAGCTTATGTATCCCAGCAAAATCTTTCCAACAGTATACAAATTACAATGTGACTACATTCTGTTTTTCTTTTCCTGAATGATTATGAAAAAATAGTACATTCCCAAATACCTTTACATGAAAAACATTTTACATATCATTGGTGAAGAAGACAAATTATTCCCAAGAACCCACATTTGTAACTAAGTAACCTATTATAGATTAACAAAGTGTGAGCAAGCAAGGTAGTTTTCTCAGCCAGTTTCTCCTACGGGCAGGCTGCAATTTGCGGTTACAAAGAAAGGATCAATTATTTTATTATTTATCTTAAAAAGTAATCTTATTGAAATTTTAAAAGAATCACAAATCTAAACTTTTATATAAAAAAACAATCATTTCTACTTCAAATCCTCAGGGTGCACATTTACTCATCGACAAGTTTTTTATTAAATCGTATTGGGAAGCTAAGAGCAAAAATGGGCACAAGAAACTTTGATCACCAGCTTAGCTTCAGCCAAAGAAACATGTCAGCCAGTGCCGTATGGGCTGCCATTGTTCTTGTTTCCTGACCTCAAAAAAATCTCAAGCTCCAATATTAAGATTGTGTTTGTCTGAACTTTAAATTGTTCCATAAGATTTTCTACACCTAAGCCACTAACAAACATCCTAACCTTAATTCATTAACAATCTATTTTTCCAAATGCTTTCTAAGGGTGGATATCTACAACTCTAAGTTCTTTCCTAGGGTGGTGACTGAATCATTAATCTGCTCCAGCAACAATGCCTGAAAAAGATCAAGCACCAGTGTTTCAAGTGCCAGAGATACTGCCCAGTGAGGGCTGGAAGCCCCTTTAGAGTTTACATACAATTCTTAGATTAAGAGGGATGTGAAGGCAGCAAGCAGAGCAGAACTCCATCACAGCAAGAAGTCCTCAGGACAAGTAGTCCTTGTGCCATGCCTCTTCAAGGCACACCCATCCTGGTATGCTAAACTGTGGGCTGCATTCCATGAGTCCTAAAGCCATTTGGTGTTCCTCCTGCATGGCCCTAGACACCAAATAAAGCCTCACCAACAAAATGGATCTTGTCAAAAACAGAGTCAGGAATGGAAGACAAAATAGAGGAATTAGATCATTAAGTAAAGGTTAATGATAAATTGAAAAAAGAAAGTATGAACAGAACAAATAAAAGTTTTGCAACACCTCCTATAGGCATAAAAGAATACCATAGTGAATGCATAGAAAATATCTTTAGTAAAACCATAAAAAGTAAAATTCTCAAAAGTAGAGAAAAGAAATAACCGTCTAAGTACATGAGGCTTATGAAATAGACAAGACCAGAAACTAAATTTTCACAAGGTATTATATTTAAAACATTAAAGACACAGTATTAATTATTTAAAAGCTGTAAGAGAAAAAGGTCAAGTCACTTAGAAAAGTAGGCCCATTGAATAACATTTGATTATTTAACAGAAACCTTTAAAGGTAGAAGGGCCTGAAAAGGTATATTTCAACTTCTTAAAGACCACAACTCTCAAATTAAACTATTATACCAAGCAAAATTATCTATTTAAATTGAAAAAGAAAACAGAAAACTTCCAAAATAAAAAATAAAAACAGATTAAAGGAATTTATAACTACAAGACCAGCTCTACAGATGATATCAGAAACAACACATAAGTGTAAAGAGAAGGTAAACATACCCACGAGGTTAATAAGATCAAGTAAGCAATCCCAAGACTAGTAATCAAAAAAGAGCCAAGAAAATACCACAGAATTAATAAAATGACAGGAAATATACATTTTCAATAAGTCTTAATATTAATGATCTAAATTCCCACAACAAAAAGATGCACGCTAGCAGACTGTATTAGAAAACAGGATCCCCCTTTTTGTTGCCTCCAAGAAACACACTAAACCATCAAATATAGACATTACTGGAAAAGGGTATTCCAAACATGACAAAACTAAAAAATAAGCAGGTGTACCTAATTTGATATCTGATAAAATAGTCTTCAATGTAAAATTAGTCCCAAGAGATAAGGTAGAACACTTAAATCTCATTAAACAAACAAACAAAAAATACCTACAGGATATTACAATTCTAAACATAGATAAAGCAAACACAGGGCCGCTAAGTGTCACAAAATAAACGATTACATCTAAGACCGCAGATGGACATCAACACAGTGATGATGGGTGATTTCAATTTCTCACTATCCCCAAAGCAGCTCATCCGGAAAAATATCCAAACAGAGAAACTCTAGAGTTAAGTGACATAAATCAGATGGGCCTAGCAGGTATATTCAAAATGTTCTACCCAGACAGTATATAATACAATCCTTTGCTGTAGCTGTTTTCTCAGCAATTCATCTCTGATAAGTATATATGCAAAAATTCTTAATAAAATATTTGCAAATCAAATTCAGGAACACATAAAGGTTATCCACCAACATCAAGATGGCTTCATTCTAGAAATGTAAGGATGGGGGAACCCATGGCTCCAGCTGGATATGTAGCAGAGGACAGCCTTATTGGGCATCGCTGGGAGGAGAGGCCCTTGGTCCTGTGGAGGCTCATTGACCCAGAGTAGGGGAATGTTAGGGCGCTGAGGCAGGAGTGGGTGGGGGAGCACCTTTATAGAGGTAGGGGGAGAGGGAGGGGGTAGGAGGTTTTGTGGAGGGGAAACTGAGAAGGAGGATAACATTTGAAATGTCAATAAATAAAAAAACCAATAAAAATGAAAAATTAATCCATCACATAGACTCAAAGATAGAAACCACATGATCATCATACTGGGTTCAGAAAAAACTTTTTACAAAATCCAACATCACTTTATTATAAAAGCCCTTGAGAAGTTTAAGAAAGGAGTGAGATATTTCAACATAGTAAAGGAAACATACGACAAGCCCTCAACCTGCGTCTCCCTAATCTGAGAAAAACTCAAAGCATTTCCATTAACATTTGGAACAAGACAAGGATGCCCATTCTCCCCATTTTATTTGATATAGTACTTGAAATATTTGTTAGCTAGAGCAATAAGACAAACTGGATGCAAATGGGAAAGGAAGAAGAAAAAAATGTCCTGATTTTCAGATAATACCCTCTATATAAAATGTGCTAAAATCTCCACCAGAAACATCCTACAACTGTTAAACATTTTCAGCAAAGTAGCAAACTATAACATTCAGACCAAAAGTTCCAGCCTTTCTGTGGAGAAATGAAAAACACAAGAAAAAAAGATCAAAGAAATAGTACCATTCAAAATACCCTCAAAATAACTTGATATAAAACTAACAAGGATGTGATTGAGTGGTACAGTTAAAATATTAAGGACCAGACAGGGAAGGGAACAGGGTGGAGGATCAGTGTAAAAAGAGCCAGGGAGAGGAGGCAGGGAGAGTGAATGGAAATTGGAGGTAGGTGTGAGGGGGGGTTGATGAGGCAGGGACATACCAGAGGCCTGGAATGAGGAAGGCTCCAGGGAGTCTATGAAGGTGACTTTAGCTGAGCCTCCTAAGAGTGGGAAATCTGGAACCTGAAGTGGCCTCTTCCTGCAGCCAGGCAGGACTCCCAGTGGAGCGATACAGATAGCAACCCACCCACAAAGCCTTCAACGAAAATTTGTCCTGCCTACAAGAAATGCAGGGACAAAGATGGAGCAGAAACTGAGGGAATGTCCAACCAATAACAAGCCCAACTTGAGATCCATCCCATGGGCAAACACGAATCCCTGACATTATTAATGATACTCTGTTATGCTTGCAGACAAAAGCCTAGCATAACTGTCCTGTGAGAGGCTCCACCCAGCAGCTGACTGAAACAGATGCAGAGGCCCACAGCCAAACATGAAACAGAACTCAGGAAGTCTTGTGGAAGAGTTGGGGGGAGGGGAAGGATTGAGAAACCTGGAGGGAATAAGGACTCCATAGGAAGACCAACAGAGTCAACTAACTTGGACCCTTGGGGGCTCCCAGAGAAGTAATTATATTTTAATTTCAGAAATACTTAAAAGAAACTTAGCTTTTCACTGAATTTTACTAACAACAAAGGTATAAGAAACAGAATGCTGACAATTTAGCCCTGCCACACTCTGCTTTTCAGTTCCATTGCATCCAGGGTCTATGGAGGAGGAAAGAGCTGTTGCATAGTCATTATTAGGAACTATCTCATTGCACCTTAATGAATGTGGAGGGAAAACTTACCACTAGATCTCAATGACACTACCTTGGCATAGATCAGTGATACACTTGATTCTGCCTGATGTGGGATAGAAGATATCTCTCTGCTCAGCATTGCTAATACTAATCTTTGTAACTTCAGCACAGCACAGAATCTGTTTCTTTTGAAGAAAAACTACTTCTTAGATCCCTTGTGCTCCAAGATTGTGCTCCTTTGCATTGTCAGACTACTGAACGAACAAAGGTATTCAAAAGGCTAAAGATAAGTGTTTTTAAGTTGTAAAGCTCTTATGGGAGGTTTTGAGTCACCAGGGCTGCACATTTCAGTTGGCAGTAAGATAACTTAAATATTTAATTGAGGAATATTTACAGCATAGTGTATGGAATTATTTTATTCATTTAAAAAGACTTATTGAACATCAACTCTAGGTAATAAGCTCTTGAGATGCAAAATAAAAAGTCTGTTTTGAAGTAATTCATTTGCCTATGAGTAACACAAAAAAGTAAGCATTTATGTAAGTCAGTTTAAGGTTTCTAAATTCACAAAGGTATGATCTAAACATCTGAATCATAATTCTAGAGAAGAAAAGGTATTAGAATTTAATTTAATCATCTCACTGTGTGAGGTTATGAGTAAGAATTCTTTTAAGTATATAACCAGGGGGCTGAGGCAATAACTTCTTTTGAAATTTTATGTGCAATAAATAGACTTCTTTTTTTTACCTGTCAACTACTTTTCTAAGCAAAAGAGCTTGATATAGCTTGGTTTGTAATTAATTTTTTCAGATACATTACTTGTGGAATATAATGGCATCTCATTTATACATATTCACCTTCTAACTTAAGGTATAGGCTCCTCTCTCTCTCTCTCTCTCTCTCTCTCTCTCTCTGTGTGTGTGTGTGTGTGTGTGTGTGTGTGTGTGTGTGTGTGTGTGGTGTGTGTGTGTGTTGAGTTGTAAACTTGGAGACTGAAGACACAACTTTGTTTTGATATGTGTTTTTAAACATTGTTATCTCATGAGCAGATCATATGATGTTAAATCTTTTAAAACACAGTTTAGAAAAGGTCAAGCCGCCTCTTTCCAGCCCACCTCCATCCTCTTGGAACTCACCCTTTTGATAAAAACTAAGGGTTTCTCCAGGTCTTCTCTGCTGTCTATTTCAGCATCCCTTCAAGTCCATCCCTATTCCTTTGTGACTCCTACCTACCACAGAATATCTCTTTAGCAGGGATCCATAGCAGTCACGCTAGATTGGGACTCAGGTAGGCAATGTTTATCCTGCTTACTGTCCTCCATTCTTGTCTCTAAAGACTTACTTTTAGTTCTGCTACAGCCTACCCCCAGGAGCCCCTCCTTCTAGCCCACCTTAATCCATATTGGGAGGGACTAGTCTTCTTAGAGAGGATACAGGGTCCACTCAATTCTTCCCATTTGCCCCTTCCAGCCTTTGCTACTTTCTCATTTCCATTCTTCTGTGATCCACCCCAACCCCAACCCTTGACACTTACCAGCAAGACAACAGTCTATCACGGACCTCAAAACAACCACACTTGGCTAGGACTCAGAGTAGGCATATCAACCAAAGATTGGGATACCCACCCAACAAAGATGAGACCAAATATCTACACCTTAAATGTCATAACTCCAGATACCTAGATTTCAGCAGGAAAATAAAAACATGTTCAACCAGAACAAAATGTCTCTTTCTAAAGCCAACAATTATATTGTAATGGGCCCAGGGAGAAATGATTTAGCACAAATCAAGGACTTCAAAATAGCAATTATGAATATAGTCAAGAGCCTCAAAGAGGGTAGGAATAAATGTCTTAATGAAGACTGTGAGAACACAAACTGTTGCATGAAATAATGAAAATAATTCAAGACATGAAAATAGAATTTAACAAAGAAATAGAATCACTAAAGGAAATGCAAACTGAAAATAAAACTCACAATGAAAACTTCAGGATGTCAAACAAAAACCTCAGAGGTAAACAGATTAAAATATACGGAAGAGAAAATTCTAAGTCTTGCAGACAAGTTAGAAGAAATGGATAGTTCAGTAAAGGAAAAGAAGCAAGTCACCACATACATAAGAAAATTGAAATAAAACTCTACATCCTATCTCCCACCATGGATCAAAGCTTGGTATCAACAGCAATAAAAACAGGAGAAAGTTTACAAACTCATGGAAGCTAAACAACTTGATACTGAATAAAAACTCAATCAGAACAGAAATCAAGAAAGAATTTAAGAAGTTTTTAGAAATGAGTGAAAATGAAAACACAATATACCCAAACCTATGAGACTCAATAATGGAGATTTTAAGAGGCAAGTTGATAGTGCTAAGTGACTACATAAAAGAAAAAAATACTGGAGAAATCCTATATTAATAATTTAATTACACACTTGAAAGCTCTAGAAAAACAAGAAAAAATAATACTGCCCAATCTGATAGGTTTTTTCAGTCAGGGTTCTCTGAAGAACAGAACTTGAATATATATATGATTTATTAGAATGACTTACAGTCTGTGGTCCAGCTAATCCAATAATAGCTAGCTACCTATATGGCTAGCTACCCATAGAAGGTCCAAGAATCCAGTAGTTGTTCAGTCCAGAAGGCTAGATATCTCAGCTGGTGTTCAGTATATGATAGAATTTCAAAGAACTAGTAGGCTATAATGCCAGTGAAGAAATGAACTTGCTAGCAAGAGTGTAAGCAAGAGGGTGAAGAGAAAGCTTTCTTCTTCCATAATCTTTACATAGGCTGCAAGTAGAAGGTGTGGCCCAAATTAAAGATATTTTCCCCCTTCAGAAGATATAGATTGAAAATATATGTTCCTATCTCAAAGATCTGGATTAGAAATGTGTCTTCCCTTCAGGTTCCATATCCCCACTACTCAGAGTCTCAGCTAAGGTTACTCCCATTGACTCCTGGGACCCTCCATTCCAGGTTTCTGGCAAGCCTTCAAGATGCCCCCATCCCTCCCAACCCCTGCCAGTTACAGATTTCTATTCATTCTCATAGCCATCTGGCCATCTCCCCTGTCCTTTCCCACACCTGATCCTGAACACCTACCCCATTCCCATCTCCATCCCCTCTTCCACCCAGTTCCTCCCTCCATCTGCCTCCTATGACTATTTTATTCCCCCTTCTAAATGAGATTCAAGCATCATCACTTGGGATTTCCTTACTGTTTAGCTTCTTTGGGTATCCCGTACTTTATAGTTAATATCCACTCCTGTAGCCAGGCAGAAACCCCAGTGGAGGAATAAGAACACCAACCTACCCATGAAACTTTGGACCTAACATTTATCCTGTCTACAAGAAATGCGGGGACAAAGATGGAGCAGAGACTGAGAGAATGGCCAAACAATAACTGGCCCACCTTGAGAACCATCCCATTGGCAAGCATTAGGCTTGTTTAGCAGCTTATTCACTTTATATCCCCATATATAGTGGGGACCTAGCCCCTCCTCCATATGTAGCAGATGTGCAACACAGCCTCATGTGGGTCCCCCCAACAACTGGAGCAGGGGCTGTCCCTAAAGCTGTATTAAAAGTATCCCTGATACTATTAATGATGCTCTGTTATGCTTGCAGACAGGAGCCTAACATAATTGTCCTCTGAGAGGTTCTACCCAGCAGCTGAAGGAAACAGATGCAGAGACCCACAGCTAAACATTGCGCACTGGTCCTTTCCTGTCTCTCTTCTCTGTTTTCCATAATTACTGTAGCCAGGACTCTCTGTAGATTCCCTCCCTGTCACTTTTCTTTATTTCTCTTTCTCTGCACCTTCTCCTCCTCTGTCTCCCTGTTAGAGGCAGACTATCTTAGCAACCTACACTAAATCCCTTAACGGCCTATCCTGTCTTTCTAGCCTCTGAGCTTTTTCCTGTTATCTCTTCTAGCCTGGTCTATAAAAGCTATTGTCACAATAGCTTTGTCCTCCTTTGTGCTGGAGTCATAGAATGTATACTGGCGGAATGCCTCCATGAGCTGCTCTACAAAGGCTGCGGGTGACTCATCCCTGCTTATCCTCACATACCTTGGTCAGATTTGTGGGTTGTCAAGTGGCCCCCTTGAGACCTGCCAATGGAGTCTGGTGGTAGACCTTCAGGTGCCCCTTACCTTTTGCCATAGTCAGGGAAATCTGCTGTCGACAACAGCCTGGTCAATCAATGGTGTCTGAGGGGACATTCTTTCTAGTTTCCTGCATTTTCCTCTCTCGCTCTTTGGTCGTGAAGAGCACTCTAATGAGTTGTTGGATATCATCCTAGGTGGGCTGGTGAGTAAATAAGACAGTCTCAAAGAAATTAATTGGCCACTTGGAAAGGGGGAGGGGGTCTCTTCCTGCCCCTCCCTTCGGTCAAGGGGGGGTACAACTGCCCCAGTCCCATATGGGCTGAGGATTCCGGGACCAGAGCTGGTGCTGGCAGGGCCATGGGGGCCAGGGCAGGGGGATATGGAGGAGGAGAGTCTTGGAGTAACAGGTCTGCTGTTGAAGGATCTTGGAGGATTGACTTCTTCTCAGGTCCAGATCTCTCCTCCAGGGCTTCCTTCTTCCTGATGGCCAGAACCTGTGAGGCAGGTCTTGGGGAAAGGAAGGCCTTTATCTATGAGGGGGGTAGGGAGTTCTCCATTAGATTCTCCTCCTCCTAGTTTTTCCCTCTTTCCCTAACTTCCCTCTTAACTAGTATGTTTAAAGAGGTAGATTCAGTCTGTCCAATGTTCAAAAAAAAAAAAAAAAGTCGTCAGTTTAAGTCCAAGAACACAGAACGAGATATCAACAAACACAGAGGAAAACAATCAATACACAGACAGCTCAACCCTGTCATGGACAGGCATCTATGCTCAAGAACACAGAGAAAGACAATCAACACACAGTTCACCCCTCCCATGGGCACAGACAGTTCGTTTCTGTGACACAGTGACACACCTACTCCAACAAGGCCACACCTCCTAGTAGTGCCACTCCCTGGGCCGAGCATATACAAACCATCACAACACCCATACATGATAATTAACACAGAGACCTACAACTGGACAGTGTGAAGAAAATGTGAGATTTTAGTGCACTCTGTTTTAAGTGGCATGTCTTTATCAAATCTTCCCCTCAAGGCTCAGGGGTCTATGAAGAAGAAGTGGTAGAAAGACTGTAGCAACCAGAGATGGTAGATGATTTCAAAGAGATTGTGTCTTCAAGGTACAACAGGACTGATAGATACACATATGAACTTACAGTACTGTGATAGCACAAACAAGACATGCTCAGGTTCAGACCTGGCTAAGTCTCAGCACTTAGAAGGAGAGGTGGACATTACATCCCATACCTAACCAAGAAGCTATTTGCAATTGGTATCTGCTGGGAAATGGAAAATCAAATTTCTCCAGTAGAGTATCACTGGGTATATAAATCATACTTCAAGATAGGCCAACATAAAAGAGACTCTATGTTTTTGTGTATGCTTTTTTTTTGTCTTATTGTCTTTGTTTTTTTTTGTTTGTTTGTTGTTTTGTTTTTTAGATAGAGCATAATGTTGGGGTGTGGAAATATAATCAAAATATACTACATAAAAAAATGAATGAAACCACGACTCCTAATTTTGAATTTCAGGGAGAAAATTGAAAGCAAAGAAGAGTTCAATTAATCAATTCATATATGAACAAAGAGAGTTGTATTATTTACTTTTCTACCTTAGACCATTTAGGATAAATGAGGAGCCACTGAAGGAATACTAAGAAGAAACAGTGTGGGTTAACTGAAGCTCTCTGGGGGGAAAAGCCACACACATTGAACTTTGTACAATGGAGGGGTTCAGCTGCTGCAGTTCCAGAGTTGCATTATCTTAAACTTTCTTAACCCTCACCCCACCCAAAATGGTCATGCATTGTTCAACTCAGTGAGTGACCTAAACATTCTTCCGGCTATTAGGTAAGTTCTTTTGGAATGTGTGCACAGATCCTCAGCTTTCACTGGCCTAAAGGCAGGGAAGGCCATCAGATAGTATCTGAAGCCTGCTGCAGAAGTTTCTCCTGTTTGCTCTGACACACCTACCCTAGGCTTCCCCCAATGTCTTTTAAAAGTTTCCTGATTTATAGTTCACTTTGTTTTGTTGCTATAAAAATTTCATGAGGCCAGTTGGGGAAGAGGCTTATCTTACAAAGGAACTTGTGGCATAAGCCTGTGGACCTGGGTTCAATCCATTGAATTTAAGTAGAGGTGGAAGGAAAGAAGTAACTACACAATGTTATCTTCTAATTTCCACTTTTCCACCTCTGCCCCTTCCAACATAGACACGTCAGGCACACACAGGTTAATAATAAACAGCAGCAACATCACCAACAAAATTCCATGAAACTGTTACCACATTGGAACATAGAACTTGGGGTAACCTAAAGTTGTGGACTTTGGTCTTGGTCATTTATATATGATTCCAGAATAAACCATCTTTTATTTATTTTGAGATGAGAGCTGTGTTTTTTATGTTCACATATGGAACCATTAAAAATTGTGTTTCCAGCCTGGCATGGTGGCACATGTTTTAATCCCAGTACTTGGGAGGTGGGGGGGGGAGATCTGTTAGTTTGAGGCTCTGTTAGTTTGAGGCCAGCCTGGTATGTAGAGTGAGTTCCAGGACAGTCAGGGATACCCAGAGAAACCGTGTCTCAAAAAACAAAAAGCAAAAAAACCAAATCCTGTTTCTAGAGTATTTGATAACTACAGAAACTACTCATGAAATAAATGACAAAGTAAGCAATAAAAGTATAGAATATGCTCTCAAATGTGTAAGATTATAGAACAGATATATTAATAAGACGTCAGCTTAATAAACATTTTGATATTTGCCTAGTTTGTACGACTAAAGTTAGTTTTGTGATTTTTATTTCACTCAGTTTTAGAAAAACAAATACCAGCATATTTCCCATACACTTAGAAAAACATATTTAAAAATCATTGCAACGAATCATCAGGTAGAAAATGTGAAGGGGAGTTTAAGTTAACATGGTGGACTGTGCACGGCCTTTCCCCAACCCAGTTTCAAATTCCTTAAAAAAGAACGAAATCGTAGATTTGTTTATACAATTTCTCCCACCCCACGTATTTTTTCTTTCTTTTTCTCTTTTCTTTTCTTTTTCTGCTTGTGAGGAATTCCTGGAAGATAGAAAGCAGATGGAGTCTCAGTGAAGTATGCAGTTGGGCAGCAGACGGCCTGCAGGGGAGGAGGGGAGCTGTACTGTCTGGTTCTGGTGGGAATGAACCGGTTGGGGGCCACTGGAGTAAATGAGAGCGCCTGAGTCAGTGTGGCTGCCCCAGGAGCGGAAGGCAGGACGGAAGCAGGAGGGGTGGAGGAAAGGAGAGGGCGGGCTCAGAGGAGGAGGATTCCCTAAGCAACAAAAATCCCGGTTTCGCAGATTGGCCAAGCTGACAAGCGCTGCCAAGACCAGGCCGCGCAAAGCGCAAACTGCTGGGAGACGTGCTACTGCCTGCACTTTCGTTGCCGCAAACATCCCTGTTATCTCCGGTCCACGTTAACTGTCGACTTCTTCTCTGTTGCCGTTCTGCGACCGCAGCAGCGTTGACAACAACAGCTAAGTGGCGGATTCTGGCTGGGACGTGGGCTTGGGAGTCCGGGAAGGCGCCAGGGGCGGACAGAACGAACCTGGGAGCCCGCCATCTCTCTCTAGCCATCACTATTGCAGTCACCCCTCCCTGAAGGAGGAAAAAAGCACTAGTGAGAGGCACTCTCTGTCTCAGTTCCCAGTCAGTTAGCTCGCTTCTGACAAAATCTGAAAAGAGGACAGATACAGTCTCTCGGATCGCGAGAAATATCTGCCATTGGACACTGCTGACTGTTGGTCAGCTTGTTAAGCAAAGGGCAGCTTTACTTCGGCCACCGAAGCCTTGAGCCATGTCTCCTCCGACCGTGCCTCCTACTGGGGTGGATGGCGTGTCAGCGTACCTGATGAAGAAAAGGCACACTCACAAGAAGCAGCGGCGTAAGCCCACTTTCCTCACTCATAGGAACATCGTGGGCTGCCGCATTCAACACGGCTGGAAAGAAGGCAATGAGCCAGTGGAGCAATGGAAAGGTACTGTGCTCGAGCAGGTTTCCGTGAAGCCCACTCTCTATATCATCAAATATGATGGCAAAGACAGTGTGTACGGACTAGAACTGCACAGAGATAAGAGAGTTTTAGCGCTGGAGATTCTTCCTGAGAGAGTTCCTTCTCCTCGTGTTGACTCTCGCCTGGCCGATTCCCTGGTTGGGAAGGCAGTGGGACATGTGTTCGAAGGTGAGCATGGTAAGAAAGATGAGTGGAAGGGTATGGTGTTGGCGCGAGCCCCCATAATGGATACTTGGTTTTACATCACCTACGAGAAAGATCCGGTCCTCTATATGTACACTCTGCTGGACGACTACAAAGATGGTGACCTGCGTATCATTCCAGATTCCAACTACTACTTCCCGACAGCAGAACAGGAGCCTGGAGAGGTGCTCGACAGTCTTGTGGGCAAGCAGGTGGAACACGCCAAAGACGACGGATCCAAGAGAACTGGAATTTTTATTCATCAGGTGGTAGCCAAGCCATCTGTCTACTTCATTAAGTTTGATGATGATATTCACATTTATGTCTATGGTTTGGTGAAAACCCCGTAAGTTTATAGAACTCTGCGAAACGTGGTAAAATACTTTATGTTCTCAAAATTAGGTTTTTCTGAGGACAGTTTTGAGGTCAAAAGTTCCGGACAGTGACTAAATCTTATTGTGCCTCCATATCTTATATTGACTATTTCTCAGTTCTGACTCAAGTATATGTTGGTACTTTTGTTCTTTATTTGTTTTGTAATTGAAATTTTAAATTGGTTGCTAAGAAAGAAAAAAGAAGTGTTTGGATTCACCGAAACAACTCAAAAGTAGATAAACTGTGCAATGTGTCTTCTGCTCCCTTTCCCCTCTTTAATTCTTCAGGTTAATTAAGAATTTGGCATTTTTCTTTAGGATCTTTTCCCTGCTCTCAAGCAGAAAGTTTGATGTAGCTTTTGCAAAACTGACCTGCCAGATGATAGAGCTTTTGATAAACGGCACAGTCAATCTCTGACCTTCATTCTCACACTTCCTCTCACCACTGTGTTCACAGTACATACAGATTTGCCAAAAAAGTATTCATTCTTGCATTGGAGGTCATTTATTTCCTTTTTTACTCATAATGATGTTTTATTATATTAAGGTGCTCTTATTTCTATAGAAGTGTTACGTAGGCACATATTTAGTTTTAAGAAATATTGCAAGGTTGCCATCCACTGGTCTTTAATGTTTGAAATGCTGACAGGTAGAAAGTTCCATGGTTTTCCTGATTACTTTATTTGATGTTTACCTGACTCAATAAGACTTATTTTTTTCTACTTGGGATATTTTTCTTTTGATTTGATAATTCCTAACCTTTGTTCTTTTATATATTCAGTTGATATTTTCCATGTAAAGCTGTAGGAATGTCTACAATGAAAGTACATTTAACTTTTTTATTTCATGTGTTAAAGAATTTTACATTGTTATTAATCTTGACTTTGTTTACTTTACAACTTTAAAAACTTTAATTTTATAATTTTTAAACATCTATGTCTTTTATAAACTTTTAGTTTCCTCTCTTTCTCAGGCAGTGTCCCTAACCTAAGTCATACCAATATTCACTTTGTTTTTCTCTTACAATCTTTATTATATTTAAATTTTTTATCTACCTGAAATTCATTTTTGCATAGGCCAATACATAGAGAGTCAACTCTAAATATTTTGCATTACATATTCTACTGTAGAAATTACTTTTAAGAAAATCACTCCTTTTCAAATTTCTGAGTAAAAGTTAATTTTAAACATAATAGTAGACCATAAGTTTCAGAAACTGGAATAATAAATTCCCTTTCAATAGTTTTTTTTATTATTATAATTTATCCTCAACATTCATCCTTTCAAGAGAAAAACCAATGCATTTTATTGATATTTTGAAAGGGTCTGATACCTATCAGAATTGCATCAATTTTCTGTATTCTTATATACAAGAATAAAATTAATAGTGATATTCTTAACACACAAGAGATTTGATAGATCATTGAAATATTTTTATCTTGCTTTCATAACATTTTTCAAATAGATCATTCATATCAAATGGAATTTATTTTTGCAGTTATCAAATTTTGTACTAAGTTGAATATTTTTCCTTCTTATAAGTAACTTTTTATTTTTATCAATAAAGGAAATCTACAGATTTTATATTTTTATCTTTTATCCAATGAGTTTATTTAATCCTATATGTTACATTGGATTTTAAATTAGAAACTTTTGGATTTTCTTGAAGTATACAATCATTTTGTATGTAAATAGAGATAATTTTATTTCTTCTAATGCTTATACTTATTAGTATAACATTAGCTGGATATTCCAGTGTTATGTGATGATGATGGCAGACATGCCTGCCTATTTCTAATTTTTATAAGAAAGACTTTATTGTTTCATATGTGCTTTTGTGATTGATTGTTGGTAAGTAGTCATTCATGTTTAGAAATTTCTTCTGTTCTTGTTTTTATATAGTGTTACTGTTAGAAATGTCTCCTTGATTTTATCAATGTCTTTTCAATATCCATTATTAAACTTATATAGTGTTTCTTTTAATTTGTTGATATATGATTTATTAGAAAGTTAGGTATTTAGTATTAAACCAAACCTTTATTTCTGGAATAAATCCTACTTGGTTATGGTAAAATAGCCATTTATTATTTTGCTGCATTTTATTTACTAATGATGCATTAATAATTGGATTTGAATTCCAAAGTAAAATTACAGTTTTAGATAACTCTTTGTATTTTTTTTACTTTTTTATTTTTTTGCAGTTCAACTTTTTATTTTACTAAAACCAGAATATGCACAGCACATGCAGTACTAGCATCTAAACTAGTACAATAAGCAACTACTAAACTCTTTGTATTTTTAATTGAATTAACAAACAATAGGTTGTGTCATTTTTTTCATAAGCTGTATCTATGAAGCTTTGTTGTTAAAATTCTACCAGCTTAAAAAATGACTGAGTGAAATACCATTAGAAATATTTTTTAAAAGTTACCTCAGACTAAGCTGTAAAACATTCAAATCCTGGGAATGAATTTTATTATGTATCTTTAATGCATTTCCTGATATTTCCCAGTGGCAGTTGGCTTTTTCAGACTTTTTGTTAATACAGAATATATATTTTTCTGTCATATACAGAATATATATTCTCTGTCAATTACATACAAAGTTGAAAGTTGCTTATATTATAAAGTTTGCTGATTATTTTTTATGTGCTTTATGCCATTATGTATTTGCCCAGTTCAGAAAAATGTAATAAAATCATCAGCTATAGTGATAGTATAATTATCTTTATATTCTTTTATTTACTAGAAAAATAAGGCAAAATATAAAAAATTATGAAAGATGTGAAAAACATTTGTTTACCTCCACTCCAAATTAGCACATATCTATACTTTGACATGTTTGCTTTAAATGCAGATTTATATTGCAATTGATCAGTATTAATGGCTAATAAATTCATTTGCAACTACCACACCAACTCTTCTGCAGAGGCAAACAATGTCATGAATTTGGTGCTCATGTTTTATATATTTACTAAAAATAAATTATATACAAATAAAACTATAACCAATAATAGTAGTGACTTTTGTGTTTTCTAATAATGTCCACATGAATGACCAACTTTATTTATATTTTATTTTTATTTTTTTATATATTTTTTATTGGTTATTTATTTACATTTCAAATGTTAACCCCTTCCCTGTTTCCCCTCCACAAGCTCCCTATCCCATCCTCCCTGCTTCTATGAGGGTGCTCCCCTACCCACCCACCCACTCCCACCTCATGCCCTGGCATTCCCTTACACTGGGGCATCAGGCCTTCACAGGACCAAGGGCCTCTCTTCCCATTGATGCCCGACAAGGCCATCCTGTGCTACATATGAAGCTGGAGTTGTGGGTCCATCCATGTGTACTCTTTGGTTGGTGGTTTAGTCCCTGGGAGCTCTGGGTGGCCTGGTTGGTTGATATTGTTGTTCTTCCTGTGGTGTTACAAACCCCTTCAGCTCCTTCAGTCCTTCCTCTAACTCCTCCATTAGGGACCCTGTGCTCAGTCCAATGTTTGGCTGCAAGCATCCACTTCTGTATTTGTCAGGCTCTGGCAGAGCCTCTCAGGAGACAGCCATATCAGGCTCCTGTCAGCAAGCCCTTCTTGGCATCTACAATAGTGTCTGGGTTTGGTGTCTGTATATGGGATGGATCCCCAGGTGGGGCAGTCTCTGGATGGCTTTTCCTTCATTTTCCACTCTTTGTCCCTGCATTTATTTCCTTTAGACAGGAGCGATTTTGTGTTAATATTTTTGAGATGGGTGGGTGGCCCCATCTCTCAACCAGGAGCCAAGCCTAACCTCTGGATATGGTCTCTATAGGTTCTCTCTCCCCTCTGTTGGTTATTTCAGCTAATGTCATCCCCGTTGGGTCCTGGGAACCTCTTGCGTCCCTGGCATCTGGGACTTTCTAGTGGCTACCTCCAGTTCTCCATCCCCCACTGCTACACACCTCCATTCAATTTCTTCTTTCATACATTATATCCCAACTATGGGTTTCCCTTCCTCCACTCCTCCCAGTCCCTCACTCCACCTTCCCTTGCCCCCAGACCCACTCCTTCATTTCTTTTCAGAAAAGAGCAGGCCTCCCAAGGATATCAGCCAAACATGGCATATCGTGTTGCCATAAGACTAGGACTCTCCCCTTATATTAAGGCTGGAGAAAGCAACTAGGAGGAAAATGATCCCAAAAGCAGGCAAAAGAGTCAGACAATCCCCACTCTCACTGTTGCGTCCCACAAGAACATTCAGTTAATACAACAATAACATATATGCAGAAGACCTAACTCAGACCCATGCAGTCTCTCTGATTGTCTCTTTAGTCTCTGTGAGTTCCTATGATCCCTGCTTAGCTGATTCTGTGGGGACAGACCAACATTTTTTTTTAGAATATATATATATATATATATATATTTCTTGTAAGATATTAGGATATTTTATATTGTAACAGCTAGAAAGAGGGTAACCCTAATTCTGACTGCCTTTTTCAAGTTTGGGAGTTTGCTATTTTGGGAAACTAGTAGTGGTCAAAACAAAAATCTTCCTGATTTAGACAGAAAAAATAAAATAAAATCTATCTAGGCCCTAAGTCATGAACCATAAATTGAATTGTTATATGACATTAGATCATAGACTAAATGAAAAGTCTGTTTCTGCCTAGAGGGCTTTGAGGATATATTATTAAACTGTGTAGACAAATGTTGTTATCTTAAAGCATATATCATGAGACAGATGGCTATGAACTGTTCTTTATGTTCTGAAACTTAGGATTTATGTTATATAATGATTTGAGCATACACACCAAGATCAAGCTATCTTCATAGCTGGATTTGAGTCTAGATACAACTCTGGTTTAGCAGTTGACAATACAATATGACTTATTCTGAAGAATATATAACAAATAAGTCAGTGTAGAATACTGTGTTACCCTATAAACTTTCCCAGCTTTTGGACTGGAACCATTTCAAATTTTCCATCGTAAAATGTATCACACCTGATTGCTTGAGTCAGAAGGAGTTTCACTCTTTTGGGAAATGAATACATCTGTCCAAATTTCTATTTTCTTTGAGATCTTTCTGTCTGGAGGAAACTCATTTTCTCCTACACATATAAATTCAGATCCTGCATGTTTACAATGTGATACTGTAGTTCTTTCATTCTGAGTATCAGAGAGAAGCTTTTAACTGTTCTAACACTGGATTGGAAATGGGCAGAAACAAAGTCTTTGATTCCCCAGTACATAAAATTACTTCACAGTAAGTGAAGGCAGATTCTTGTTTCTCTTAGCACATTTTCTGGAATGAGTATTCTACTGTATTGTTGTCATACATGTCATAGATATATGAAGATAGCTAGGAAGGAAAAGCAAAACAACAGAAATTAAACAGAGACATGGCTGGGTCTGTATATAGAGAGAAAATTGAAGAATAGATGCCATTTAAACCAACACACAAAGTGAGGAAACAAATTGTGTTGCTCATACATTCAGATGGAATATGTGCAGTTAAAGGTTTCTTGCTACAGCCAAATATGATCAGACTAAACAAAACCCATAAATTCCCACATTATCAGACCTCAACTACTTGGGAGTCTGATCTAGTAACTTGTAAGGTCGTAGACAAACATTTAGGGGGTATAGCTTAGTGGTAGAATATTTGTAAATATTTAGAGCGTAAGTCCTAATGACCTGTGGTATCTCACTCCAAATCTTAGGAAGTACAAATGGTGCTAAAATATTTACTATTTAACACAGTAGTGATAGCCCTACTTCTTTTTGAGCTGAATGATTTGGTTATTTGTTTGTTTTTAAATCTTTAAATTATTATTTTGTTATTTTTTGTGTATGTCTTTTGTTATTTTTATGCATGTCTTTAAATTATTATTTTGCTATTTTTTTGTGTATGTCTGTGTATCATCTGCATGTCTAGTGCCAAATAGAAACCAGAATAGTGTGTTGGATCCCTTGGAACTGGAGTTACTAGAGGTTATAAGTCATCACATGGGTGCTGAGAATAAAATCCCCATCCTCTGGAAGAACAGCCAACGCTCTTAACTGCCATCTCTCCAGAATTAATTAATTAATTAATTAATTATATTTATTTAAGAATTACTTATATTTATCCAGATACCTCACACAGAGGCTTTGGATATTAAAATAGTAATTTTTCTTAACTGTTATGAATTGACTCCAATTACCTATTGGGGACAGTTCTCTCCCTGAGAACCCACTTACCTTGGTTCTATTTCTTCTACATAGAGGGTATCCTTTATAAAGTCATTTGTATCCATTTTGGTCCAGTCAATTCTTTTATCCATGCACCTTTGGTGCATCATTCTCAGCATATCTGATGGCGTGGATGGAGACCTGTCCTCAGCAGCAGCAGCTTGTCCAAGAGGAAATCCACACATAATATGAGGATTCTTTTTTCCCTTGCCTACTTTGTCTATTTTACACTTTGATGCTATCTATGGTAGCTAACCAACTGTCCACAGACAACTGAAAGTGTCTGGTTGATGTGGCTCTCTACCAGTCCACCAGTGTGGGACTCTGAACTCTCATTACTCCTCAGTGTACAAACTTCTACCCACTGTGAAGAGCCTACTTTCTGTTTCTAACGGATGGATTCTGGCCAAGACTATACTATATCTTCATACAAGCTGGGGGCAAAAGAAAAAGCAGGGCTGCTTGCTATAGTCTCCCTGGGCAAGGGCTTACTATTCTTCCTTGTAGTATGGTTGGTCGCACCAGCTTGTCTGAGGTGAATGTACATATACTCTTCATCTTTCCTTTCCTACTCTCCCCTACTGCTGCCCTGGAAACACTACTCTTCAAAGTGGGAAAGTACACAACATGTGAATGGCAGTATTTCTGTATGCTCTCTCCCTTCTAATAATTTTGTTTTTTTGTTTTCATGGTGAGTCCTTTTTCCCTCTTAAATTAGTTTGTTTGTAAAGTTTCCCTTTGCAGTGAGTTTGACCTGACTAATCAAACAGGTTAATCTTCACAGTGAGATCTGGTTTTATAGTTACAGGTGGAGAAGGTCTTATTTTTTTTCCTCAGGAAGGTCATGATTAAAGTACTCCTGACAACAGGGGAGGTCTGTTGCCTTAAGGGACACATTTGGTATAGTAAGTCTCATGTTCTCTATCCCTCTGGCTGTCTACTGGGAGACATTATCAAAAATTAATAAAAGCTTGAACCACAGATTATCAAAAATAATAGTAATATATATTTTCCTTGGTAACAAAATTTGACCGTTGTACCCACTCCAATCAAGAGTACTGTCTGCATCATAGCTGTGATTAGCTCTCAGGCGGTAATTTAGAAACACACTCAGAGATTCCTTACATTTAAGTTTTCATAACCTTGTCACAGAACTCTCAGCTGTGAAAAAGTGTGTCAAATGTGCCTTAATGGGTTAGCTCATCTCCTTTAACTTTAATACCAGATGACCATTTCTTTGTGGGCATGCAAGCTATTGCTCATCTATGGATTGCTCACCAGCAGCCACCCTTCTAGTTAATAACTTGGTTCCATCTCCTCTTTGACCTTCTCTCCTATTACTCTTCTTTTTGGCCTGCAAAACTTTTTTCATATTGTTTCTATTCATTACTCAGTTACACTTTTTCCCTTGCACATTTACTCTGGACTATCACATTGGGGGGTGTTTAGGAAACTAATATAGACTATTCCCCCTTCCCTATGAAAACACCGACTACTTTCCTAAGGTGACCAATGAGGATGATTGCACCATATGTGCGTGTGTGGCTCCTTCTCCTGTCCGAAATACAATTCAAATGAAAGTCACTTACCCAGGAACCATTAACCTTCATTATAGGATAACTGTGGCCTTTGACCTAACCTGGCCAGACATCTAAATCATAATTACCTGCTAATTGTATAAGTCCCTTATCTGGTCTTTAGTCTATGCCTAATCAGGCTCAATTGTCATGCCTGAGGCAGAGTTCTGTGCTTATATGAGATCACTGGCATAAGAAGCAATGAGGGAATGACTAATCAAATTCTCTGGTTACCTGTGGTGCTGGGAATGAATAAGGCCATTATCAATTCTGTTAACTATACCAAGTTATGAGGGATAACATTGAGTGTTCCTAAAAAATTCTGCTCTCTTTCAGTTTAGGCTAGATTAAACCACAGAGTCTTAGAATACAGAGGAACAAGCCTTTCTTGCCATGGTGTTTATACGCCAAACATCCCCAGATAGTACACAAAAACTTCAAAAACTAGACAAGGCATCTCAGACTCCTTTCCCTACTTTATTAAACACAACTTTCTTCTCTCTCTCTCTCTCTCTCTCTCTCTCTCTCTCTCTCTCTCTTTCTCTATCTTTTCTAAAAATTGGATATTTTCTTTATTTACATTTCAAATGTTATCCCCTTTCTAGGCCTCCCCTTCAGATACCCCCTATTCCATTCCCCCTCCCCCTGCCTCTATGAAGGTACTCCCCCACCCACCCACCCACTCTCATCTTCCCTCCCTGGCATCCCCTATACTGGGGCACCTAACACCCTCAGGCCCAAGGGCCTCTCCTCCCCCTGATGGCTAACAAGACCCTCCTTTGACACATATGTGGCCAGCACCATGGGTCCCTCCATGTGTATTCTTTGGTTGGTGATCCAGTCTCTGGGAGCATCGAGAGGTCAGGCCAGTTGACAAAGTTGCTCCCTCCATGAGGCTGCAAACTCCCTCAACTCCTTCAGTCCCTTCTCCAATTCCTCCATCTGGGACCTCACACTCAGTCCAATGGTTGCTGTGAGCATCCACCTCTGTATTTGTCAGGCTCTGCCTGAGCATCTTGGGAGACAGCTTATCAGGCTTCCATCAGCAAGCACTTCCCAGCATCCATAATAGTGTCTGAGTTCGGTGGCTGTATATGGGATGTATCCCCAGGTGGGGCAGTCTCTGGATGGCCTTTCCTTCAGTCTCTGCTCCACACTTTGTCTCCATATTTCCTCCTGTGAGTATTTTGTTCTCCCTTCTAAGAAACACTGAAACATCCACATTTTGGTCTTCCTTCTTCTTAGGCTTCATATGGTCTATGATGACCCAGCTATACCACTCTTGGGCCCAGAAGATGCTCCAACATGTAGTAAAGACACATGCTCCACTATGTTCATAGAAGCCATATTTATAATAGCCAGAAGCTGGAAAGAACCCAGATATCCCTCCACAGAGGAATGAATACAGAAAATGTGGTACATTTACACAACGGAATACTACTCAGCTATTAAAAACAATGACTTCATGAAATTTGCAGACAAATAGATGGAACTTGAAAATATCATCCTGAGCGAGGTAACGCAGTCACAAAAGAATGAACATGGTATGTACTCACTGATAAGTGGATATTAGCCCAAAAGTTCAGACTACCCACGATTCAATTCACAGACCATATGAAGTCCTCTATCTTTGAGAAATATCTTCTCTCTATATCTTTGAGAAATATTTCTTGCCATTTATTTTTTTGATGAATGCAAAACAGAATTTTCTTTTCTTTTTTCCTTTTATTATTTTTCTCATTTCACATTTTCACATTTTTCTCGTACACTATAATCTGAATACAGCTTCCTGTCCCTCCCTCTATTCCTCCCATTTCTTTCCTACCTCCCGTCTCCTCCAGATCCACTCCCTTTTTGTCTCTCATTAGAAAAGCGCAGGCTTCTAAGAGATAACAACAAAATGTAACAAAATAAAATGTAACAAGGTAAAACAAAACCCATCATATTGAAGTTGAACAAGCCAAGACAACAAAAAAATGAAAGAGAAGGCATAAGAATCAGAGACCATTTACATATCCAAGAGTCCCATTAAATACTAACTGAAAGCTATAATATATACACAAAGGACCTGGTTTAGACCTGTGTGGGCCCTGTGCTTGCTACTTCAGCTTTGCTCAGTTGTTTTAGGAGGCTTTGTTTTCCTGGTGTCTTACATCCTCTCTGTCTTCCCCACTCCTCCCTCCTCCCCTTCCTCAGGATTCCTGATCTCTAAGGGGAAGAATTTGATGGAGACTGAATAAGGCACCAGTCTATAAGCAGAATATCATTAGGAGTCATTTTATTCTTACTTTTTTTTTTTTTTGACCAGTAATATTTGGTTTTACCCTAAGTCTCTGGGTTATCTAGACTCTGGTTTTGGTCACTCCAGCACTGTCAGCAATAAGTTCCATCTTGTGAAGTGGGCCTTAATAGACACAATTTTCAAAGTTCTTAATAAGAGCAGACCTTGAGAACAAAGAGGTCCAAACTAGAGGAAGGAAGAGGTTAGAGCTAAGATCAATATATTTTCACAAAGACTGCCTTTTTCTTGTCCTGCTTAAGAAGTCCTAGAGCTTGATCTAATAATGACAGCCAGGTTCATTCAAAGGATACTAGCCCAGTCTTTGATTGAATAGAACTCATGATGAGCTAGGACATTTCAATCAGGAGTTCACAAAGCCATCAGGTTATAAATTTCCACCACAGCCATGCACTATCTGAAACTTAGGGATAATTTGAAAAGAAGAGTGTCCCTATTTCCTTCCTGAAGGAGAACCAACCTCCTCTCAATGACCTCACACCCATGCCAAATGTGAAAAATGGACAAATGTTCCAGACTGTCTTTGCCCCTAAAAATTTGGACCCTACTAGAAGCCACCTCACTTCCAACACCAATGCCCATTAAAGTAGAAACACTGAGTTTTGAACTTTGGACATATTTAAGGCTTTTGGGGACTTTAGAAGCATTTCTGACACCAGGTCCTTTGAGACTTAATGGTTTAGAGCCTGAGACCCCCAAGTTATGCATTGTACTCTCTCACTTAGACCTACATCATCCAAAGCACTCCTCCTGAAGTCTAGGATACTTTTACTATTACGTACATACTCTCAGCTATGCTGTCACAATTAGTTATAAGGACTTTAGCAATTTTTTTTAAGAGCTCAATATCCTTTAAAGCCTAAATCATGGAAGGCTTAGAATTTCTCATTGATACATTCCTACCTATGAGGTTACTGCACCAGTATAAAAAGCCAATATCCTCATCTTGGGAAAATAAACAAGATGAATCCTGAGGAATAAATAGCCTGAGGCACATAAATTAGGCTGTGGTCCTGATCCACCCAAAAGTTACAAATCTTTATACCCATTTTGGACAGATGACCACCAAAAACAGGAGCAGCATTGTAGTGGAGCCAGTTGGAGCCTAGAAGACAAGCTGTGTGTGTTACAGAGTCAGAGATGTGATGCAAGCTACTTGGGGGAGCCCAGAAGATCATGACTAAATGGCAGATATTAGATACTGTTTTGATCTGATTGTGACTATGTTCTGGTATTTCCCTCTTGAAGTAAGGAACTATTTAACTTATGTTTGATTTTACAGAACCCCATAGGTGAGAGACTGAATTTTTAAAAAGATTTTATGTTTTAAATGAGACTTTGCATTTTTAAAGAGATTGAATTTTAAAGTATTTGAATTTGCAAAGACTGTGTGAAATTTTAAGTCTATAAAATATTTTATATTGTGGTGTTATTCGGGAACAAAAGGCACGAGGTTAAAGGTGAAGTTCCTGCATACTGCCTCGGGCTCCAGTGGCCCTTGGAGAGGCGGGACAACTGGAAGGACGATCTCGAATACTCCACCATCCTCAGGGCGTGTCGGGCTGTGAGAAGTTGCAGGAACACAGCCCAGGGGTGGAAGACGGTGGCCGAGACTCCGCAGGGACGAGCAACAGCCATCTCTGTGGGTTTTCTAGCTCTGGGCACCACAGGAGCCACTGGATTCGGCAGAAGACCTAGAAGGAGCGCAGCTGGAGTCCCTGCCTGAGACGCCTTAGGTGAGCGATAAGAGTTCGGGCTTCTTAATTGAAGGCCAGATCCCTTGCTTCCCATGGAGGATCAAGATGAATAGAAACAGTCCAGGGTTTCAGGGCGTTTATTTTCATCATGATGAATGGTGTGTGTGTAGAACCTTGTCCGCTCTGTTAGGGAAGGGCGAGGTAGAAATAGTAACTGGGAAGGGGTGTGGCTAAGCTCTCATTAACATGGGGATGTTGAGGCTATGAGGCCACACCTGTACCTGTGGCAGGGCTTGGGGGTGTGACCATGCATCTACTTGAGGAGAGGCTTGAGGTGCGTGACCTTTTTCACCATCTGTGATTACTGAGAGTTTTGCTGGTTATAGCAGCCTGGGCTGGCATTTGTATTCTCTTAGAGTCTGTATGAGATCTGCCCAGGATCTTCTAGCTTTCATAGTCTCTGGTGAGAAGTCTGGTGTAATTCTGATAGGTCTGACTTTATATGTTACTTGCCCCTTTTCCCTTACTGCTTTTAATATTCTTTCCTTGTTTTGTGTATTTGGTGTTCTGACTATAGTGTGACGGGAGGAATTTCTTTTCTGGTCCAGTCTATTTGGAGTTCTGTAAGCTTCTTGTATATTTATGTTCATCTCTTTCTTTAGGTTAGGGAAATTTTCTTCTATAATTTTGTTGAAGATATTTACTGGTCCTTTAAGTTGGGAATCTTCACTCTCTTCTATGCCTATTATCCTCAGGTTCTGTCTTCTCATTGCATCCTGGATATCTTGGATGTTTTGGGTTAGGAGCTTTTTGGATTTTGTGTTTTCTTTGACTGTTGTGTCCATGTTTTCTATGGTATCTTCAGCACCTGAGATTCTCTCTTCCATCTCTTGGATTCTGTTGGTGATGCTTGCATCTATGACTCCTGATTTCTTTCCTATGTTCTCTAACTCCAGGGTTGTCTCCCTTTGTGATTTCTTTATTGTTTCTATTTCTGTTTTTAATTCCTGAACGGTTTTGTTCATTTGTTTGATTGTGTTTTCCTGTATTTCTGCCCATTTGATTGTGCTTTCCTGTAATTCTTTAAGGGATTTTTGTGTGTCCTCTTTAAGGGTTTCCAGTTGTTTACCTGTGTTCTCTTGTAGTTCTTTAAGAGAGTTATTTATTTCCTTCTTAAAATCTTCTATCATCATCATGAGAAGTGATTTTAAGTCTGAGTCTTGCTTTTCTGGTATGTTGGGGTATCCAGGGCTTGCTGTGGTGGGAGAGCTGGGTTATGATGATGCCAAGTAGCCTTGGTTTCTGTTCCTTATGTTCTTGCCCTTGCCTTTTGACATCTGGTTATCTTTGGTGTTAGCTGGTCTTTCTCTCGCTGACTGTGGCTTGTCTTTCCTGCAAGCCCAGGTGTCAATACTCCTTGGAGACAAGTTCTCTCTGAGAGGAATTTGGATTTGGAGAGTTGTGGTGCAGGGTCACCTCTGGGGTGCAGACAGAAACAGGAAGGAGCTAATCCCCAGCTGACCCTTGTTTCCTGTGTCCTGATGGCTCTGCTAGGGTCCCTCATGGTCCAGTGAATTTGAAAAGAAGTGGTGGTCTTGCCTGTACTTAAAGGTGTGTCGGCATGCCTGGTATACCCAGCTCTCTCCTGGTACTATTTGAGTATGGAGCCCTGTGTCACAGGATCTGCTCTCCAGCCACTGAAAGAAACCAGATTCCTGTTCCTCAGTCCCTGTGACCTGGGAATTCCAGGTGGGACCCTCTGATCAGTCAGTCTTGTCCCCACTCCTGGGCGGCTCGCTTTCTCCCGGCACTGTTTGTCTATGGAGGCCTGTTGGCCCAGGCAGAGGTCTCCCGCCACAGGTGGAAACCAGCAGGCTCTTACCTCCCATGGTGTGACCTTTTTTACATGACCAAATGTCACAGACCTATGGAGACATATAGGCACCTGTTAGAAGCTGTTCTCTAGGAGCCCGGCCAACATCTGCCATCCCTTACAGACCGGAGACAACTTATTGGGCCTACAGCGGTCAAACCTTAGCTATACCAGAAAACAGACTGCCGATTATGGCCCAGCAGTGTTATTAATGTGTGATCCTGGGGATGAACAAGACAGGACTTGACAGTGATGTGTCTGTGTCAAGTAGTCAAGGGGTTAATTGTGTTGTATAGTTTTGTGTCAACTTAGCATAAAATATTTATTTGAAATTTTCAAAATAGTAATAAAAGCTCTATAGTATCGGCATAAAACAGACAGGTTAATTAGTGGAATAGAATTGAAGACCCAGATATTAACCCACATACCTACAGACACTTGATTTTTGACAAAAGGTGACTCAAGCTGAGACTCCTACCAGCTGGGAAATGGAGCCTGAAGTGACCATCTCCTGTAGCCAGGCAGGACTCCCAGTGGAGGGAGGAGAACATCTATCTACCCACAAAACCTTTGACCCAAACCGTCCTGCCTACAAGATGTACAGAAATAAAAATAAAGCAGAGATTAAGGGAAAGCCTTTTTCCTGTGGTCTAGCTTCCATGATTATAGAACATATTATGCAAGCTGTTAAGGAAAGGATACAATAGTCCTATCCAGCTGTGATATCTATTAACCACAACAATAGCCATCATGGCAAGGTACCCACAAAGGTACAGTAAGTAATATGGTGGTTTGAATAGGTATGGCCTCCATAGACTTATGTGTTTGAATGTTTGGTCCTTTAAAGAGTGGTACTATTTTAGGAGATCTGTAGGGTAGGTGTGGTCTTGTTGGAGGAAGTTTGTCACTGTGAGGATGGGCTTTGAGGACTCCCTATGCTCAAGCTACACCCAGGGTGGCACACACTCTCCTGCTGCCTGTGGCACAAGATATAGAACTCTCGGCTCCTCCAGTACCATGTCTGCCTGCATGCTATGTTTCCTGTCATGATGATGATGGACTAAACCACTGAATCTGTAAGCCAGTCCCCAATTAACCCAATTCAACATTTTCCTTTATAAGAGTATAAGATTTGCTGTGGTCGTGGTTTCTCTTCACAGCAATGAAATTCAGACTGAGACAAGTAACATGCAGTGATTGCTGTCTAATTCAACTTATGACTCACTCAAAAGCAGGAAAATCATGCCTGAAACTAGAAATATAATCAACTTCTAAGGCTAGTGTCGTCATGAATCTTAGAAAAGAATCTACTGGTGCTACTTTGTTAGACCATAATTCCAGACTATATTCTAAATCTTATTCTCATACCCACAGACAACTGTAGGTGCCACCCCTCATCAAACAAGCTTTTCATTTCAGTAAGTGAAGGCCATCATGGCAAACCATAACTGGACACAATGCAAAGATCAACTGACCACAGGGAACTCTGCCTCAAAGGATAGTTGTACATTCCAGCTCTTGTCTGTATGGCTCAGAAAAAAATCACAGAAGAGGGGGTGTATCTTAGGGTTTTACTGCTGTGAACAGATACCATGACCAAGGCAACTCTTATAAGGACAGCATTTAATTGGGCTGGCTTACAGGTTCAGAGGTTCAGTCCATTATCATCAAGGCAGGAACATGGCAGCATCCAGGCAGGCATGGTTCAGGCAGGCATGATCCAGGCAGAGCTGAGAGTTCTATGTCTTCATCTGAAGGCTGCTAGCAGAATATTGGTTTCCAGGCAGCCAGGATGAGGGTTTTAAAGCCCACACTCACAGTAACACACCTACTCCAACAAGGCCACACCTACTCCAACAGGGTCACACCTTCTAAAAGTGCCACTCTCTGGGCCGAGCAATACAAACCATCACAGAGTGGAAAGAATATAGGATCCAGAATACCAGAAAGTCTGCTATGAAACAGTCTGTCATAGAAATTACATAAATAAGACTTGCACAATATAAATATCAATATACATGATATTACAAAGGGGGAAATATCACAGGTCCACCCTTAGACAAAAAACTATAGGCAATAAATGACTGCTGAGAGAGAATTAAGCTCTCCCAGGGATAAGATTCCTAATTTGTTATCCAATACAAAATGTTTAGTCCTGAAATTGTAGGCATGCCATCAACAAAAATGGATTTAGTATGATACATATATATATATATATATATATATATATATATATATATATATATATATCAAACTAAAGAGGCTATCAATTTGAGAGTGAGCAATAGGGAACATGGAAGGAACTGGAGTTGAAGAGGGGCTGGAGGAGAGAAAGATAAAGGGGGACGTGAAGTAATAATGTTTTAATTAAAATGTTTAAAAATAACGTTAAACACACAGAGACACACACAAATTGACAAAAATACACAGTGACAACTCTCCAATCCTGAAAAGCAGTCCTGGTGTTGTCTTGCATTTTGTTTATGTCTATCATAAGGTTCAGAAATAGAGGCACTAGTGCACTGGTTGTAAAAATATTAATTTTTTACAGTTAGAGATGTTAATGTTGAAGTGCTGAAGTGAGGGCCCAACCATGCATTTCTCTCAGGTCACAACGCCACTAATCAGTTCTTTTTGTGTTACCATGGCTTGCTGTGATCGAGCTACCTCTCCTTTCCTGTTTTGTGTATATCAGTTTTGACAGTTTCATCCTTTTGTCTATGTAGTTTCCAGTGGAAATTAGGAAATTAACATAAATTGCTAAAGTGTCTTAGGGTATGTGTCTTGGGTCCAACATTGAGGTAGGTTGATCACTTTGAAACTTTAATGTATTATGGTGAAGGCTTGGGCCAAGCACCCTGAGGTTTATGTTCGGTGATGGTGAAAAAGAGAAAATTTTTCTCTTTTTTATTGAAAATAGATTCTTCATTAATACGATGCCTCCCAACCTCAGATTACCCTCTCTCTACTCCTTCCAGGTCCCCTGCATCTTCCCCCTCTTAAAATGCCTATCTTTTAAAAAGTTGTGCAGCTTACTGGAAGCTTTTAACCTCTAAAAGGCAATACTTAATTTTGACACCAGAGGGCGTGTGTACACCAGGTTTGTGGAAGATGGTTTGTTTTTGTTTTTGCTTTGCTTTGGAAATAATTTTTTTTGAAAGATGCCAGACTTAAATGATCCTCAAACTACTTTGAGGAGGTGAGGGGGATAAACTTTTTGCAAAAGAATTGGTAGAGCAAATTTCTTGACGCATAATTTATTTCAATAGAAGCAGTCAAATTTTGCACTTCCTCTGGTTCAAAAAGTAAACCAAGGTGAGGGATTCTCAACCTTCCTAATTCTGTGACCCTTTATTAAAGTTCCTCATGTTGTGGTGACCCCCAACTATAAAATTATTTCGTTGCTATTTCGTAATTGTAATTTTGCTACTGTTATAAATAGTAATACAAATATCTGATATGCAGGATATCTGATATATGACCCCTGTGGAAAAAGTCATTTGACCTCCAAAGAGATCACGAACCACAGATTGAGAACCACCAACCTAGAACTAGCTGTTACTAACAACCTCATTTTACTTCAGCTAGCTTCTGATACATTAGCACTGCAATATTTCCAATACCTTAGGAGGGAATATTTTTCTTACAATAGTGCTCACAATAATGGGGATGCCTGCTGCTGCTACAAGCTCACTGCTTTAAGCATGGAAAGTATGAGACTGGAGAGAATTTTTCACACAGAAACTTTGGATAGGGCCGGGAGACTGGTATCAGAGCCATTAGTATACATTGCTTGCTACTTCTTTGTTGTCAACAGAGTGACCACTGACTCAGTTTTAAGGTCTGAAAGGGTGGGTATAATTTTGCCACAGAATAGTTACCATGTTTGTTTTGTTCCAGGGGGATGGTGGTGGGGTGTGAATGATGAGTGCTTCTACTCCTTCATTGGAGATGTGAATACTCTTTTACTTCCTACTTAATTTGTTCTTTGGACCTTTGTTTACTCATGAATGTATTTAATTTCCATGTAGTTCGAATTGTCTGAAATTTCTCCTAACATTGATTTCTATCTTCATATTGCTGTGGAAAGAATAAATCCTACATATAATTTAAGTTGTCTTAAATGTGTTAATAATTATTTTCTGAGCGGTATAGAATCTATTCTGGTAATGTTGCCTATGTAGTTGGAAAGAATGTTCTGTGTAACCTTAAAGTCTATTGTGTTTATAATGTTGCTCAAGTTCATCATCATACCATGTTTCTGAGTTATCTCTTGCTAATGGTGGAATTTTAGCATTGCTTAACTATTATTTCGTTCTGATCGATTTCTCCCTTTGGTTCTACTGATCTTTGCATTGTATGTGTAAGTGTTTCAGGGTTGGTTGTATATGCATTTACACATGTTTTATCCTTTCAATAAATCGACCCCTCTACCATTATATACAACAATTCGCTATGAATTCTGTTACTCTTTTCAGTTTATAGTTCGTTTCTGCTGTAGGAAGAAGATATCTCTACTCTAATTTTATTGTCACTGAAAGCACATCCTCTCCATGCTACTTCTTTTGTGTCTTTAAAACTGAAATGTTGTTCTTTTAGGCAGTAGATTGCTGGACCTGGCATTTTAAGTCTGCCAGCCTACCTATGTGTTTTGCTTAGAGAATGCAATCCATTTACATTTAAAGTAATTAGTGAAGGTATTAATTGCTGCTACTTTATTATTTCCAATTCATCCATTTTCTTCTTCTCTTGCCATCAGTTTGTGTTACATAAATTATTTTTGTCATTGTAGACTTTGATCTTCACCCATTTTTATGGCTGTAATACAGGTTTATTCTTTGTAGTTATAAAGGTTAGATAATTTCTTTATAATTATCATTGTTTCTTTTCAAATAATCCTTCGGAAAACATGTATGAAATTGTACTCTTTAGTGGGTGGGTGGCTGGGTGGGGGAATACCCCCATAGTGGCAGGGGGAGGGTGGAGGGAATGGGGAGGTTCCAAAGGGGAGAACTGGAAAGGGGGAAACATTGGAAATGTAAATAAAGTAGAAAAAAAAAAAGAAATTCTACTCTTTAAACTATTCCCACAAAATTTAAGTTGTTAGTGTCAGAATTTCTATCTTTACATCCCATGTATTTAGTGACAAATTATTATATATTATTATATTGATATAGTTGTCATTTAAATTTATATGACCTAATAATTACTTATGCAAACCATAACAAAATCTATGCACTCTAAAATTAACTATATTCTTACTTGTACAGTGAGTTTTATAGTTTCATATGTTTTTATGTTGGAGTATTTTATTCCTTTCAAAATAGAGAATTCTCTTTGATATTTGTGATTAGAAAGTTTTAAATGTGAGGAAGTCTGTTTGATCCATGTGTAAATACCTTTATTCCCCATTTGTGTTCTCTTTTTATATTGGTAAACACATTAATTATATTTAATCATTTGCACAAAATAATGTTTTATATTTAAGTTTCATCCATGCATACATTCATTCATTCACGTTTCATTCATTCATGTATAGAGTCACCTTAACTTGTTTTCTTCATTCATACTGGTGTCCTTTTCCCAAGTGTTGACCATCCTACTTTCCATATGTGAGAAAAGGTGAATATTTGTCTTTGTTAATCTGGATTATTTGGCTTAACATAATGTGTAGCCACGCTGTCTCTCTCCCAGTACTTTTCTAAGCTTGGATTCTGTGCCACATGTATGGTACACCAAATGTAACCACAGGCTTTTCTTTTCTTTTTTTTTTTTTTCAAAGCAATGACTCGTTTATTGATGGAGGGTCAGCAGGGGAGAGCAGGGTGGGGTGCATGGTAGGGAGGGGCTCTCTCACCCCAGGCAACAGGCCTCTCTTTCCTCTTCAGCACTTCTCTGGTAGGAACTGAACTAAGGCACAAGGGCAGGAACACACAGGGACTTATGGGAGCCAGAGTGAAGGTGCTGGGTCAGGAGTGGAGAGCTGTGAGGTCAGAGGTAAGAGGTCAGAGGTGAGAGGGCTTGGAGGCTGGGGGAAATGTTAAGATCTAGAGAAGTATCTGGGTGTGTCAGAGGTGGAGAATGGTTCAGGAGTGCTGGGTAAGGGACAGGGGATAAAAGAAAGGATTTTCAAGATCTAGGGAGGTGGAGTGGGGGGTTTGGGGGGCATTCATGGGAACTAGAAGAGCCCTTCCCTGGCAGGTTGGAGAGACAGTCGGGAATAGGAGTTAAAGGTGAAGCAAATAGAAGCAACTTGGGCTTTGGGCTTGGCCCTTATGGTGAAGATGCTCATGGGATCTGATGGAAAGAGGCAGCTGCGTGCATAGGTGGGGCGCTCAGGGTCAAAGCTTTGCTGGTGTGCCCCAGGGGCAGAGTGATGGCAGGAGACTTAAGCTACCTCCTCTTCAGCCTCCTCTTCGAACTCGCCCGTTGCATCCTGATACTGCTGGTACTCGGACACCAGGTCGTTCATATTGCTCTCTGCTTCTGTAAACTCTATCTCGTCCGTGCCTTTGCCTGTGTACCAGTGCAGAAGGCCTTGCGCCTGAACATGGCGGTGAACTGCTCCGAGATGCGCTTGAACAGCTCCTGGATGGCGGTGCTGTTGCCGATGAAGGTGGCTGCCATCTTCAGGCCCCGGGGTGGGATGTCACACACGGCTGTCTTGACGTTGTTGGGGATCCACTCAACGAAGTAGCTGCTGTTCTTGCTCTGCACACTTAGCATCTGCTCGTCCACCTCCTTCATGGACATCCATCCCCGGAAGACAGCAGCCACGGTCAGGTAGCGGCCGTGTCTCGGGTCACATGAAGTCATCATGTTCTTAGCATCGGACATCTATTGGGTCAGCTCAGGAACGGTGAGAGCCTGGTATTGCTGGCTGCCCCTGCTGGTCAAGGGTGTGAATCCTGGCATGAAGAAATGGAGACGGGGGAACGGCACCATGTTCACAGCTAGCTTGCGTAGATCTGCATTGAGCTGGCCTGGGAAGTGCAGGCAGGTGGTCACCCCACTCATGGTGGTTGACACCAGGTGGTTGAGGTCTCTGTAGGTGGGCATGGTCAGCTTGAGCGTGCGGAAGCAGATGTCGTAAAGGGCCTCGTTGTCGATGCAGTAGGTCTCATTGGTGTTCTCCACCAGTTGATGCACAGACAGTGTGGCATTGTAGGGCTCCACCACCGTGTCAGACACCTTGGGTGATGGCACCACACTGAACGTATTCCTGATCCTGTCTGGGAACTCCTCTCGGATCTTGCTGATGAGCAAGGTCCCCATGCCTGAGCCGGTGCCACCTCCGAGCGAGTGGGTGAGCTGGAAGCCCTGGAGGCAGTCGCAGCTTTCTGCCTCTTTGCGCACCGCGTCCAGGACTGCATCCACTAACTCTGTGTCCTCTGTGTAGTGACCCTTAGCCCAGTTGTTGCCTGCTCCGGATTGACCAAACACTAAGTTGTCTGGCCGGAAGATCTGGCCAAAAGGGCCGGAGCGGACGGAGTCCATAGTGCCAGGTTCCAGATCAACCTGCACGGCTCTGGGGACATAATTTCCACCTGTGGCCTCATTGTAGTAGACATTGATTCTCTCCAGCTGGAGGTCACTGTCCCCGTGATAGGTCCCAGTGGGGTCGATGCCATGTTTGTCATGATGACTTCCCAGAACTTGGACCTGATCTGGTTGCCGCATTGCCTGGCTTGCAGGTGCACGATTTCCCGCATGGTGGTGGCACTGCTGGTGGCGGCTGATGGACGGGTGTCGACCGACTGCTGTGGCTCTGACTCTGGACGAGAGGGCTGAGGAGCTCTCAACCACAGGCTTTTCTACCCAGCCTCTTTGTTCCCAGAAATATGACCCCGAGGCTTAATATTTCATGAATAATGCCTAGGCAAAAAGCTTTGACTTGTTCCCGAACTAGCTCATAATTTAATTATCCAGTTTATTCTATTCTAAGTCCTGCCATGTGGTTTGGTTACCTCTCCTCAGTTTCATGCAACCATCTCCTTCAGTGTTCAGGGCAAATCTCCCGTGCTTGATTATGTCCCAGAATCCTACATCCTTTTGCTGGATGTCCCACCTTCTAATCCTACCTCAGCTCATTGGCCATAGGCTTTTTATTGACAGATGATACCTAAGATTCTCTGTACAATAGTGATCTCTTCCAACCATATTCTTAAAAATAACCTAGCAAAATATTCTTCTTTATGGGTGAAGAATATATTTCTTTATCTATATCCAATCATTTGTTCACAGCAACCTCTGCTTTCACAACTTAGTTATTGAAGTGGAAACTTAAGGGTTCTTTGGAAAGTCAGCTGTGTTGGATGGTGGTTTGCTGGGGCAGACACGTGCAGGAGTGGACACAGGTGAAAGGCTAAGGCAGACTCCTGAAGGAACGTTTGGCTGAAGCAGGTGAAAGAATGTTCAGCTAAAGCAAACATGTAAAAGGTCAAATGATGAAGGATTCTTTGCTAACGACACACACATATTGCTCCACCTTACATTGTGGATGTGAGCTCAATTGTGGATGGAACTCCACAGAGAGAAACACACCAAAAAACTTCTGATGATGTGCCACTTCTGCGGACTTTGGCTGATTGTAAGAGTGATGTCAGCTGAGACAGACAATGTGCTAAGGCAAGACACGTGCTGAGGCAAGACCCATGGAGGACACATGATGTTTGGAAGGTATAAATAGGACTCAACAGACAATGAGTGAGGCTTGCTTATAGAGCTTGCCGTACGAGGCTTATTAATTTTGCAGAGAGAAACACAGCAGAGAACTGAAGTTCCTCCCTGGTCCTTCCTGCTGACTAGTGCTGAGGCTGAGGCCTGGCTGTCTCTACTAGATCATGCCACCGTTGCTGATTCATGTTTGCTATCCTGACTCTACTGAACTAGACTGCTGGTGTCTCTGTAAAATGTTTTGCTAGTGGATCGAGCTGCCACTGCTGATCTATGAACTGTTTCAATCATAATCTTCTGGGATTTAAAGTGCTTGGGGGATATCACAAGGAGTACTATAGCTGGGGCATATGGTAGTTATTTTTAGCTTTTTGAAAATTCTGTGTGTGTGTGTGTGTGTTCCCCCAGAGTGCATTTTTTTCTTCTGAGAATTTTCTGTTCAGATCCTAGGCCCGTTTTTGAGTGGGTTATGTGTTTTCTTTTGTTTTTACTCTTTGTTTTTAAAATTCTTATATATTCTGAGTAATCCTTTTGTCAGGTGTATAGCTGACAAGGGTTCTTTCCTATTTTGGGGGCTTCCTCTTCACCCAATTGATTGTTTCTTTAGCTGTGGAGAAGCTTTTAAGTTTCATGACATACCTCTTGTCTACTGCTGGCCTTAGTTCCTGGGCAAATGGGAGTCCTATTCATAAAGTCTTTTCTTTTACATTTAGGTCTTTGATCCATTTGGAGTTAGCTTTTGTGAAAAGGGATAGGTTTGAGTCTACTTTCATTCTTCAGCATGTGGACATCCAGATTCCCAGCACCATTTGTTGAAGATGCTTTCTTTTCTCTAGCTTATGTTTTTGGCATCTTTGTCAAATATTAAATGGATGAAGTTACATGTCCACATACTTAGGTCCTTGATTTTGTGCCACTGGTCTATAAGTCTGCTTTTGAGCCAGTATCATATTATTTTTATTACTATAGCTCTGTAATGTATCTCAAGATCTGGAATGGTATGTTGTTTGGTTTGGTTTGTTCAGGATATCTAGAGTCCTTTGGGTTCCAAATTAATTCCAACATATTTTTTTTTCTCTAGTTAAATGAGGAATGAGATGAGAATTTTCATTGGGATTGCATTGAATCCATAATAACTTTTGGAATAATGGTCATTTTCACAATATAAATTCTACCAATCCATGAGCAGAGCATGGGATGTCTATCTACTTTCTACTGTCTTTATCTCTTTCCTCAGAGGCTTAACGTTTTCATTGTAGATGTCCTTCACTTCCTTGGTTAAGTTTATTTCTACATATTTTATATTCTTTGAAGCTATTGTGAATGGGAATGTGCTCAGGATCTTTTATTCTATATGCTTGTTGTTGGTATTTAGAAAAAGCTATTGATCTGTGCAAGCTTATCCTTCTGTTTTAACTTTTTATTGATTCCCTTCATAGCCATTCTCCACCCTTACAACATCCCTCCCAAAAGGAAAAACTTAATCTCATATGGAAGCTGTAGTGTGTGACAGTATATCCCACAGTATACCCCCTTTTCCATACTTCTTTACTTGTAAATATTCATTGTAAACTGGTCTGGTTTGAAGCCTCTGGCTTCTCCTACACTATCAATATGGGAATCCTCATTGGGATTTGGGAGTGGGCCAACTCAAAGCCCCAGGTCTGGGTCTGAGTGGTAGCTGAACTAGAGAGCCCACCAGCTTTCCTGCACCCATGCCACTAAGGAGAGCTCTCCAGCACTGTCCCAGTTAGATCACTCAATGGGGCAGCTCTCCTGTTCTCATGACCCAGGGGCCAGTTCTCCCACCTGTCCCAGGTAGCAAGGGGGGAAGGGGGGAAGGCATCTTTCCCTTGCCCACACCACCACAAGGCAGACAGATGGCAAGGCCTGCTCTCCCACCCTCATGTCCTCAGGGCTAGCTCACCCAAAACCCATGCAACCAGGGCCAGCTCTATTTTGGTACCTGGGTTCATGGGCAAGGTGCAGGGAGAAGGCAGGATGGCTGTTTTCCCAAGTGATACAGCTAGCTAGTGGCAGGGCCAGCACTGAACAGCTCTCAGACATCAAGATGGCCCCAGGTGGCAGCCCAGACCAGGGACAGTCACCTGGCCTTTGGTGGTAACAGACCTCCCTTGCCTTGGGGCCACAGAACCAGAAAGGGCTTGAGGTGGCATGACTAGCTATTCACATCAGGCTGTTCCTCACTACTCTCAAGTCTCTAATTCTGCCTCTCTTCATTGTGCCCAGATTCTTCTGCTTCTCTTTCTCTTCACCATTTAACTTCTTCATCTTAGTGGCACCCAGGGCCTCTGGGTGTCTGGGTCATCTCAGGGGTGCTATGCCCTGCTCGTTCTGTATGACACTAGGCAGGGGTCATCTTGGGCTTCCTATTCCTGCCTAGGCCTATGGGACCCCAGATTGGGGATCATCTTGGGTGTGCTCTAGCCACCTGGGCTGTGTGGCTACAAGTACATTCTATATCCTGCTACATTACTGAATTTATCATTTCTCAAAGTTTTCCAGTAGATATTTCTGGATCTGTAATGCTTAATATCACGTCATCTGCAAATAGGAATATTCTTTTCCTATCTGTATCTCTTCAGTTTCCTTCTCTTGTTTTAATGCTTTGGTAAGTGCTTCAAGCCCCTTATTGAATAGGAGTGGATATAGCAGATAGTCTAGTCACTAATTTCAGTGCATTGTTTCAAATTCTTCCATATTTAAGATGATTTTGGCTGTGGGTTTCTCATATATAGCTTTTATTATGTTGAAGTATAACTTCCACAGTCTTACAATCTATAGGACTTTTATCATGAAGGAAAGGTGGATTTTGTCAAAAGCTTTTACAGTGTCTATTGAGGCAATCATGTGATTTTTGTTTTCAAGTCCATTTATGTGGTTTACTATATGTGCTGACTTCTGTATATTGAGTCATAACTGCATTTCAAGGATAAAACCAACATAGTCGTGGGGGATAATCATATTTATTTATGTCTGTACTTGGTTTGTAAGTATTTTATTGACAGTTTTAAATATGTCTTCTTCAGTGATATTGGCCTGCAGTTTTCTTTGTTTTTTGTGTCTTTACCAGGTTTGGATATTAGAGTGATACTGGATTCCTAGAAAGAGATTGGCAGCATTACTTCTGTTGTTAGTTTTGAATAGTTTTAAAAGGATTAACTATAAATATTCTTAGAACATCTGGAAGAATTCTTCTGTGCATACATCTGGACTAAACTTGTTTAATTTTGAAGGCTTTTCTTACTATTTATTTCAATCTCTTCATTTGTTATGGGCCTGTTTAGGTTGTTTAGAAATTCATCCATTTCTTTTAGATTTTTCAACTTAATGTAGTACAGAATTTTAAAGTATTTCCTATACTATTCTGAATTTGTTTATGTTTAATATTTCCCTGTTTATTTCCAGTTCTCTTAATCTGGACCCTCTCCTTTTTTCTTTTGGTTAGTTAGGCCAAGGGTTTGTCATTCTTGTTTATCTTCTCAATGAAACAGTTCTTAGATTAGTCGATTTTTTTTGTATTATTTTCTTTGTTTCTATGTCATTAATTTCTAACCTGAATTTTAAAAATTAATATTTTTGTCGATGAATAGGTTTGGGTTTAGTTAAAAATTTGAGTTGTATCATCATTATATCTTTTATTTGTGCTCTTTCTGATTTTTTTAATGTAGGCAGTTAGAACTATACATTTTTCCAGTAGCGCTGCTTTCAATGTGTCCCACAGGCTTTGTTGCACTGTGTTTTCATTTAGTTCCAAGATTATTTAAATTTCTTTTTGTTTTCTTCTTTGACCCATTCATCATTCAGAGTGAGTTGTTTAATCTAGTAAATAGACTTACTAAAGATTTGTTTGCTGTCAATTTTAAGTTTTATTCCATTGTGGTCAGATAGGACATACAGAGTTATTTCTGTCTTTTTGAATTTGTAAAAATATGTTTTGTGTCCCAGAATGTGGTCTATTTAAGAAAAGCTTTTCTATTTTGGAAAAGCTGCTGAGACAAATGCATATTCTTAGGTGTTTGGGTAGAATATTCTGTATATTTCTGTTAGGTCCATACAATGAATTATATCATTTAATTCTGATATTTCTGTATTTTTTCGTCCAGGTGACCCACTTGCCAAAAAGTATGGTATTGAAATAATCTACTATTAAGGGGTTGATGTCAGTTCATATCTTTAAGTCCAGTAGTTATTTCTTATATTACTGGGTACACCAGAGTTTGATATACATATGCTTAGAACAGTGATATCTTCTTGGATGACTGTTCCCTTGATAAGAATTAAATATCCCACTTTAACTCTTCTGATTAGTTTTATTTTGAAGTATATTTTGTCAGACATTAGGATAGGGATGTCTGCTTGCTTTGTTCTTGTTTTTCCTAACCCTTGAGTTGCTTCATTAAGTCATTTAACTGTGTTCTGTCTGATTTTTGAAAATAGGCACATAGGGCTATAAAATTTCCTCTTAGAATTGCTTTTACTATATCCCAGAATTGTGTGTGTGTGTGTGTGTGTGTGTACACATGCGCGCGCACGTGCATAAGTGCATGCATGTGTGTATTTTCTGTTCTCATTCTCATTTATTTCCAGCAATATTTTGATTCTTTTCTTTGACCATTTATCATTTAGTAATGATATTTAATATCTATGACTTATATACTTAAAGAGTTTTGTTTGTTGTTCATTCTAATTTTATTACGTATTTGGTCAGATAGGATATATGAGGTTTTTTTACTTTTTTGGTGGTGATTGTTGTTGTTGTTGTTGTTGTTTGTTCTGTATTTGTTAAGGGTTTGCTTTGTGTCCCAGAATATGGTAAATTTTAGAAAAGATTCCATGTTCTGCCATGTAGAATGTATACTTTTTGGTGTTTGGATGGATTACTGTAAAGTAATGTCTTAGGACTTTTTGATGTAAAATGTCATTTAATTCTAGGGTGTCTCTGTCAAATTTTTGTCCTTATTAACCTACCTATTTGAGAGAGATATTTAAATCACCCACTATTCTTGGGTTTGTGTTAATATGTGCCTTTAACTTCATTAATATACTTTTTTTTAAATTAAGTGCTCCTGTGTTTGGTGTATATGTGTATTTAATATTGTTTTCTTTTCCTAATTAATTGATCTCTTAATTAGGATAAGGTTTCTTTCTTTATCTCTTCTGATTAGTTTTAGTTTGAAGTCTATTCTGTCAGATATTAGGATGGCAGTGCCCACTTACTTCCTGGTTCCATTTTATTGGAATACTTTTTTTCACTCTTCCACTTTAAGGTGGTGCCTTTCATAAAAGTTAATATGTTTCTTGTAGACAATAGAGGGATTTTACTTCTTAGTCCATTCATCTAGCTTGTGTATTTTGATTGGAGAACTGAGGTCATTAATATACAGAGTTATTATTGAAGAGTGTGTGATGATTATAGTCATCTTGATGGTTTTTGCTGGTTTGTGTTCTTACTTGCAGTTTGCTTTTCATTAAATTATAGCTTCATTTATTTCTCCCTGGAGTTGCTTGCCTGTGCTTATTGTTCTCTTCAGTTTTAAGTACTTCTTTAAGTATTCTGTTTAGCAATTTTTGGTTAAATATAGATTTTTTAAAGGCTGTTTGGAAAGATTTGTTTTCTCCTTCAACTATGAAAGATAATTTTGCTGGGTATAGTAGTATATTAGTTGGCATCCATGGTGTTTTAGGACTTGAAATGCATTGTTCCAGGTTCTTTTGCCTTTCATGGTTTCTACTGAGAAATCAGCTGTTGTTCAACTTACTCAGGAAAGGTGGTTAAAGCAGAAAAACGGTTTGAGGGCCTGGTCTGGAGCTAGGCCTGAGGTTTTCAGATCATGAAGGGTTGGAGAAAAGGGAGGGAGGGGATAAAGGAAAGAAATGACTTACCCAAGAAGGGTGGCTCACACACTAATGGTAATTTTAGGATGCCAAATACTCCATGTTTTCCATAAGGGTTATGTCCCAGGTGTCATAAGGGAAACTGATGGGCTAATCAATTTAAATATAAATTTGATAAAAATGGACAGCCCCTCACCTTCATGTCCATGGCAACAGTTGATGATAGAGGCCATCAATAACTCAAGGGACAAACTCAGTAAACAACAGACCATTTTATCTTCTCTTAACATAAACCTCAGAGAGCCCAGGATTAGATCTGCTAACAACTAGAAATGTGGTACTTACAACTGCAATGGACAGCCACATGGTACATTTAAGAATGTAGAAATCTATTTTCCATACAAAGTGGGATTAATTGGGGGGTGGTAACCTAAATTTTAGAGGTAATTACTATTGTTCCTGGTGTAGTTGATGAAAAATTATACTGGAGAAATTAAGGTACAAATGTCTTCAAGAGAGATACATTTTATTGACAAGTGGCATTCTATTGCTTAATTGCTGTCATTACCCGGAAAATGGGGAAAAGTCTCGAAAACATGGGCACAGGGGAAAAGTTCCTGAACAGAACACCAATGACTTATGCTCTAAGGTCAAGAATTGATAGATGGGACCTCATAAAATTACAAAGCTTCTGTAAGGCAAAGGACACTGTAAATAGGACAAAATGGCAACCTACAGATTGGGAAAAGATCTTTACCAATCCTACGTTGGATAGAGGGCTAATATCCAATATATACAAAGAACTCGAGAAGTTAGACTCCAGAGAACCAAATAACCCTATCAAAAAATGGGGAACAGAGCTAAACAGAGAATTCTCAACTGAGGAAACTCGAATGGCCAAGAAGCACCTAAAGAAATGTTCAACATCCTTAGTCATCAGGGAAATGCAAATCAAAACAACCCTGAGATTCCACCTCACACCAGTCAGAATGGCTAAGATCAAAAACTCAGGAGACAGCAGATATTGGTGAGGATGTGGAGAAAGAGGAACACTCCTCCATTGCTGGTGGGATTGTAAGCTGGTACAACCACTTTGGAAATCAATGTGGTAGTTTCTCAGAAAACTGGGAATAGTTCTACCTCAAGACCCAGCTATACCACTACTGGGTATATACCCAAAAGATATACCACAAAGACACTTGCTTAACTATGTTCATAGCAGCTTTATTTGTAGTAATAGCCAGAAACTGGAAACAACTCAGATGTTCCTCAACTGAAGAATGGATAAAGAAAATGTGATGCATTTACACAGTGGAATACTATTCAGCTATTAAAAACAAAGACATCATGAGTTTTGCAGGAAAATGGAAGGAACTTGAGAATATTATCCTGAGTACAGTAATGCAAACCCAAAAGGATATGCACAGTATGTACTCACATATAAGTGGATATTAGTCATAAAATTCAGGATACACACACTACACACCACAGACTCAGAGAAGCTAAACAAGAAGGAAGGCCAAAGTAAGGATGCTTGAATCTCACTTAGAAAAGGGTAATAAAATAGTCATAGAATGTAGATGGATGAGGGAAACTGGGTGGGAGATGGGATGAGGGGTTCAGGATCAAGGTGTGGGGAGACAGGAGAGATGGCTAGATGGCCACGATAATTAATGTAAATCTGCAGCTGGCAGGAGTGGAGGGAGTGGGGGGCATCTTGACGATGTGCCAGAGACCTGAAATAGGGGAGGCTTTCACGAATCAATGGGGGTGACCTTAGCTGAGACTCACAGCAGTGAGTGTTGGGTTAATGTGGGGTCCCTAGTCTGCCCCAGGGCTTGGGTCACTGGGGGAGGTGAGATGCTAGAAATTTGACCACACATACCTGACAGCACCGCCAGGTGGGTTTTGGGCTATGAGAAGCCATGTGACACCACCCGGGGATAGAGGAATATGGCCTGAGATCCTGAAAACTACACAAAGCCAGCTCCATCTGGTTCTCAGGCTCTTGGGCATCCTAGGCGCCACTAGATGCCACGGAAGAGCTGAGAACAGAGTGGGGGCCCACAGGCTATATCTAGCCCAGGGCCGAGGGGAAAAGTGGGGGAGGAGCCTGCCTGGGTTCCACCAGGGACCGATTCCTTGGCTTATCAACAGCTAGTTGGCTTGGTTTAGTAGAGACCATGGCTGGAAGCCTGGAGAGGCATTCTCCAGGAGACTAGATTCGGCTCTTTAGACGAAGGCCTGTTTCATTGCTCCCCATGGTAGATCCCGATGAAAAGAGACAGTCCATGGTTTTAGGGCATTTATTGTCATGGCGGAGAGTAACAATGAGTAAAACCATACCCCACTTTCTCAGGGCGGGCCTGAGGTTAAATACCTTTTGCAGGGAGAAGTGGTTGGGAAAGGGAGTTTATTGGCTAAGCCTCTAGATACCTCATTAAAATGGAGATGTCTTGAGAGTATGTGACCACACCTCTACCTGGGGAGGGGCTTGGGGAATTGCCCTTACCTGACTAATGGTCACAGACCTATGGAGAGCTGTGCCTGTGTCAGAAGCCTGGGACCCAGGAGCATGGCAAACCACCTATGGTCCCTTGCATGGTTATCCCTTGCTGGGAACCCCCTACTGGGTCATCCAGGTTTTAAACCTTAGCTCAACAAAAACCAGGCTGCCTTTCATGGTCCTACAGTGGGGATATGGAACCTGAAGAGACTATCTCCTGTAGCCAGGCAGGAACCCCAGTGGAGCAATAGGGACACCAACCCACCCACAAAACTTTAGGCCCAAAATATATCCTGACTACAAGATGTACAGGGATGAGGGATGGAGCAGAGACTGAGGGAATGGCCAACCAATAACCAGCCTAACTAGAGACCCATCCCAAGTGCCAGCACCAATCTCTGACACTATTAATGATACTCTGTTATTCATACAGACAGGGGCCTAACATGACTGTCCTGAGAGAGGCCTCATCCAGCAACTAACTCAGACAGAGACCCAGAGCCAAACATTGAATGGAGATTGGGGACTCTTATGGAAGATTTGGAGGGAAGGATTGTGCCCTCTAAGAGGATAGTAACTCCATAGGAGGACAGACAAAGTCAACTAACCTGGATCCTTGGGAGTTCTCAGAGACTGAACCACCAACCAAAGGTCATAGGGGCTGGACCTAGGGCCCCTGCACATATGTAGCTGATGTGCAGATTGGCCTTTATGCAGGTCCCCCAACAAATGGAGTTGGGGGTATCCCTAAAGTTGTTGCCTGTCTGTGGAATCTGTTTCCCTAACTCAGCTCTCCTGTCTGGACTTAGTTGGAAAAGAGACACATAGCTCCATAGAGACTTTATATGCCAGGGGGGTGTGTGATACCCTGGAGGGGCCTCCACTCTCTCAGAGGATATGGTGAGTTGGAGATGGAGGACTGTGGGAGAGGGTACCAGAAGGGGAACATTGATTGGGATGTATAGTGAATATGTGTGTGTGTGTGTGTGTGTGTGTGTGTGTGTGTGTGTGTGTGTTTGGTTTTAATCACAGTTGTGGGATATGGGGATGCTTTGGACTGTACACAGCAGCTGACTATAATTTGCCTTATGCTTTTGTAGGGATATTATTTTGCTAGCTGCAGATACTTTCTGCAATTGTATGATTTTTGGAATTCTGGGGACTTTTTCAGGGTATATAAATGCTAGGGCCCTGTGATGTTAGTTGTTGGTTGGTTGCTGTTGGTTGCAGTTTGTTAAATAGTTGTGTGCAAAGAAGAAAGAATAAATTAGAAATCCTGACAGTGAATATCAAACTTTCCCCCAGGAACTCAATGCCTCTAATCAACAGGAAGTAGTCTAAGGATGATGTATTACCATCCAAGAATCACTGAAAGAAGATCCCAGATTCAAATAGTATACAAAGGCAAAGAATGTTTATTCTGCAGAAATTACCAGCATGCAAAATCAACCATTTATCAAAAATGGTGACCCCAAACAAAGGTGTGCAAGCCTTTTATAGAAAACTAGGGGAATTTTAGCTATGGTTAGGTAATCTAAAACTTCACTGGTGGGTGCCCAGGAAGTTACATATGCCAGTTTCTCATTGGTTGCTATGTTAGATTTACTATATTTGGTGAGGCTTTGAAGAAATTCCAGGATCTGACTCCATTATGATCTTACAGAGCCACCAAGGATTAACAGCTCATTGTCCAAATCTGCTTCCCTGGGAAGCCAAAACTTTTCCATTTTCAAGGTTTTTATTTTTAGGGGACCTCCCAGATGTCAGCCCTTTTCTTTTCTATCCTTTTTTCTTTCGTTTCTAGTGTTAGGGGGTTGAAAGGGTAGAAAATATTTGGAGAAAGGTAGAAGAAAGAAGAACCCATAATTTTATTTTCATATTTAATTTTTATTCTTAATTTGTTATGACAATCAAACCAAGGACCTTGTGCATATTAAACACAATTATTCTCCTACTGAGTTACATTTTAAGCCCTTGTTTCAGTAATTCTTTTAAAAACTTGTCTGGCCAGTATCGCCAATGCAATTTGTAATCATTATGTGATGAATATAACTCTAAAGGGCAAGGACATTTTCAGATATTCAAAACTTACTACACATTTATATTGATTGTTTTTATCCTGTGCCCTGCATCTTAATATTCTGTTCCTTTGCCTTATACCAAGTTTGAGAGTTGAATTTTACCAAAATATGCAGTGAAATAATTTTTTGGATTCTAATCTGGTGTATAAACCGTATCAATGTGAAAGTTTAACCAAACTTTCACCTATGCTGTTTCACTCCCCAAAACTAAAACTTTTGTGTACTAATTTGGTAATTCCTATCTTCCTTTTGGGTAAGTTTAGTGCTTCTGTTCATTAGAGAAAAATCATATCTGCATTCAATATATTAAGGAGAGATAAACATCCCTCTGTCTAGGCTTTATCTGTAAATTATCTAAGATGTGAAAATGGTTAAAAAACATACCAAGACAAATATTTGCTTTTGGAACACAGCCATTCCCTAGATTATTAACTTGTAAGCCTCAGATCTTAATTATACCCAACAGATTTAAATTTTGACTAGTTGATCTTTCCAGCATTTTAAGGTTTTATCTAATATTTACTGTTCAGGTTTCTGGGGGATGTTTGTATTGTCTGTAAACAGAAGACTTTGATTTACACTGAGATGGTTTTAAAACATTGTATAACTGGACACATTATTTTAACAAATTAGTTTTAAACTACAGTGGAATATAGGGTAAATATTCTCTGATGATGATGTAGTTGCAGACGTTACAAAGGTATGTGAAGTCATTTGGAGGACAAAGATAGAAGCAAGGTGTAATTTCTGATAAAGAAATCATCACTCAAAATTTTAGATGAGTAATGCTACTTGTGTTTATGAACATAATCAGAGAGATCCATGCAAAAAGGTATGGATTGTGCTGTCTGTCTGTGAGGACAGCCCAAGAACGCGGCGTTTTAGAAGAAAGGTGCAATGTGTGGTCCTCCAAGGTAGGGGTCGCTATTTCCAACTCGGTTGATGGTATGGCAGAGCGGCTCGTCTTGGCCGCCATTTTAACGGCTAGGCTGAGGCACGACGCTGTTCGGCTGTTCAGTCGCCGCAGTCTGGCTTGAGGTTTCGTGTTTGGCCTCGACGTCTGACGAGTAAGTTCACATTTTTACCCTTCAGACGAAGCCATGGGAATCCTAAGCAGTCGAATGTGGTCCAGAAGAAATCCTGATGAAGATGAACCTGTTAGAGGAGGAGCGGCTAGAGAAGAGGAGGCGGCTCTGAAAGACGGAGAAAGAGCGGGCCCGTCGGTTGTTCAAGAAGAGCAGGCAAGTGAAGGGCTGGGAGTTTCCACTGGTCAGGCAGGCCACAAGCGGAAGGCCAGCCCTGGAGGACCACTGGCAAAAGTTCCCCGTGTGAAGTCCAGAGGCGTTTATGAATCACTTTTCCTGAGGGGGGAGAATAGTGATGTAAAGATCTGTGCGTTCCAGGAGGAGTGGTGCTTGCACAGGGCCTACCTATGCCGCTCTGGGTACTTTTCTAGCATGTTCTGTGGTGCATGGCGGGAGACAAATATGGATACAATAGAAATGCTGATGCCTGACGAAAATATTGATCGCGAGGCTTTCCATGAGGTTTTGGGCTTCTTGTACAGTAGAAGAATTGATATTCCTCCCTGCCGAGTCATTGCCATCTTGGCCACAGCCAGTATGCTGCAATTGGATGAGTTAATTCAGCAGTGTGAAGATATGATGCGGGCTTCAGTCAATACCGAGACTGTGTGCAACTACTACTACTCTGCTGAGAATTACGGGCTCTGGAGCATCAGATATATTTGCTACCGGTGGCTCTTGGATAACCTGATGATCCGTCAAAATGATGAACTATTGTTAGAAATCAATCTGGATCTCATGAGAGAGCTCATTGCCTCTTCAGATCTTTTGGTGGTTGGAGTGGAGATGGATGTGTATACTACACTGAAAAAGTGGATGTACCTGCAGCTAGAAGCACCAACATGCTCGGGATCTCAAGGAGCACTATTGCCTGCAGAGTTGTGCTTCGCCAAGTTCAAAAGCGAGTCAGATAGTAGCCCTTTTCTGGACAGTGATCAGGGAAGAGTCTTTGTGCAAGTGTTCCAGAAGCTAAGACTTCCCTACATCATCTGTGACCTGCCTTCAGCACAGGTTATTGACCAGGATGGACTGATCCCTGCAACATGGTTGACCCCAGTATACAAAGAGCAATGGCTGACACTTCTTCGAGCCGAGCAGTCCAGAGAACTTGGGCCAAAGGATATCTATGTGTCTGACATCCATGGAAACAGCATGAGGTGTGGAGGACAACTTCTCACAGATGAGCAACGCAGCTGGACCTGGTCTGGCTTCAACTTTGGCTGGGACTTGGTAGTATCCTACACCAACAGGCGCATCATATTCCGCCGCAGTGCAATGAATAAATCCTGCGGTCTTGGTGTCAGCTTACTCTGGCAGAGAAAAATCGCCTTCCGTCTTCGAGTGATCTCATTGGACAATACTGGAAAAGCTGTTCTCAGGATAGAGACTGAATATAATGTTCTTTTTCTGAGAAAGGATGAAGAATTAGAAGTGGTGAACCTAGAACACCAAGACATAACTTTCCCCATGTATGTGGCATTCAACTTCCTCTACCTTCCTGGAGAGAGTGGCGCTGGACCAAGTGCGGAATCAAGCAGAAGTCCAATGAACTAAGAAGCTCTTCCATGAGGAGGTCAAGGGTTGGCAACATCTTGAAGATTCCATCTGCCTGTATGAAACTAACCAGACTTGGCCATCACTGATGATCTACTTTGACAATGTGTCTGTTGAAGAAAAGCCCATAAAGTTTGAGAATATCTTGGAATATATAAGAAGTTCCTCCAAACTGCCAAAAACAATTCTACAGTTACTGTAGCAACTTATCCTGGATTACCACCTATCAACATCTACATAATTTCTAAGGACACTGGAACAACTGAGAGAAGGAAACCGTGAGCCTACCTAATCTACTGCTTAGTAAAACATTTTAAAAATCACTTCTTGTAGTTTAAGTTAATGTTTAAAGGAATATTTTGAGTTCTCTTTTAGTTATATTTAAAACTGCCCTATTCTACTCAGTTTCATAGTTTTGTTCTTTATTCCTCTGTCCTTCCCTCTGAATATTGCACTTAGTTTTCATGTTTTCTACGTGAAGAAGAAATGTACTACACATGTTGGATGTTCTGAAAACTAAGAATATGGCAGTGTTAATTAGGCTTTACTTGCATTTTCCTAAGAAGACGTTTCAAAATCTATAGCACTATATTTGGGGCATGATGCATAGAAGCAGTTTCATTACATAGTCATATTCATTTACTAAGGTTTAAATGTTTAAAAGTATACATGTACCATTGAGCTTCAGAAATGTTTGCTGTTAAAGTTATGTTTGGATTTCAGGATATAATAAGTAGTAGAATAGTTTGATAGAGTGTGTGGATCTGTATTCAACACCAAGCCCTGAAAAAATGAATATATTTAGAAAATATGCTCCATTTAAAGAGCAAGAATAGTAACATAATCTTTGGAATGGAAAAGCTAAGAATTATAATGAGGAGTGCTTTTTATTCTGAAGTATGATAAAGGGCTAGTTAGTATTCTATAGAGTAAGTATAAAGTGTTATTGTCTGAAATGGAGAGAACTGGTAGTCACAATTTAAATCTGTTGGTTTGTGACTACTGTTAATTTGAAAACTGCCACTACTTTACCTCTTCTCAGACATTCTACTTCTCATTGATTTTTGTGGTTAAACAATGCCAAATACTTGAGCTCAGTTTAAAAATCCATACAAATAAGTATTTACTCAAAGTATAAAAACTAAATAAGCCAAAAAAAATACAAATAATCAGTATTTTAAAAGTTTTACTTAGGTGAAAAAGAATTTTTCTTATGGTTTATATTTCTCTTCCCAATTACATCAGAACCTTTGTTCCTTGGGAAGGAATTACTTTATTCATTAAGATTTGAAAGACTTGGCAATACCTGGCCTGCATACTAGTGTGCCTTTAATAGTTTAGTGTCAGTAATATAAAATGGCTAAATGAGGGTATCCATGAGGCACCCTTTGTTGTTGGCTTTTAATTTGGTATTTCTCTCATGAAGTCTTTCCTTAAGTTCTATATATGTAGTAAGATGTAAACAGCAAACCTCACTTCATTTTTAAAATGAAGTTTTGGACCCCTTTCTAGTTTCTAGGACTCTAGACACTTAATCCTGCATAAATACAAATATATAACATTTAGAAGCTAGGACCCCACATATAAAAGAGAGTGATGTTTGTCTTTATGAGCCTGAGTTACCTGGGTTAATATATTAATTTTTAGTTTTATCTATTTTACTGCACATTTATAATTTTGTTTCACTTTATAGAAGAATAAAAATTCATTTTGTATATGTACCACATTTAACTTCCCTGTTTATCTGTTGATAGACATCGATTTCATATCCTCGCTATTGTAGAAAAAAAAAGCAATAAACATACATGTGCAAGTATCTCTGTGGTGGTGAGATGAGTTTTTTGGGAATATGCCCAGGAGTATTGTACTGGGCCATATGGTACTGGAGGGATGATATGAAACCAGAAAGGAGGATGGTGGGGCAAAATGGTGCAGAGAAGGGATGAGCTCAGGAGATAGAAGAGAGGAATGAAATAAGGGTGGGAGAAACCAAAACTAAATATATAAGAAAATGATATAAGGAAATCTTTCATATTTTTTATGCAAAATCAATAATAAATTTTAATTGGACATATATTAAATGAAGCTATGGGAAAAATAGTCTGGGAGTAGACAAATCATGTTTATAAGGATGACAGGTTGTTGGGGTGTGAGGAGGGCCTGGATGCTAGTGTGGGCTTGGACATGTTTAACACGTACTTGTAGTCCTGAGAGAGCCTGGAGGCCACTGTGGGCTTTGATATGCTAATAGATGCCACAGCCCATATGTCCCTTCTTCCAGTAAGGGAATTTGTGGGAAAACTCTGTTAATTCAAGTTGAAGTCCACTATTGACCAGATAGCCTCCAGGATCAGTGTGTAATGGGAGACTCCCTTCATTATAGAGGCTTCTCCTCTGACCTTGTGTGGGGAATTCTAAGCCTCCACGTATATCTCTACCTTGTAGCCTTAGTTAGATTACAGGATCAAGTTCCTTTCTCCTGACAAGAAACCATTCAGCTAACATCTAAGATTCCTGAAATGCTTCCCCATGCTAATGAAGCATTTCAGTACCCTAAGCCCTCAGTCAGTGACCTTAGCCCATTGTGGTAATCAGTTGTCCAAAACTGTATAAGCCTTGAATCACCCAAAGTAAAGTTGATCTGCCTCCTGATAGCTGATCCTAGTGTGGCCATTCACCATATGCACTCCTAGGATTTCAACCCACGGACCACATTGTCTTTGCTCTCACTGCTCTCGTGGACCTTATCAGCCAATGATCCACAAGAATGGGGAGAAAGAAACACAGGAAATGACTCCTTTGGCCAATGGGAACTGGTTGCATAAATTCCGGAGGAATAATAGCTTTTATCTAACCACCAGAAACTCCCCCCTATAATCCATCTTGAGCTCATTTCTAGACATATGGACAGCCTGAAACATATATAGGCTGCCTGAACCCTAACATTTCAGCCTTTTGTTGGTGATAAAGGATGATGTAATCTTTGCTTCAATACTGAGCAGGGTCATAGTAGGAACCCACAGAGGCTCAAATGTCAGTCAAAGGCCTGGGAGGGATGTGGCCGTCATCTGGTTCACTATCCTAGCTTGAAGAGACAGGGAGCAGTCACATTGGCTAGATAGGTTTACATTAGTGTTCAGTAAGTCTGAGGATTTCAGGTTCTGCATGACCACCTGGTGCTGGTGAGATGCAGGCCATAATGAGCAGTTTGCAGGGTCTGGATGGTGTCTGTCATCTGAATGGGAATCTGCTAGGATAGATCTAGACTAGAGACAGAAGGTATTAGAGTGATCAATGTCTATAATCTGCATTGAAATCATCATTGTAGAAAAAGCTGGAATAAATGTCTACAAACAACTGGAGTAGACACTGCTTTTAGCCATGGAAAAACAAAAGCTGAAAAATTATTAGTGTAATAAAACCATAAAAATTTATGTATGATAAGACAGAAATTTGGTGGCAGGAAAGAGAACAAAGGGGAGTGTAAAGGGAGGTTCTGATGCTAACCCTGTTTCCCATTTGGTTCTTGATTTGTCAATAAGGAAATTTGAGGTCCAGTTGCTGGGCAGAGGGCACAGATGGGATTTTCCGGTCTCAGGAGGAAGAGGCAGACACAAAAGGAACAGTTTAGAAACCCAAATGTTGGTTCTGGATAAAAGCATGAATGCTCTTCCCTCTGTCCAGAGATGTTTTCATTACAATGAGTAGCATTTTTAAGTCTATATTTACAAAAAGAAACAAAAGTTAAATTTTGAATCTGTAACTAAAATAATTGTAACCAGTATTTTATTAAGGCTAGATTAATAGCTTATCAGAACTCTATTGATTCTAGATATATAGGCATCCTGAGACCTAACAATTTTCTGTCTGTTTGGTATGTATCTAGGTCTACCTTAGTATATCATTGTATCTAGTCTATTTTTGATCCTGGATAAATTGATGGCAGGAGTGCTTCATGGTATGAGAAGGTTTTATTCTAGGTATGAGAAAGTAGCCAGAGGCATGTGGAAAACTCCAGAGCAGAAAGAAAAAGTAGACTGCATGTGGCCAAGAGCCTGAACATGGCCAGGGCTATTTTCAAGAAAAGAGAGAATAACAGGTTAGAAGAGAGAGAAAGCACAGTAAGCGGAGCAAGCACAGGGACAGAGAGCAAAGAAAGCTGGGTTATAAGGGTGAATAGCTGCAGGGAGGTAAGGGCAGGAGTCTGGCATGAAGGCTTTGAAATGTATAACAAGTACTTGTAGGTAGGGACTGGGGGAGCCTGGAGGCTAACATAGACCTGCATATGCTGATAGACACCTCAGGTGTGTTAATTGGAGAGCCATTTGTCCGTTTGCCAGAGGTAAAAGGGAAATTACTCATTTTGGTAGACAGGAACTGGCTTCACAAGTTCCTGAGAAATGCTGGCTTTTACTTAACCACCAGAAATCTTCCTATCCTCTAGCTTGAGCTCATTTCTGGATAGTTGGAGTTTAGAGAATTGGAGTTTCCTTTGTACCTGACAGATACGCTTTGGCTCTCTGTTACCATCTCTATTTTCACATTTCTGGCTGTCTCTTTTGTGTGTGTGTGTAGCCACGTGCGCATGTGTGTCTGACTGACTGACTGCTTGTCTCTGTGTCCATTCCACCTGTGCTAGGAAAAGGAACAAACTTAATACATGCCTAAGCAATGGAAGTATTAAAATCTTTACTGTCATGCATGATCTCTGTTTCTGCTTCTGGATCATGCTGTGCAGAGAGCATTCAGTAATTAGGGTGTCCACAGGAAATTTTTCCTTTCAAATATGCTCAATTTATTCACACAAACATTCCTTACAATACCATGCTGTAATCTCATGTAAACCAATATCTCACCTAGTGAACAGGGAGAAACAGCCAGTCATGAGGGAAATACTGCAGGCTTCCCCTGTCTGATGAGGGCATGTCAGAAGCAAGTTCAGCCAGTATCCAACAGGAGGTTCTTCAGTGTTAGTAGGCAGGGAGGAAGGCCCTGTTAAAAGTCCCAAAAGTGACTTGAGAGTGGCAGCCAGCCACTAATACTAACAGGCAGGCATTTGTGAACTCAGCAACAGTGCTGGAAAGTTAGGGGTTACTGAAGGCAGAGTCAGAGTGGCCATTTTCTAAGTCCCCTTGCTGATGGGAATCAATGAAGAGACTTGAGATGCTGTCTCAGGAGCATAGCAGTGATCTCTTTCCGAAGTTCTAGCTTTCTGTATTGCCTAGAGAGAATTTTCTGCTAGCAGGGTCCACAACTTAGAGCTGATTCATTAACATACCAGCATAAGTTGGGGCTGGTTCATTAGCATATCAGGGTCTGCCTTAAGCTTAGCTTTGAGCTGTCTTATGGCTGGTTCATAGTAGGGTTGCCTTGTGGCTGACTCCTTACCAGCAATTTGCAAGTGTTACATTATTCCAAGTCACACAAAATGGTTTTCAAGTTGTACAAAATGATATCATTTATGGTCCTAACATAATGTTATTTCTGTTGATTTATCTTTGCACTGTCTCTCTTGCTATCTTTCTTTTTCTCTGAGTGAGTCTCTGTATCTTTTGTTCTTTCTGTGTCTAACTATTTACACACTGCCTCTCACCCCTATCACTTCTATATAAATCACAAACTGTCTCTTCTGTGCCTGTTTTTCTATTTTCTGTTTCTTGGTTTCTATACCAATTTCTACTTGTATCTGTCTGTACCTTTTCAATGTATCCTTGTCAGCTTGCCTTTTAAAATGTGTACTTATTTCTATCCATGTGTTGGGCTATCCTGCCTGACTGTTAGGTCCAAAGTAGGCCCCCAAAATGGCAATGCTGCTTCAGTGTCCTAAGACAATGCCCAAGGCCTAACCCAAGACAGGACTCTTAAGTAAACAGAATGATTGTTATTAGGTAAACAAAAGACTGAACTCAGCTTTATTCAGAGATCTCATAAGGCTGGTTCCTGTTTGCCAGAAAAGCCACTACCTCCCTTATCTGCTCCCAATGTTAACTACCTCCAGCAGGGCCATCTAGCTCCTGATTAATTCAAACAGCTGGCAGCAGATCAACACCCCATGTTAGCCTCTAAACTGTTCTGCCCCCTCCCCCATCACTACCATCTTCCCAGTAAAACTGGCAAGGATTTCTCCACTGGCTGATGTCCTCTACTCTCTGAGGCAGCCTAGCAGCTGGTTCCCTCAATAACTTTTCTTTGTATACAGAGTGGTCTAGTGATAAAGGGAGTCCACCAGAGATAAACACTCAAACACAATTTATAGACAATCGAAAATCTTTATTCCAGCCAGCCAGGATTATACTTGGTTGGTTAGGGACAAGTGTACCCTGAGCATTTAGAGCAAGTAGCTTTTAAAAGCAAAACCACATCCAGTTATCTTGAATAGCAGCTGCAGGGGGAAGTTTGCACAAGCAGGCAGTTTAACAGAAGCTAAGTTAGCTGGACTTCAGTTCCTAGAATAGAGCTTTCCATGGGATTATCCATTAAGGAGATCAAATTCTAGTTAAACCTGAAATGACCTCAGCATGAATACAAAAAGGAAGAATTTCTGCACTGTCTTGCTCTTTAACACTAGTTTGGTGGTTTCACTCTACCTTTGCTTACACTGACCAGCAATGACTCGTTTCTAACTAGTTATTTCTCTGGAACCATTGTATCTCTTGTTATATCCTGCCTCTGCCTATCTTCAGGAGGCAGGATTGAAATTAGATTATAATTCAGTGTATACATCTTCTCCTACTATGTGGCCTTCTAGTGGCTGGTGTTTCAGTAGTTCATGAAGAAAATATGGGTAAACAGTCCTATGACTCATATCCAAAGAGGCAAGGATTATAAACAAATGCCTTATGAAAGAGAAAGAGGGGTTAAAAGAAAAGTATGAACTATGCTACTTTCAAAAGTGTCTAAATCAACATCACTAAATAATATTGGGTTCTGTAGCAGAATTTTAGCAGAACCATTGTATCTGGCATGAATCTGGTGTGATCATCAGTGATTGCTATCTATGATTTTATAGGCTTGTTCTTTTGAAGGATTCTCAGAACCTTTGTATAACTTAGTCTGGAGACACGCCTGGCAGACCAGGAAGTCTTCTGTGGCTGAGTATTGCTTAGGTGATTTCAAGACAACCCTTTGATTAGATAAGAAGTTTTTGTATGTTATGAGAAATTGACTTGCCTTTTATGAAACAATAAAAAGAGCTTCTAAGAGGCTGTCAGAATTCAGTCAATAGGCTGATCTCCCTGCTGCTGAGAAGCCTAAATTTCATCCTACATTGTCTCTATTGATTGTACAGTGTAAGCCAGAACATGGACAGGGTTCTGTTGAAGGATCCACCAGTGGGTTAGAGGAAAACAAGAGTTTGCCACAGAGCTATTTAGATACAAGGGCTTCTGATAATGTCAAGTAACCTGAACCCCTGGGAGCTCCCAGAGACTAAGCCACCAACCAAAGAGCACACATGGGCTGGTCTGAGCTCCCCAACCCCCACATAAATAGCAAAGGACTGCCTTGACTACCCTCAGTGAAAGATGATGCTCCAAATCCTGTAGAGACTTGATGTCTCAGGGAGGGGGATACCTAAGGGAGGCACCCTCTCAGAAGCAAAGGGGAGGGGGTATAGGGGGAAGAACTCTGCAAGGTGGGGACCAGGAGGATGGGCAACATTTGGGATGTAAATAAATAATACGAATATATATAGTAATATATTTTTAAAGAAGTATGCTATAGCATAAGATGAGATTATATACTACCATCTTATTTTCCCAGGATTGGAATAGTTAGTTTTCCTTGTCCTTAACTTCACTTTTACTGTTAAAATTATTTAATGATATATCAGATTTCCATGCAGTATATTACAGTAAACAAAATGTTTATTTTCCAAGGCCCAGCCCTGGTTGCCTGAGGACCATAGCTGAGTCCTGGGCATCTCCCCAAGGTAGCAAACCCACACCCATAGTTGAATTCTTTTGGGTATAACCCAGTATAAGAAATATAAAAATAAAAAAATATAAAAAAAATATAAAAAAAGTTAAAAGTTACTATAGTTTTTGAAGAAATCTTAAATGGGGCTAATATATTTTAATGTCACATTAGAAAAGATTTATATTACCTGGTATATTAAATACCTTAGGGGTTATTTAAAAACTAAATAAGGATAAGAGTATCTCTATTTTTAAAAAGTTACTTTTTTTTTTAATTTTTACTTTCCTGCTAAACTGCATAGTCTATTTCAATTGTTATTCTGTCCATGGAAGAAAAATGTTATACAATGAGAGGAATATAATTTTTCAATGTAAGCACTTTGATTCAGTGTTTATTCCCAAACTTGATAGTATATGTTATGATAGATATGTTATGAATGCATCCTATATTTTATTTTAGGTATGCAGTAATATTTTAAAATATACTGTTAAGCTATGTAATATTACATCATTTTATTTCTCCTTTTATTTTTACAGTGTAAATAGAAAAAAACAAATTGCTGCAAAATTTATTTGTATGATCATTAATAACAAAATGAAACTAAGTTTGGAATAATTTTGTTAAAAAATTAAAAATTGCCGGGCAGTGGTGGCCCACGCCTTTAATCCCAGTGCTTGGGAGGCAGAGACAGGCAGATTTCTGAGTTCGAGGCCAGCCTGGTCTGCAGAGTGAGTTCCAGGACAGCCATGGCTATACAAAGAAACCCTGTCTCAACCCCCCCCCAAAAAAAATTAAAAATTACCCCACAAATGTTTCTATTGTGAACAGTGCCACAATAAGCATGAGTATTCAGGAATCTCTATTATGTATTGTGTTAATCCTGATACTCACTAGAAAAACAAACACCACAATTTTGGGCCAAATTTAAGGGAAGCTTTATTAAATATTAAATACTGACCAAAAGAAGATCTTTGGTCAGGACCATTCCCTGGAATTTCTTAGCTGGAATGGCCTTGAGCCACATGTTGCAGGTGCTTATTAAGGACAAACCTGTATGTCACTATACTTTCCCATGAAGATTTGTTATTCCCCAAGAACTACAGTTCCCAGCATTCCAGAAAGTTACCTGGTTTTGGGGCAGGTGGAGCTTACAGGTTAATTTCGGGCATTACAATTGCCTTAGACTCTATCAAATACATATACATATTACACACGTACACAACATACATACATACATACATACATACATACATTCTATAGCTCATAGAAGATGATTGATAGGTAGTTTAGGGTTTTTTTTAGGGACTTCCATAATGTCTACAGTGGTTACCAACAGTGTGTAAGAGTTCCTTCTCCCCCAATAATCTTGACAATATTTATTGGGTTTATTTTCTTGATGGCAGCCATTCTGAAAGGAGTGAAATGGGATATGGATCAAGGTATATTATATGCATACATATATAAATGTCATAATGAAAATCTTTATGAAGTTATATAATTCAAAGATCATTGAGAAGTGTAGTGTTAAACCATGGGTCTCTACTTTTAACTTATTCAAATTTCACTTCTAATTTTTCAATCTAAAAATAGTGCCAGGATCAAAAATTGAATGTCATATCTGCCACTAAGCTATGTATGTGAATAAGAGTGGTAAAGGCCATTCTCAGCTTAACGTAAGATCATTCTCACCTTAGAGGAAGTATTTTACATTAGATATGGTATGGCATTCAATCTAAGTCAAGGTCACATAAGGAAAAAAAAAACAATCTGGCTTTGTGGATGTGCAGTGTGTGTAGTCACATAGGACCTACTTCTTGAAAGAGCCCTACACTTACTAATGTAATGCTCTGTTGTTTCTATCTTTAAAATTAGTAATTTCTCAATGTATTTATGTAAAGTTGGGACAAGCCAAACAACAACAAAATTCTAAATAAATTTGAATTAGACATACATGTTAGCCAGTCCTTGTACTTGTTATAGAGAGCAGACCAATAGTTCCATTGATTTAAAAAGTTTGATGATATTGACCTATGACCTTAAAGTTTTTAATAATACGTACATCATCTTTAAGTCCTTTTATATACCTTAAGTAGCTTACTTAGACCTTTATAACTTGTATAAACTCTCTAGTTTTTTATGCCATGAGACATAATAAAACTGATAAATAAATTTACAATCTGTCATGTGAACTTTTTCCAGGTAGGAGGACTAAGTGATGTCTATCCCCTCCTCAGAAGGTCTGAATGAAATTCCAAGTTCTGTATTATCGGGGATTATTTATAGAAAAGGAGTGAGGGATTACTGTTAGAAGTGCAGGTGACCTAAAGGCAGTTATACTGGCAAGTCTTCTTAAACACATTCGTGGATGGCATTCTCACCTTAGTTCTTCCCCAAGACCTCAAGGTTTTATTCAATTAGGGCCTGAGTGCATACAACTGTCTGAGAGGAGTGACTGGATAATCAGGTAAGGTTCTAAAGATCTTAACTATTCCCTCCCTCTATAAATGAACTTTAGCAATTAACAGGCCTAGCTATAGTCATTTACTTTGTAAGCAGGCACAGTTGAAGTTATGAGGGTAGCAGTTGTTTGACTCAGAAATGTTGTGCAATATCATTTTACAAAAAAGAAAATTGAATCTAAACTTTCAACAAGGCCTTCCATAATTGTTTTGCTCTCTCTCCCACAGTGATTGGATGCCTGGTAGATGATATGTATGACAGCAAGGACTGTCAGATCAATAGCGTGGCAGAGGGCAACTGCTGCAAGTAGAGGGCAACTGTTTACAGTGTGTAGCTTCTCAGATACTAACCAATAGGAGTTTGAATCCGGAGTGATGCTTCTGACCCTTTAGTAGTGATTCAAATAACTTGGCCTTGGGTTCTGGGATGATCTGCATTCTGTCTTTAAAGTCAAGATTAATGGAATAACTGAGATGCCCATGGGCTGTGCTGGTTCGGAAGAACAATAGACCCAGTGGGCCAGGACATGAATCCTATAGGAAGGCTGGATGCTTCATAGCCCTTGGTCATAGAGTGATCTGGGAAGGCAGTGCCCTAGGACCTGAGCCACTGGGAAGCCCACATGTCTTCATTTGTCACTATGCTGATGGCACTCTAGATTGTGGGAGCCTGCTGGTGGGAGCATTTGGAGGCACTGCTATGATGGCCTTAGAGATTGTGTGTCTTCTGAGTCTTGCCTGTGACTAGGGCCCCAAGTAAATCTGCTCTTCCCATGTAAATGAGTTGTTTCTCCCAGTTAATGGGGAGAGTGAGGTGGCCATGTCTGTGTTGCCAACTTCACTCATAATGTTCTTGTTCTCCTTTGTCAGGGAATCTAAGGGAAATCTGGCTTTTGGGAGGCTAAGTGTCTCCTTCTTGAGATAAGGGCAACCCACAGCCAAGAACTCTATAACCTCATCTTACAAGGACTCTGAGAAAGGCCCTTGGAATTCCCAAGGAAATAGAATGCAAATGAGAACAAAGGTAATTGAAGTGACCTGCCAATGGGGGAATCATAGGAGCGGTTGGATCTGAGGGTGGAGATAGATGGGGAGTGGGTTGTTGAAGTGTGGTGGATTATGGACAGATGTGTTCCTCCTTCAACATCAGAGAGAGATTCATATTTCCAGGAAATGGTCTCCTTGAGGGCCCTCCTACTTGCCTCAGGGGATATGAACAGAAGACTGTGGATGAGAATGCCTGGAAAGAATCTGAATCTTCAAAGACTAACTGATTAGGATGGCAATGATTTAGAGAGGTTGGAATGTTGCAATTCAGAACCTAATTATACTTTATTTTGGGCTAGTTTTAGCCCCTGATGGATCTTCCTTGCACACTTCTGTTGCAACTATCTTGTGACTAACAGATAAAAACCTTTTGGAATCAATTAACATAGCAATTATTAACTTCCAACAATTTAAAAGCTAAGAATGCCAGCAGATAGCACTGAGCCCTATAGGAGAAATTACCCTAACTTGCAATCACCCACCTCTCTGATAGTTTCATCAATGTATTTTCCCTTTTAATAACAGAGTCTTTATTGATAACTTCCCAATATCTGTAAACATCAGATACAAAAAAAAATATTCCATTCTGCTGTTTTCTAAAGTGATTGGCTAGCTCGTGGAGACACCTGTTGAACCTATGAGAAACACAGCTCCCTGGAGTCAAGGTTGTCTGAATCTAGAACCTTTTACATCTCAAGAATTTGACATGACAGGAAAAAAGTACTCCACAGAGGGGCAGGGAGATCAGAGTTAAATCAGCAGCTGCCAGTGGATAAGGACAAACTCAGCCCTGCTGGCACCTTTTAACTCCAGGGGGGCCCCACCAGAGTTTGGGAGACATATGGATTTGGTCTGTGGGGACCGTAAAAGTACTGTTCAAACCTGGTCCAGGCTAAGCTCAAGGTTACCTGTGCCCAGTCCTACTGCCCCAGCTGGGGCTCATGCCTTCATAGGGAAGTCCAGCTCTTATGGGAAGGGGCAGAAATTAGGGGCCCTGCCTATGACAAAACTGAATAACAAAGCTGACCAACTGTGACCCCAGGAGGACCACAGCTGCCTTAAGCATTTCTGGAATGGTGGGAAAGTCTCTATTCTATGTGTCTCTTCCTTGTCATTGATCTGGCTGTGGCTGTTGAACCAGGTTGCATGTGTGATAGGTCCTTAAAGTCAGGACTGAGGGATGATGAGACAGTGTCAGGGCTGGTGTCACAGGAGCCAATGCTCTGCTCCAAGGTGGCCATGGTGGTGGTGATACTGGGCAGAATGGGGTCTTCATCTTTGTCCTCTAGGACCGAATGCCAAGATGTGCTGAAGGCCTCTGGGTACTGCCAGGACAGCTCCCCTTCAGTGTCCTAATCCTGTGGAAGATGCAGTCAAGGTCCCATTTCACATCCACCAAGGCACACCACATATGGTGCATGAATCACTCGCTTACCTGTTGAAAGCCTAGTCTCTGGGATCCATCTCTTTCTCCTCTGCCTCCAATGCCTGCACGTCTGGCAGCCTGGCTCACACTTCTGAGATCCCATTTTTGACAGTGTTACAGCATAACTTTTTATTAAACTATATCTTTGAGAGACCACAAAATATTTTTATTTTTTGCAATTATTTTATGGCAATTTTTTATTATTCTGTAATCTTTTTTTACAGTCCAGTCATTATCCCCCTCCTTGTCCACCTTTCAACAGTTCCTCATCCCATTCTTCCTCTCCCCATCTCCAAGAAGACTTCCATACCCTCCACCAGACCTCCCCACTCCCTGGGGCCTGGGGTCTCTTCAGGGTTAGCTGCATCTTCTTCACTGAGGCCAGACCAGGAAGTCCTCTGCTGTATATGTGTCAAGGGCCTACTATCAGCTGCTGTATGCTGCCTGGTTGGTGGTCCAGTGTCTGAAAGATCTCAGGGGTCCAGGTTAGTTGAGACTGCTGGTCTTCCTACAGGGTCTCTCTCCTCCTCAGCTTCTTCCAGCCTTTCCCCAATTCAACCACAGGGGTCCCCAGCTTCTGTCCATTGGTTGAGTGTATGTATCTGTATCTGTCTCTGTCACCTGCCTGTTTGGCCTCTGGAAGGGCAGCCATGCTAGGTTCCTGTCTGAAAGCACACAATAGCATCAGTAATAGTGTCAGGCCTTGGAGCCTCCCCTTGAGATGGATTCCAATTTGGGCCTGTCACTGCACCTCCTTTTCCTCAGTCTCTTCTCCATTTTTGTCCTTGCAATTCTTTCAGATAGGGTCAATTATGGGTCAGAGTTTTTGACTGTGGGATGGCAACCCCATCCCTCCACTCGATGCTCTGTCTTTCTACTGGAGGTGGAGTGTACAATTTCCCTCTCCCCACTATTGGACATTTCATCTAAGGTACCTTCCAACACTCAGGGGAGACCATAAAACTTTAAGAATAATATTAAAAATAGCAATAAGTTCAAAGATAACAAAGTCTGAGCTCAATTAATACTAATTTAAAAAAATTTTTTAAAAATTATTCTGCATGTTCAGCACAGTCCTACAGTTTTTGCTGTTTTCTGACATGGCATCCCAGAGGAGCCATTAGGTACAATCAAACCTCTAATTCAAATTAATGTGTCTAAGTACATATTGATAGAACAGACAATATTTTGAGAAGCTGCCTTGCTAGAGTTTGTCTGAAATGTACAACACTGAGAAGGCCAACTTCCTTCCCAACACTTCCAACTGGTTAGCACAGGTCAGTTTCCCACGTTAGAAAAGTGCAGTATTTCAAAGGGATGCTGAAGGCTTAAGTTGAGGACACTTCCTAATCAATGTAAGATCTTAACAAACTGCCAATGACTTCCACTGTGGCCTGAACTTACCCCACAGCACAACATTGCAGAAGGGAAACCTCAGAAATATATGCCTTCCTCTCTTAGGAGCTAGTGAACAATACTCATTAGCAGGCAGTAAAGAGGAGCACTAGGTTTCTGAGTCGTGAGATGAGCTGCACATGGAGCAAAAGGTACTTGGCTGCTTCTCAGTCCTCAAATTAGCACAATGTAAGCAGGACTGTAGTTCAAGGCTTGAAGGGTCAAAAGCTCAGAGCACCAGTCTCTGCTCAGCTCATCACAGGCCTGAGTATGAAGAGGATCCATGGCCTTTGGCAGGTCAAAGTCCTCACAACAATAACATAACCAGATGTTACTGAACTAAATTAGCTACTTGAGCTATCAGGATAAACTGAAGAGTTCTACATAAATTACACGTACATAAACTGTGGACATCTCTGGGATCACACAGCAGCGTCTGACTTTTTTCCATTACTCTCTCCATTTATGTTCTTTCTTTTTTCTTTTTTTGGGGGGGGCGGAGGCTCTAAACAATTTTATCTTAAAAAAAAAATAAAGAAATAAAAAGAACCATCCCTGGAACAGGAAAGGCTCTCAGTGAAGCCACCCCTGCCTATAGTTCTCCTTGGCTCCAGAACCCTGCTATAGCAGCCTCAGCTGCTCACTGGTCCCTCTACTATTCCTGGGATAGCAGCCAGCTAGCATCCTTTCCCTCCTCTTGAGTAAGCCTGCTCCCCAGAATAATTAGGTATGTATCTTTAACTTCTACTCCAGAGAAAGGAAGAACCAGTGGCCCACAGACCCTCTACCAGGCACTCTAAGAAAGCACATGGCAAGCCCAGATTGTGTGTCCAGTGTCCACCAAGGAGACAACACATGCAATGTGTCAAATGAGCACCAGGGCCCGGAGACTGCGCAGTGGGAGCAGGCAAGGCTGTCTGTGCATGTCCACACTCTGTTTCATACCACTCATTGCAAACTGCCACGCCACAGGGCCTCAATTCAATATAATTGCCAACTCCCCCCCCCTCCGCCCGAGTCCCAAGCCAGAAGTAGGCAGTGAAGAAGAGCCCCCAGTCTATAAAGTGACAACCTGGTGGTCTGGCCTGTGCTAGAAATCTCTCTGGTCATTAATAACATCTTCAGGACGCTGGTACAGGTAGTTGATAACCCTTTTTTCACCCATGGGTTGGTCTTTGACACCTTGTCCCTACTTGCTGGGATGTCCCAGTCTAATTCACAGTAAGTAGAAAGCAGTATCACTACATGGCCACTAAACTGGCACTTTAAAACAAGTCTCTTGCTAGTGATTCATAGTGTAGGCTTTCTCCTCCCCCTCCATTCACTTGCTCCCTTGCTTGTTCCTGGCCCTGTGGCTGCTGCCCTGCCAGCAGGGAACAGCCCTCATTCTCTTGCTATTCACTAAACTCCTGGTCTGGCCCTGTCCCCTGCAGGGACTCTGCATGCTGAGTCTCTTGCTTTCCCGTGTGCATGACCATCTGCCCTCTCCCATGTGTGCACAAGTCCATGTGCTCTCTCCCTCCCTGCCTGGGACTCATGAAGTGAGTGCTAGCCCTGCCACCCACTGTGTACATTACTAGGATACAGAATGCTACTTCAGGTGCTTCCCTTTCCCCACTCACCACAGATCTGCCAGGCAGGTCAGAGCAGTGCCCATCCACTGTCAAAAGCACTGTGCTGGGACTTCTGGCTACTAAGAAGTCCCACCCCATCTGCCTGCATCTGAGCCATGTGCACTGCTGCACACACCCCCCCCCCAACATTGCTGTACACCACTATCATAGCTGCCATGGCCGCCGCGCTGCTGCCACTGTTTAGCAGTGCCATGACCCCATGCTCCCTGTGGGGTGCATACCATATCGTGGCTCCTCCAAGTGTGTGCCTTGTTCCCCAACTGCACATGTGCATGTGTCTGTCTCATTCCACAGACCAGTCCATTCCCATGGCTTGCCGGCCTGCTCAATTGGTGTCACAGGCCTGAACCCACCTGGACACACTTTCTGTCAACAGGTCTCATGCCACTGCTGCCGGCTTTCTTATTCCTTTACAATCTGGTCCTCCACACAAACTCTAAGCCATGTGATTCTCTATTAATACAAAATGTGTTTTTCTCTATGCTCTATTTACTATACACATTCTCAAACAAGTGATTTAACAAACACAAGTTGTCTGACTCAGATATGACCAATTGATACAGCTCTCAATCTTGTCAGAAGACTGCTAATTATTAATATACTTAAGTTTATGACAGAATCTCCCAAAGCCTAACAGTTTACCTTACAAGGTCACAGAATATATAGACACAGCTACAAGAGGCTGCCTGGATTGTGATATGAAAACCACTGAAAAGCACTGTTGTGACCCTGCTCAGGCTTGGTCAACACTGTGGACAAACTGGAGAGTCAAATGCCTAATATTGCCTAAGTCAAGGTGAGTTATTTCTCATTTCACGTGTTATCTGATCCACAGAAAAAGTGCTCTTTGTAAAAGGCTGTTTATAAAAGGTTCTTTTTCTTCTGAGCTTGAAAGTTAGACTGACTCTGCCCAAGTTGCCATAGAGACCTGGGAACTGTTTAGACTACAGATGAACTCTGTCATTTTTAAATATATGACTGCTAGATTATAATCTATTCTTCCCCAGACTTCTGACTACATTGACAACTAAGGTAACTGTAACCTGATAGCTAGAAAACAGACCTAGTTCCTTACCTATACTCAGTTTCTAGCAACTAGGTCCGATGTAAGCTTTCACAGGTGTACTCTGTTACTTCCTTACCTAAACTCAGTTTTCATTGACTAAATGCTTCATATTTACTCTTCTTGCTATTCCACTGTACTAAAATTAAACACTCCACTATATGATCCAACTGTATAATCACAAATTCAAATGTTAAGTTTTCTTTGTCTTTTAACTAAACTTAAAAGTGTTTCGTGTTATGTATACTCAATCTTCTAGATAAGAGGAAAAATCCCTGTCCCTTCTGCTCCATGAAAGGCTCATGTTAAAGACTGTTCATGTTACTATCTCTTGTTGTTATCTCTTTTGTAAACTTATAAGCTATAGAAAACCCACTCAGATCTACCTCTCATGGACCAAATAGACTCCATCCAGAGAAGTACATCTGCTCATCAATAGCTTAAAGTTCCCACTTACTATCTATTCCAGAGGGTGGGATTCCTCTGGGTTTCAAATGTACATCTAAGAAAAATAACTTCTTTCTCCCAAACACACTTAACCTTATTATTTTCTTATAAGTATGTGTGTTTCAGCATCTTGTCAAGTCCAGGTGCTTACTATATTCAGGACAGCTCCAGAGAAGCAACCCCCAGATGCTCCAATCTTCTCTCACAGACACAGATGCTTCTACTGGACCTGTTTCTTCTGATCTATCCACAGGTGGTTCCACAGACCCTGGACAGCAAGGAAACAGCCAACTCCTCTAAGACTGGACCAACATCCCCATACCCCTTTTCTTAGGTTTCCTAGAGACACGTACCCCAAAGTCAGCAGGAAGTAGTTAGAGATCATGATGTCCCTATTCCTGCTTTACCATCACCTCTTTCTAGTTTTTTTCTTTTTTAATTAAACCAAAACAGAGGACTGTTTTGTCTAAGCTCTGCTCCACAGTTACTTGGCAATATCCAGGTGTGCCTAACTCACTACAAAGAGGGCTGCTTGCCCCCTCCCTCTCTTACTCTTTCCTTCCTGCTCCTGCTCTGTCCTCTCATCCCTTCCCCCTGCTCTCTCTACATGCTCATGGCTCACTGCTCTCTCTCTCTCTCCCTCCCTCCCTCCCTTTCTCTCTCTCTCCCTCTCTCTGCCTTTTTCTGCCCCTACTACCCTCTCAACTCTCCTCCCCATGCCCTGAATAAACTCTATTCTATACTATACCATCGTGTGTGGCTGGTCCCTCAGGGGGAAGGGATGCCTCAGCATGGACCCTAGGAGGCACCCTCTTCCCCTACACCTCACCACACATCCAATGAAACATATTCCTTCTCTTGCTTTATCTTTTTTTTATAAAACACTGGGAACGATGCCTCCAAGGAAAAACCATGAGAATACCCCAGGTAACCATCTAGGTAGTGAGTAAGTCTCTGTCATTTTAATCAATGCAAAGGCCATTTGTACTTCCTGCTCAAATGTATCCTTCTCAGATTTCTGGTGATATTGGCAGCTAACCAAAGCCTTTTCAGTTTAACAACATTAAGGAACCAGCTTCTCACCCAATGGCTGTACCTGCCTGTTCAGTCCATTTCTATATAAAGCCAGGCCTTGCTTTTTTCTAGAGATACTAGGTCTCTTGCTGGAAAAGGCAAAACCCAGACAGTTTACCCTGCTGACAGGCTTCATACTAAAAGAAGGGAGAAACTCACAAAACAGTTTTCAGTGTAAAATTTTACTACTCCTTTATTTAAAGAAACTTACTTATCCATGACTGCTCTCAATTATCAACTACCCAGGTCTCATGGTAAATAATTGGATAAAAAAGATTTAAAATTTATGTAAGTTATACAAGTCGAAAAGTAATTTAAAATATATAAATTTAAGTTATGAAGATCTAAAAATGATGAAGTATATAACAATAAGACTTAAAAATAATACATAATCTAGACATAGGCGGTGGCCACTGCAGTAGCCGCTCCAGGCAGCAGATGATGGCCCTAGTGGGCGGCTGCGGCCCTGTCCCAAGGCGGCCTCCTGAGTCACTGAGCCGGCTGAGTTCTTGAGAGGAACTGCCCTGCAACCAAGCAAGCGGTAGCACGGTAGGTAGCACGCATGCTTAGCGCCGCCAACGTGCAGAGGAGCCTTGGGGGAGTGGCAAAGACTGGAGGCGAAGGCAGCGCAGTCCTAGGAGGCAGCGTTCATGGCCCTACGCCCTAGCGGTAGCGGGAGAAAACCAAAAAAACTAAACAACAACAACAACAACAAAACAACTGAGGTGTCTAAGCTGGCAGAGGTGCAGGGCAAGTACATGAAGAAGGAGACGTCGCCCCTGCTGCGGAATCTCATGCCTTCATTCATTCGGCATGGTCCAACAATTCCAAGATCTCTGTCTTCTAAATTAAAGCGCTAGTGCTTTCTTAGCTTCTGGAGATGGAGTAGTTTCAAGAAACCAGAGTTTTTGAGAACTCCGATTCAGAGGACGCCTCATGAAGTAATGAGAAAAGAAAGCAACAGACTGTCTGCACCTTCTTATCTTGTCTGGGGCCTAGCAGATGTTTCTCGAGAGTATGACTCATCACAGTCATTTTTAACAGAAGTTAATTTTGCTGTTGAAAATGGAGACTCTGGTTCCCGATGCTTTTATTCAGATAACTTTTTTTGATGGTCAGAAAAGGCAGCCACTTGGAGATTGTGCACAAGATATTGTGTATACAGATATTATGAATACAACCATCTCTCTTCCAGAGAATGCCACAGAATCAGGGGAGGCACACGTCAGGTACTGGGAGAGTCACTGCTACATCTTTAGGGAATTTAACTAACCATGGATCTGAAGATTTACCCCTTCTTCCTGGCTGGTCTGCGGACTGGACAACGAGAGGGAGAAAATACTACATAGATCATAACACAAACACAACTCATTGGAGTCATCCTCTTGAACGAGAAGGACTTCCTCCTGGGTGTGAACGAGCAGAGTCATTGGAATTTGGAACCCATTATGTGGATCACACAAATAAAATGGCTCAATACAGGCATCCCTGTGCTCCCAGTGTACCTCGGCACGATCAGCCTCCACCCATCATGTATCAGCAAACTGAAAGAAATCAGTCTTTCCTGGTCCCTGCAAATCCCTACCATACTGCAGAAATCCCTGACTGGCTTCAGGTTTATGCCTGAGCCCCTATGAAATATGACCATATTCTGAAATGGGAGCTCTTCTAGCTGGCTGATCTGGACATGTACCAGGGAATGCTGAAGCTGCTCTTCATGAAGGAACTGGAGCAGATTAAGTTGTATGAGGCCTCTCCTCACTGAGTTGGAAAACCATAAGCAGAGGCAGCAGTGGTATGCCCAGCAGCATGGCAAGAAGTTTTTAAGTTAACTTATCACAAGCCAAGCTTTGTAAGAGCTTTAAAATATTTCCAGACAAATGACTGCAAACAAGTTCTTTGGTTAATAAGGCAATTTACTGTTTGGAATTATAAAATTCTAGTTTTACATATATTTTGCTATCATTTTTTTCTTTTATTGAACCAAGAATGTTTTATCATTTAAAAAGCCAATATGGCATATGCTACCAAATGCTGTATTAGGAAACTGCTTTGGAGACTCTGGATAAAAAGGAGTACAGGAAGAGAACATCACCAGAGACAGGCATTAACTAGGAAACAGTCACTCTCTGACTTTCTGTGGACACACCCTTCTTGCTCAGAAAACAGAAGAGGATGAGAGCACATCTGTGAACAGTTGCTCCGTGCGGTGTCAAGTGTTGTCTGGAATTAGATGGTTTGACCATTACCATAGGTATAGTTCAAAATGCAAAATAAGACTTGGAACCTTTATTGTGACAAACTTGTATATGATGTATGTGGTCATCCACTCCCACCTCCTCCCTAATGTAAGGAACACCCTTGAAGGAGGGAGATAAAGTATTTCAGGAATGCATTCAGGAATACAGGGATACAGTAAATACATGTATCTTAGTCACTGCACAACTGTTGCTAATACCGCTTCCTTCCTTTGAGCCAGCACACATAAGTACAGTTAGCAAGGCTCTGGTGAGACATAGCACAGGCTTCCTGACCACACAGAACACTGCCTTCCATCAGGCTGGACTAAGCTGCCAAAAATGACAATCAGGGATCCAATAAGAAATCTTGCTCATTTAAGTAGTTAATAACTCTATTCTAACCCATGGGTTGGTATTCGATGCCTTGTCCCTACTTACTGGGATGTCCCAGCCATGAGCATGGGGGGGGGAGGAGGAAATGGGGAGAGATCAGGGAAGGGATGAGAGACAGAGCAGGAGCAGGAGGGCAAGAGCAAGAGAGAGAGGAGGGGCAAGCAGCCCCTTTTATAGTCAGGCACACCTGGCTGTTGCCAGGTAACTGTGGGATGGAGTTTAGACAGAAAACACCCAGAGAGGCATCAGTCTTCAGCACTCACACAGGACAACATTAACTCTTTGCCACACAGGGCTGCATCAGCCTCTGATTGCCAAAACCAGAAATCTGAGAGCTTTTCCCGTGAATGAGGAAAGCGGGATACCAGTCTATCTTAGTGAGGCAAAGAGGGGCAGTCAACTCTCCAGCGTCTTACTTCTCCACAGTTTGGGCTGGATGAGTGCAGTGGGCAAAACATGGAGCTGTTTTCTCAGTGGTTAGCATTCCCACAATTAAGATGGAATAAAATTCTTTGAAGGAGAACTTATGGCTGCCAGGATATGGTGTTTTGTCTATCATGGGAAGATTTTTTTATTAGATATTTTAAACACCATATTCAGCAGATCTCTGAGGAATTTGAGGGATATTATCTATTAAGTATACCTGATTTTAAATAAACTTTGTTTTTAGTTACTTTTTGAGTCTTAGCCTTGAAAACAGGAGGCTAAATAAAGCTTGTCCCTATAAATGAATTACATTTGTACTTGGCATGCCTATAAATGTAAACTTTTATAGTCTTAGAAATATGTAAGTATCAATTAAGTAATTTTTGATTAAAATTTTATAGTGCCCTGTAATGGTCTTACAATTCCTGAGAGAAAGAAAGTTTATATTTCAGCAAGAGCTTTGAATATCCATGACTTTGAAGAGGGAACAATTTTTTTTATAAACAAGTACCAAGAAAGGGGAAGAAGTCAAAGAGCTAGACATCTGTAATTACATTTAGCCTTCCTAATTTTTATATAAATTTTTGGCTAAAATTTTTTAAATAGCGTGAGACATAACAGCAAAAAATAAATTTACCATTTGTTGTAAGAAATGTTTCTAAGGGGTGGGGGTATTAGACCATCTTTGGAGCCTTGTCCAATACATACAACTTATCCATTGTTGCATATGGATTTTTAGCCTGTATACCCTTGTTTCTCCAGAAAAGCTTGAGACATATATGCAACTAGGGTCTAATTGCATACAACCATTTGGGAGGAGGAACTGGATCCTCAGGTGAAGGTCTAATGACCTTCCCTATATCTTTTTTGAAGGAACATCAACTTTTAACAAGCCCAGCTCTGATTATTTTTAAGCAAGCATATCTAGGGTTATTATTGAGAGAATGTAGACAGAGGATTTTATTTTATAACTAGTGTGTATGTTGGCAGATAGAGACAGACAACTTGAAAAGCTTAATAATAATTTTTATTTTTTATAAAGTCTAATGTAGAATAATAGAAGTGTTTGTAATGATTCCATTAAACGAAAAAAATTTAAAAAGACATCTACAAAAACTCAGAAAATGTTAACATTAGGTTGTTTGGGGTATTTTAAAGATTTTTAACCATATGTAATAAGCTTATAAATCTTTTTTTTTAATGAAATATCAAAATTTATTCAAGATAGGAAAGGAACAACAAGATCAGAGTCAAATAACACAAACAAAATCAACACCATATAAACTAAAAGTCAGTGGAGATGATGTAAATGATCAAGACATCTATATATCCATATTTGATTTTAACTTTTTATTACTGCGATATTTATACATGCACATAATGTGATTTGATCAAGTCTACTCTTTTTTTTTCCTTGTAAATACTTTTTTTTTATTTTCATACTTTATTTACATTTCAAATGTTTCCCCATTTCCAGATCTCCCCTTTGGAACCTCCCCATTCCCTCTGCCCTCCCCCTGCCTCTATGGGGATATTCTCCAACCCACCCTCCCACCCACCCACCCATCCACTCTCGTCTTCCCTCCTTGGCATTCCCCTATACTGGGGGATCTAACACCCTCAGGCCCAAGGGCCTCTCCTCCCCCTGATGGGTAACAAGACCCTCCTCTGCCGCATATGTGGCCAGCACCATGGGTCCCTCCATGTGTATTCTTTAATTGGTGGATCAGTCTCCAGAAATATGGGGGGTCAGGCCAGTTGCCAGTGTTGCTACCTCCCTGGGGCTGCACACTCCCTCAGCTCCTTCAGTCCTTTCTCCAAGCCCTCCATCTGGGACCTCGTACTCAGTACTACTGTTCCTGCGAAGTGACTCTCGGGTATTTCAAACTTTTAGGCTAATAACCACTTAACAGTGAGTACATACCATGTTCATTCTTTTGTGACTGCGTTACCTGGCTCAGAATGATGTTTTCAAGATCCATCCATTTGTCTACGAATTTCATGAAGTCATTGTTTTTAATAGCTGAGTAGTATTCCACTGTGTAAATGTACCACATTTTCTGTATCCATTCCTCTGTGGAGGGACATCTGGGTTGTTTCCAGCTTCTGGCTATTATAAATATGGCTGCTATGAACATAGTGGAACATGTGTTTTTATTACCTGTTGGAGCATCTTCTGGGTATATGCCCAGAAGGAAATAGCTGGGTCCTCAGGTAGTATTATGTCCAATTTTCTGAGGGTCCGCCAAACTGATTTCCAGAGAGGTTGTATCAATTTGCATTCCCACCAGCAATGGAGGAGTGTTCCTCTTTCTCCACATCCTCTCCAACATCTGCTGTCACCTGAGTTTTTGATCTTAGCCATTCTGACTGGTGTGAGGTGGAATCTCAAGGTTGTTTTGATTTGCATTTCCCTGATGACTAAGGATGTTGAACATTTCTTTAGGTGCTTCTCGGCCATTCGAGTTTCCTCAGTTGAGAATTCTCTGTTTAGCTCACTTCCCCAGTTTTTGATAGGGTTATTTGTACTCTGGAGTCTAGCTTCTTGAGTTCTTTGTATACATTGGATATTAGCCCTCTATCAGATGTAGGATTGGTAAAGATCTTTTCCCAATCTGTAGGTTGCCATTTTGCCCTAATTACAGTGTCCTTTGCCTTACAGAAGCTTTGTAATTTTATGAGGTCCCATCTGTCAATTCTTGACCTTAGAGCACAAGCCATTGGTGTTCTGTTCAAGAACATTTCCCCTGTGCCCAAGTGTTAGGGACTCTTCCCTACTTTCTCTTCTATTAGATTCAGTGTATCTAGTTTTATGTGAAGGCCCATGATCCACTTGGACTTGAGCTTTGTGCAGGGAGATAGGAATGGATCAATTCGCAATCTTCTACATGTAGACCACCAGTTGATCCAGCACCATTTGTTGAAGATGCTGTCTTTTTTCCACTGTATGGTTTTAGCTCCTTTGTCGAAGATCAAGTGACCATATGTGTGTGGATTCATTTCTGGGTCTTCGATTCTATTCCATTGATCAACCTGCCTGTCACTGTACCAATACCATGCAGTTTTTATCACTACTGCTCTGTAGTACAGCTTGAGGTCAGGGAGGCTGATTCCCCCAGAAGACCTTTTATTGTTGAGGATAGTTTTTGCTATCCTGGGTTTTTTGTTATTCCATATGAAGTTGAGAATTGCCCTTTCTAGGTCTACAAAGAATTGAGTTGGGATTTTGATGGGGATAGCATTGAATCTGTAGATTGCTTTCGGCAGGATGGCCATTTTAACTATGTTAATCCTGCCGATTCATGAGCATGGGAGATCTTTCCATCTTCTGAGGTCTTCTTCGATTTCTCTCTTCAAAGACTTGAAGTTCTTGTCATACAGATCTTTCATTTGTTTGGTTAGAGTCATATCAAGATATTTTATATTGTTTGTGACTATTGTGAAGGGTTTCATTTCCCTAATTTCTTTCTCAGCCAATTTATCCTTCGAGTATAGGAAGGGTACTGATTTGCTTGAGTTAATTTTGTATCCAGCCACTTTGCTGAAGTTGTTTATCAGCTGTAGTAGATCTCTGGTGGAGTTTTTCAGGTCACTTAAGTATACCATCATATCATCTGCAAATAGTGATATTTTGATTTCTTCCTTTCCAATTTGTATCCCTTTGATTTCCTTTTGTTGCCTGATTGCTCTAGCTAGAACTTCAAGTACTTTGTTGAATAGATAGGGAGAGAGAGGGCAGCCTTGTCTAGTCCCTGATTTTAGTGGGATTGCTTCAAGTTTCTCTCCATTCAGTTTGATGTTGGCCACTGGTTTGCTGTATATTGCTTTTACTAAGTTTAGGTATGCTCCTTGAATTCCTGATCTTTCCAAGTCTTTTATCATGAAGGGATGTTGAATTTTGTCAAATGCTTTTTCAGTATCTAATGAGATGACCATGTGTTTTTTTTTCTTTGAGTTTGTTTATGTAGTGGATTACATTAATGGATTTCTGGATATTGAACCATTCCTGCATCCCTGAGATGAAGTCTACTTGATCATGGTGAATGATTGTCTGGATGTATTCTTGGATTCGGTTTGCAAGAATTTTATTGAGTATTTTTGCATCAATATTCATAAGGGAAATTAGTCTGAAGTTTTCTTTTATTGTTGGGTCTTTGTGGGGCTTTGGTATCAGTGTAACTATGGCCTCATAGAATGAATTGGGTAGTGTTCCTTCTGTTTCTATTTTATGGAATAGCTTGAAGAGTATTGGTATTAGGTCTTCTTTGAAGGTCTGATAGAATTCTGCACTGAACCCATCTGGTGCTGGGCTTTTTTTGGTTGGGAGACTTTTAATGACTGCTTCTATTTCTTTAGGAGTTATGGGACTGTTTAGATGGTTTATCTGATCCTGATTTAACTTTGGTAATTGGTATCTGTCTAGAAACTTGTCCATTTCCTCCAGATTTTTCCAATTTTGTTGCATATAGGCTTTTGTAGTAGGATCTGATGATTTTTTTTTAATTTCCTCAGAGTCTGTTGTTATATCTCCATTTTCATTTCTAATTTTGTTAATTTGGATACTGTCTCAGTGCCCTCTGGTTAGTCTGGCTAAGGGTTTATCTATCTTGTTGAATTTCTCAAAGAACCAGCTCTTGGTTTTGTTGATTCTTTGTATAGTTCTTTTAGTTTCCACTTGGTTGATTTCAGCCCTTAATTTGATTATTTCTTGCCTTCTACTCCTCTTGGGTGTATTAGCTTCTTTTTGTTCTAGAACTTTCAGATGTGCTGTTAAGCTGTTAGTGTATGCTCTCTCCAGTTTCTTTTTGGAGGCATTCAGAGCTATGAGTTTTCCTCTTAACACTGCTTTCATTGTGTCCCATAGGTTTGGGTAAGTTGTACTTTCATTTTCATTGAATTCTAGGAAGTCTTTAATTTCCTTCTTTATTGCTTCCTTGACCAACTTATCATTAAGCAGTGCATTGTTCAGCTTCCATGTATATGTGGGCTTTCTTTTGTTGTTGTTGCCATTGAAGACCAACCTTAATCCGTGGTGATCTGATAGGAGGCATGGGATTAATTCAATCTTCTTATATCTGTTGAGGTTTGTTTTGTGACCAATTATATGATCAGTTTTGGAGAAGGTACCATGAGGTGCTGAGAAGAAGGTATATTCTTTTGAGGCAGGATGAAATGTTCTATAGATATCTGTTAAACCCATTTGGTTCATAGCATCTGTTAGTTTCACTGTGTCTCTGTTTAGTTTATGTTTCCAAGATCTGTCCATTGTTGATAGTGGGGTGTTGAAGTCTCCCACTATTATTGTGTGAGGTGCAATGTGTGCTTTGAGCTTTAGTAGAGTTTTTTTTATGAAAGTGTGAGCTGTTGCATTTGGGGCATAGATGTTCAGAATTGAGAGTTCTTCTTGGTAGATTTTTCCTTTGATGAGTAAGAAGTGTCCTTTCTCATCCTTTTTGATGAATTTTGGTTGAAAGTCAATTTTATCTGATATTAGAATGGCTACTCCAGCATGTTTCTTGGGGCCATTTGCTTGGAAAATTGTTTTCCAGCCCTTTACTCTGAGGTAGTGTTTGTCTTTAATACGGAGGTGCATTTCCTGGATGCAGCAAAATGCTGGGTCCTGTTTATGGATCCAGTCTGTCAGTCTATGTCTTTTTATTGGGGAGTTGAGACCATTGATGTTAAGAGATATTAAAGAATAGTGATTGTTATTTCCTGTTATTTTTGATGTTGTTAATATTGTTTGTGTGGCTATCTTCTTTTGAGTTTGTTGAAAGATTACTTTCTTGCTTTTTCTTGAGTGTAGTTTCCCTCTTTGCGTTGGCATTTCCCATGTATTATTCTTTGTAGGGCTGGGTTTGTGGAAACATACTGTGCAAATTTGGATTTGTCGTAGAATATTTTGGTTTCACCCTCTATGATTATTGAGAGTTTTGCTGGGTATAGCAGCCTGGACTGGCATTTGTGGTTTTTTAGAGTCTGTATGAGCTCTGCCCAGGATCTTCTAGCTTTCATAGTCTCTTGTGAGAAGTCTGGTGTAATTCTGATAGGTCTGACTTTATATGTTACTTGCTCCTTTTCCCTTACTGCTTTTAATATTCTTTCCTTGTTTTGTGTATTTGGTGTTTTGACTATAATGTGACGGGAGGAATTTCTTTTCTGGTCCAGTCTATTTGGAGTTCTGTAGGCTTCTTGTATATTTATGTTCATCTCTTTCTTTAGGTTAGGGAAGTTTTCTTCTATAATTTTGTTGAAGATATTTACTGGTCCTTTAAGTTGGGAGTCTTCACTCTCTTCTATACCTATTATCCTCAGGTTCTGTCTTCTCATTGCATCCTGGATATCTTGGATGTTTTGGCTTAGGAGCTTTTTGCATTTTGTGTTTTCTTTGACTGTTGTGTCCATGTTTTCTATGGTATCTTCCGCACCTGAGATTCTCTCTTCCATCTCTTGGATTCTGTTGGTGATGCTTGCACCTATGACTCCTGATTTCTTTCCTATGATCTCTAATTTCAGGGTTGTCTCCCTTTGTGATTTCTTTATTGTTTCTATTTCTGTTTTTAATTCCTGAATGGTTTTGTTCATTTGATTGATTGTGTTTTCCTGTATTTCTGCCAGTTTGATTGTGTTTTCCTGTAATTCTTCAAGGGATTTTTGTGTGTCCTCTTTAAGGGCTTCCAGTTGTTTACCTGTGTTCTCTTGTATTTCTTTAAGGGAGTTATTTATTTCCTTCTTAAAATCTTCTATCTTCCTCTTGATAAGTGATTTTAAGTCTGAGTCTTCCTTTTCTGGTGTGTTGGGGTATCCAGGGCTGGCTGTGGTGGGAGAGCTGGGTTCAGCTGAAGCCAAGTAGTCTTGGTTTCTGTTCCTTGTGTTCTTGCCCTTGCCTTTCGCCATCTCTGGAGTTAGCTTGTCTTTCTCTCTCTGTCTGTGGCTTGTCTTTCCTTCAAGCTCAGATGTCAATATTCCTGGGAGACCAGTTCTCTCTTCCAGCTGTTTTCAGACCCTGCATCTGGAGTCCTCCTGTTGCTGGCTCCTCAGCACAAGTGGTCCGGTAGCTTTCTCCCTGAGCTACTTGTATATGGTGAGGCATGTTGGCTCAGGCAGGGTTTCTGGCCACAGGTGGAAGCAGCAAGCTTATAAATCTTAAAGTACAGAAAGTTTATATAATAGTCTTACAAATCTGGAGATAGTTTATACTTAGGCAAAAGTTTTAGAGTGTTAAATAAAACCAGAGAGAGAGAGAGAGAGAGAGAGAGAGAGAGAGAAAGTAAGTATATGAGCTGAGTAGCCTTAATCCTTATTGGGAGTAGACTACTTTTTAACTGTTTTAAAGCCCATAGTATCTGTTATCATTCTTGTTTTTATTTTTCCTCCCCAGTCATACTGTTAGAGGCTGCCTGGCCTAAGTTAGGAATCTTTTCAACAAGCATGCTTGGGTCAGGATTGGGGGGGGGGGGTCAGCAATGGACACACTGCAGACCTCCTTTAATAAAGTAAAACAGCATAGAATACTGGTTTAATATTATCCATACCCAAAAGGCACCTGAATCACTGAAAAACTGAATCTGGTGACCAGGAAGAGGGACCTGAGCAGTCAGAGAACAGCTTAAAGATAAGAAATTCTGAACATGGGCCAGCAGCTCAGCAAGGCCAGCAGAGGCAGGGTCTTTGGCATCTCAGACCTTGGTTCTGGTAAGGTGTGAGCACCCAAGGACACACGGAGTTGGGGCTTGTGATGCCCATGAGGGCATCACACCAGCAGTGTCAGCATCACCCCAGCCTGGTGGCAAGGGGAGGCAGGATAGGCCAGTGGCGGCCAGAGCTCCATGGTCAGAGTAAGTTGCCATCTGCTTATCTGAGAGATAGAGCAAGCAGAGGTGTGTGGTGGTGGGGGACGGGGATGGGGACGGACATCATTTAGAAGCAGAGCAAGGGAAAAGAATCACAAGCAGAGGGGCATAGAGAAATATCTGGTGTATCTGGGGGATTTAAGCAGCAGGCTCCAGTGAGCCAATGAGAGGGACAAAGACAGAGCAGACAACTTTTCAGAGATGAACAAAGACAAATTAGTCATGGCTAGAAACAGGGTATGCTACAGAAGAGAGTTGGGAGATGAATGAAAGGCAGAGCTAGCTAGCAAGGAACATACTGCAGATATACTTTCTTAGTCTGGATTCCATGTCTGCAACAAAATTTATGAACTTACCAGAAAACACAAATCCACAAACAACATAAAAGCTGAAATGTTCGCACAGTCACTGGAGATAAGAAAACACAGACCTGCAGTAGCCAGTTTCACTCATACACCCAAACCATAAGGACAGAAGGACACCTCTTTCTTGTACCAGAGACTTGGTCTCTGATTGCATCTGATCTCCTCTATCTCCCCAAATGTCTGGACTCTGAACAGAACAGAATAATTTAATCTCAAATGTGCATTTTTTTCAATCTGCAAATTTTTGGTGGTCTTGGCTCCCACCTATGAATTATCAAGTCAGACTTGAAATTGCTCCCACTTGGGGGCATATCTCTAACTAGTGACCATTAATTGGTTGCAGCTATGATCTCAGGCTCCCTGCACTTCCAAGTCCTCTGGGGCCTGTAACTTTAATTTTTTCAAAGCCTATTTTTAATAATGATTCTTAAATGCTTTAACCTTCCTTCTAGCCCACCACCTACTAGAGGTAGTGGAAAAGAAATGGTATAGGGGAAGTGGACCTGCTTAGAAATGATTCTTTGGAGCAAATCACATCCGTGTTGTTCACAGGTCAGTGGTGGCAGCTTGATCCACTTGTAAACACTTCATAGATATACCAGCAGTCCAGTTCGGTAGAGTCAGGATAGGAAATACAAATCAGCAGCAGTGGCACAACCTAGCAGTGACAGCCAGGCCTCAGCTGAATTGGCACGAGATAGCAGGAGCGATTTGGACCAACAGAGGCATCAGGAGAAATTCTCTACCTTGTCTCTCTCAACAAAGTGAAGATCAGCTAAGATGCAAGACCAAGAAGCTTTTAGCTATGCTAGCAAGCCAAGCTCCTCTCACAGTTCTGAGTCCTATATCTACCCTCCAAACATCAAGTGTCCTCCATGGGTCTTGCCTCACCATGTGTCTTGCCTCAGCATGTGAGTCTTTCTCAGCTGACATCACTCTGCCAATTGGCCTGAGTCTTCAGAAGTGGCAAGAAGCTGCAGCATAACACCAGAAGTTTTTTGGTGCATTTCTGTCTATGGAGTCCCAGTAAAAAGAGCTCAACTATGCAATGTAAGGCAGACCAATATATGTGTGTTGTTAGTGAAAAATCTTTCATCATGCTCCCTTTCAAGTGCTTGTTTTAACAGAACTCCCTTTCACCTGTATCTGCTTCAGTGAAACGTCCCTTCACGAGTCTACCTTAGCCTTTCACCTGTGTCCACTTCAGCAAACTGTTCCTTCACATGTTTGCCCCAGAAAAACAACATCTGACGCAACTGATTTTCCAAAGAACCCTTAAGTTTCCACTTCCAGGGTCTATCCTGGACTTGGGGTCCCTGAGATTCCAAGTTTTGGTGCCTCTCCCAGATCTCCAGCCCTAAGTCAGGTGTTTTGCTTGGGACCTTAAAAAATGTTATAGAGTTTAAATCCAGCAGGAAAAGACCATATACTCAATTCAAATACAAATTCAAATTGAATGAATTTATCAATTACTGTTAGCAGCTGTAGAGTTTCTATTGCTGTGATGAAACACCATGACCAAAAAGCAAGTTGGGGAGGAAAGGATCATTTGTCATATGCTCCCATATTACTGGTAATCCCTGAAGGAAGTCAGGAAAGGAACTCAAACAGGACAGGAACTCAAAGAGATCAGGAACCTGGAGGCAAGAAGCTGATGCAGAGGCCATGGGAGGTGCTGCTTACTGGCTTGCTCATCATTATAGTACCCAGGACCATCAGCTCAGGGTTTGAACCACATACAATGGTCTCAGCCATACCACACTAATAACTAATTAAGAAAATGCCTTACAGATCTACCTACAACCTGTTATGTAGACACTTTCTTAATTGCGGGTCCCCCCACCTCAGAGGACTTCAGTTCGTGTCATGTTGACATAAAACCACCAACACAATTGACCCTCTTGTTAACTTGACACACAAACACAACACTTTTCCATTTATTCCCAAGATCTCACATTAAAAATATTAATAACTAAAAAACCCGCAGTCTTTACAATTCAAACACTTTCAGTCTCTTTAAAATAGCCAATCTCACTAAAATCCAAAGTCCTTTAAAACTCAAAGTTTCTCAACTGTGGGATCCTATAAATTAAATACTTTTTCAGTTCAAAAGGGAAGAACCAGAGCACAGTTACAATCAAATTAAAGTAAAATCAAACTCCAAGAGTATAAATAACTCAATTTCCAATATCTGGGATTCACTCACAATTTTTTTGGCTTCTCCAAGGGACTTGGGTCACCTCTCCAGCTCAGCCCTCTGCAAAACAGAGCTCATCTTCTATGTTCCATCAGCTCCACTCCACTGTTTGGTGCTGTTCTTGATGGCAATCCCATGGTTCTGGCATCTCCAAAATACTGGGGTCTTCTACTGCAACTGAGATGGACTTTCACCAATAGCCTTTCATTGGCTCTCTTCATAGTGCCAAGCCTCAACTTCTTTGCATAGTCCCTTCATTCCTGGGCCTTTAACTGCCACCAAGGCTGCACCTTCACCAATGGTCTTTCCTTGCCTCCCATAGTATCAATCCTCAGCTGCTTTTAATGACCCCTTCATGCCTTCAAAAACAGTACCACCTGGGTGACTCTTATACTACAAAGTTTGGCTCCAGTGGGAGGTATTGTTGTGATGGTCGCACGGCTCCAGAAAGACCACACCAGGCCAAACAGTTCCACATGGGGTTTATTAAAAGAGAGGGTTGCAAGGTGGAGGTGAAAAGAGAAGGGGGGAAGAGAGAAAGAGAGAGATCAGAGGGGTCTTCCATTTATATATGGATAGTGATGTAGCCACAGGTAAAGGTGGGAGGTGGGCCAAGTGGATTCTGGGAATATGGCAACAGGTGTGCCGGTCGCACTGTGGCCTAGGTATGATGTCACTTGTTTCAGAGGTCCTGATGCCAACATACCTTCCTTCTTATTATAAAGAGAAGAAAAAAGGGGGAGCCAATGGTGAAAAGGGAATCGGGGTGTCGTGTCGCTTAAGCTGCTTCCTGCTGTGTAGGGGCATCGTCAATTTTGGGGTGTAGCTGACTTTCACCATCGGAGTCCACTTACTTGGTAAACGTTTGCATCAGGTTCCTCTGTGGACAGCGGCTCTTCTGTGGGTAGTGGCTGGTAATCCTGTAACAGGAATTGACTAATAGTTTTGTTAGAATTTTTTTGTATTTGTCGTTGAAGGAATGTAGAAACAAGATTAATGAGGCAGGGAGTGAATAATAACACCAGGAGGATGACTAGGAAAGGCGTTACAAAAGAGAGTATCCACTTCCATACAGGGTTTTCGAAAATCCCAGAACTGGAGGTCTCACATTCCCTGAAATTCTGTATGTTTGACTGTACCTCCTGGATTTTATTTCTCACTATCCCGGATTGGTTGACTTAGAAACAGCATTCTTCTTAGAGGAACAGGCAAAGACCAACCTTCTTTAGCTGTCAGGACAGCTAGCCCTCATCCATTCTAAAGCAGCCCAGGCACCAAAGAATCAACCTGGTTTTGGATAATAAGCACAGTTTCTGTCATTTCTTAAAGATTGCTTTTAAACTGGGAAGTGAATGTATCATATTGGGTCATGGAAGCAGTTACCCCTGCACCTATGGCTATTCCTGTAGCAATCAAGAGTGGCATGACCTGAACTGCTCTCTTATGTTGGACAGCTATCATATCTACAACTGGGATTGGCAGGGGCTCGTTTCCCTGGATTACTCCCAGTTCAGGGAAAAGGAGCAGCAATGTGCAAACTCCTCACCAGCTGGAGGGTAGGCGATGATATACCTGAGTGCCACAAAGAATTGACGTGTTCTGGACTGCAGGGCATTGTAGCAGAGATGGTATATCAAGGGTTATGGTTTTATTGCAGTCTAGGGTGCTTAGTGTTCCTACAGAATGTGTCCTGGAGGTCTTAAACAACTTGCCACGCCAAAGAGAGGGATAGAGGTAAGGTAGGGAGTCATGTCAACATCGGAGTCAGGGCAGCTGACAAAAGGTGAGGTAAGGTTACTCAGCAGTCACTGGAGAAGCTGTAAGTGGCAATAGTGAGTTAATTCCAGGGGTTACTTGTAGCCAGCAATCTTAAAAGTGACCAGGCCTGGTGACATTAAGGAGTTGGTATGCCTAGGTCAAGGTCTGAAGCAAAAGGTGAAATGACAAGTTAGTGCCATTTATGAGAGGTGATGTCAAAGAGGTAAGGACCTCAGAGGAGTGTTTGATTACTTCCCCTACTTTTCTAATGTCTAGAGGTTGAGCAATTGAGACATATTTTCTCTGGATATGGATAGTACTTACTGGGGACCTGGGTTGATTTTTACAGTAGAGCTTACTAACAACTCCTGTCTCCTGCCTGGAATCCCATGGGTCTTGTATGTAGAAAAAGAGTGTCCTGATAGAAGAAATGATTGGTCCATGATCCTAGCATATGTATCTGACAAAACCAATATGGACAGCCCCCATATTCATCTGGCCATTTTGTACAATAATCTTTTGTCTGGTCAAAGAGAAAGCAAGTGTAGAGATCATAATATTTAGATGGGATAACAGATGTAGGGATTATAGCAATTTGAATCCGTTCCTGATATCCGGCTATAGAGCGGTTTCCAGACCCTATTTGGAAAGACTGATATCTGTGGGGGTTTCTTGAACTTCGAATCTCCAGATGTAAGGGCTACCCTGGATGCAAACAAACAGCAGGGAGAAGACGAGAAACCTATGTCTAATCCAGTAAGGTAGAGCTCAGCTACTGGAGTGGAGTCTCATTTTCTGGGATTGGAGACAAGATGGGTGGTCTCAATGACCTCCAACGCTTAACAGAGCACGGTCCTTAAAAGGGCCCTGCCATTTGGGAGAGAGGGGTGAGGACTGATGATCTGGAGGGGATAGAAGAATTTTGTCTCCGATGTTGACAGGCAGTGGACAGGAGACATGTGTGGCCACAATAGATGGTGGCCAGCAAAGTTCCACAGGAGAAAACGGAGATGGCAAAGTAATGGGGTGAGTAGATGGTCTGGGAGGGAAGAGCTTAACTCTTAACTGCTCTTAGGCTTAACTCTTTAGGCTTAACTCCTTGTATAGGGGAGTTAAGGGGGGAAGAGGTGGGGCGAAGGAGTTTTTGTTCCTTAAGAGGTCAGAAATGATAGGCTTAAGTCCCCTGAGGCTCTGAAGAGAGAGTGGGTATTGAGCTTGGATGATGTACCCTGTAGAGTCCAGTAACTGGATGACAACAGGAGAATGATGTTTAGCAACAGAGGGGTTCTGGATATCCCAAACTCGGGGTTCCACCTGAGAAGCTAGTAAAGGAAACAACATGTTAGTGTTAGTCTGTTGACTGGCTAGAAGAAGGAACAGAGGAACTCCGGGCAAGCTTGGGTTTAGGCGAATGGGTGGAGCAAAGGAAATAGAGGCTCCCAACTTAGCTAAAAGATCCCTTCCTATAAGGGGACAGGACATGTCGGCACTACCAAAAAGGAATGGGTGAGGGGTACACCCTTAAAAATTCAACCAAGTGGTGGGGTCTGATGAGGGAGATAAGGTTGTCCTCCTACCCTGACAATAGGAAAGTTCAAAGGTGAAGTGGGTCCCCAAAACTCCGTCAGGACCTAGTAAGTGGCCCCAGTTTCCAAGAGAAAGGAGATGGGCTGCCCACATACTATGATAGCTGCCACCACCCCCCCCCCCGGCTCCCTGCTAGTGATAGGCGTGGTAGGGTAGAGAGAGTTCAGGCCCTATCATTCCTCTATAGCTAAGCCTAGGAGGTTGGCTGGAGGGTTACCTGGGAGTGACATCCCTCTGTTCTGCACAACATGAGGGCAGTCGACAGCCCAATGTCCCTCCTGATGGCACCTAGGACATGGTCCCCTTGGCTTGCCGGGGTTAGGGCAAGCCCACGCCCAGTGACCTTGTTGACCACATCTATAGCAGGGGTCTGGTGGTCTCTGAGCCTTAAAAGACCAGGAATCTGGGTTAGTAGCTGAGGCTTGTCAGACAGCCTTTGCCAGCATGTAGTATTTTTGTTTTTGGGCTTTCTCATCCGCCTCATGGTACACCTTGAAGGCCAGAGCTAAGACTTCTGCCTGTGGAGTTAGGGGCCCCTTCTTCAACTGCCTAAGTTTAGCTTTTTTGTTGGGGTAGCTCTGGGAAAAAAGTAGGTCATCAGAAGTTGCTTACCTTCTGGGTTTTCAGGATCCAAATTAGTGTATTGCAATAGAGCCTTTGTGGGGCATTCTAAAAACTGAGATGGATTCTCCTGTTTGTCCTGGACAACCTCTTGGAGTTTTTCAAAATTTACTGGCTTTAAGGCTGCTTTTCTTAGGCCAGCCAGAAGGCATGTAATAAACCTGTCTCTGGCTAAGATACCACCTGCAGAATTGAAATGCCATCTAGGATGCTGGTCAGGCACTGTTTCAGATCCAATGGGATATATTCTATCTGTTTGGTGAATTCGATCTGTGTACATTTTTGCTTCTTCCCAAACTTGCCTGCATTCATCAAGAAGTAAATTGTTAAAGAATCATATGAACATCACGGAAAGCCAAGCTATAAGATTGAGTGATATACTGGAACTCCTTAATAAAGCTGAAAGAGTTAGAAGTATACAAACCCAGTCTGCTTACTATTTGAGAGAGTTCACTCAGCAAGAAAGGAACATGCACTCTGACCAGACCATAAACACCCAGCTGCTTCCCTTAGAGGAAGGACTGGTGCTGAGTCAGATGACTCTGGAGGAGAAGGAATTGGGGGTTGGCTGTGGCTTTAGAACATGGGATAGGAGGGGTGAAGGTCAACGCCAATGCAGGGCGATTGGAGCAACCTGCAGCTGGCACAGAAGGAAGGGAGGAGTCTGGAGAGGTCGAGCTAGTAGGCCCTGGGGTATCCTGGTGAGAAGGAGAAACTGAGGCAGCAATTTGGATTTTTCAGCAGCGTGGAAGCAGGTCTGCGGCAGAAGGAAGCTGGATCTAGGGTTGTAGAGTCATCTAGTGGTGGTTGAGTAGGTTTCATGGCTAAGAGAAGTTGGGATGGAGAACAAGCAGAACACATAGAGGGGCGAGAGCGAAGATAGATGACTGCTTGGATATATGGGACTTCTTTCCATTTATCTGACTGCTGGAAGTATGTATGGAGATCTCTTAAAATGATCACATCTAATGTGCCATTAGCTGGCCATTTGGAACTATTATCTAAAGGGTATTGAACCCAGACTTTATTGCAGAGGTGTATCAACTTTGAGGGCCTCAAATTGGGCGTTAATTTATAAGATTTGAAATTTTCCAGGAGACATCCCAGTGGGGTTCCTGGAGGTATGTTCAAAGACCATTTAGCTCTAATTGAGTGTTGGGTGTTGTGCTGGGTTCCCAGAGAAAAGTTCAGCAACCGGTCAGTGTAAAAGCCAAGCTAGAAAGTGGTGGTGCACACCTTTAATCCCAGCACTTGGGAGGCAGAGACAGGCAGATTTCTGAGTTCGAGGCCAGCCTGGTCTGCACAGTGAGTTCCAGGACAGCCAGGGCTATACAGAGAAACCCTGTCTCAAAAACCAAAAAAAGAAAAATAAGAAGAAAAAAAAAAAAAAAAAAAGAGAAGAAGAAAAAATTCACGTGAATATCTAGGGGCTACGGCCAGCAATTTCCCAGAAATTGCCAGAAAGCAATTCAACCTAGTACTAGGAATTTAAACCAGCTGCAAGATTTTGAGCGATTTATGAACTGCTTTTGAGAAAGAAGATCAACCAGGAGGCTAGTCATAAAGACCGGGGCATTGAAATGCCAACCCCTCAGCCCAGAAAAAGCTGGCCAGGCGCTATCTGGGCATACAGGGTCCCTCCCACCGATTGGACTTCTTACCAATAAATATGCTGGTGTATGTTTGCGGATTTCTTCAGTTGGGTAGCAGGAAGTGTGGAACTGTGTGGTCGGTGTGGCCAGATGCTAGCTCCATGTGGTTGGCCACAGTAGCACAGCTCACGTGGTAGAAGTCTATGAGTCTCGCAGCAGTGGTGGCCACAGCGGAGGCAGCAGCAGCAGCGATGGTCTGTGGCAGAGATTGAAATCCACGTGGTGGATGAGAGCAGATGCCAACAGATGAAGTCCACATGGTATAGCAGTGGTTGCAGGCTGTGATAGTGGTGGCAGCAGTCCACGTGATGTCAGTCCTCTAGCAGCAGTGGCAGCTTCACAATCACTCCAGGTGGCAACTGCCACCTGGACTCCCCAACACCTCTGTGTAGCAATTCCCGAAGTCTTCCCAACAATGTTGTAATGGTCAAGTGACTCCAGAAAGACCACACCAGGCCAAACAGTTCCACGTGGGGCTTATTGAGAGAGAGGGGGTCAAGGTGGTGGCAAAAAGAGAAGGGAAGGGAGGGGGAGAGAGGGAGAGAGGGAGGGAGGGAAGGAGGGAAGGAGAGAGGGAGAGAGGGAGAGAGGAAGAGGGAGAGATCAAAGGGGTCTTCCATTTATATATGGATAGTGACATAGCCACAGATAAAGGTGGGAGGTGGGCCAAGTGGATTCTGGGAATATGGTGGCTGTTGCCTTGGCACAGGTGTGCGGGTAGCGCTGTTGCCTAGATATGATGTCACTGGTTTCAGAGGTCCTGATGCCAACGGGTGTAATCTTGGCCACTTCTGGAACACAGATTCTGTGAGCTCTCAGAAAACACTTTCTAGAAGATTTCTTCTAATTAATGCTTGTCTCTTCTTAATCACTACCAATTTCTCAGCTCCAACTGAGGAGCATCAAGTATCTCAGCAGAGCAAAAGTTTCACTTTAGCAGTTCTGGTATCTAGTTAATCACAGCTGTTTCTTCTGCCCCATCTACCCAGAACCATGGAATATTAATTCAAAATAACAAATGGCCCCAATAGAGTCTTTAAACTTAACACTGAAACTTTATGAGCTAGACCACCCTACATTGCCTTCAACATTCATATCTTCCAAGCTTCTACAGAATAGCTCACCAAGCATTGAACACTGAGTGGCTTTTCTTGAACAAAGTTCCAAAGTCCTTGCATAATCGTCCCCAAAACAACATAGTCAGGTCTGTCTATGTCCCACTCCTGGTATTAATTTGTCTTAGTTAGGGTTTTTATTGTTGTGATGAAACACCATGACAAAAAAGCAATTTGGAGAGAAAATGGTTTATTTGTATTATGCTTCCATATCACTGTTCATCATTGAAGGAAGCCAGGACAGGAACTCAAACAAGGCAGGAACCTGGAAGCAGGAGATGATGAAGAGACCATGGAATGTTGCTGCTTACTTACTGGCTTGTTTCCCATGGCTTGTTCAGCTTGCTTTCTTACAGAACCCAGGACCACAAGTCCAGGGATGGCACCACCCATAATAGGCTGGGCCTTCACCTATCAATCACTAATTAGAGTCAAATAGTGTGCTGTGTAGAAGGGGGCTAAAGGGAAGATTTATAAAGGTGGATATCAAAGATGTACATTACAATTATCTATGATATCCACAGCTGGGCAAGACAATTGTTTTGCTCCCCTCAGTTGTTTCTCTTTCCCATTGTCATGTCATTCTAGTCCAAAATGTAGTTTACAAAAGCAGAAAGCAAGTGGTTAAATACCTTGCAGTAGGAACACCATTATGCCCAGGAGTATGAAAGGCTCAAGAAGCAAATTACAGAAAAGGGAACCATCCCTGTTAGGTTTTTCTCTCAGTGGTGAATACGCTCCTGAGAGATCAACAGAAAGTTCACATCAGACACCTGAGCAAAGCAAAAATAAAACCATTATAAGGCCTTGAGAGACAAAAGGCGGCCGTTGAACCAGACCAGGAAACATTCCAGACAGTCGGAAGGGCCAAAGATAACCATTATAAAATGAAAAATCGAGGCCAGGAGCAGATATGCTTCAGGTCCCACACAAGGACAGAATTCTCTGTTGTCAAGGACAGGCTGAAGCCACAGGTGGGTGGTAACAGGCTGACATTACCACCGCGGGCCTCCAATCATGTAAAAAGTCAAAATTAACCACCAGTGCGGGCCTACCCTTTCATACCATTGCCAAGCTCTGCCCCAGAAAGATGTATAAAAAGTGTGTACCTCACTAACCCGGGGTCGACATTGCCCTGTTAGTAGGGCAGCCCCTGTGCACTGGATTCAATAAACCTCTTGCTTTTTGCATCGTTCTCAGTCTCTGTGTTTTTGTGGGGTGGGCTGCCCAGACATGTGGACTTTTGAGTCCAACACAATAAACACAGAACACAGAAAGCACACACACTCAAAGAAGACCAATGAGAAACAAAATACACAGTAGCCATAATCATTCATACATTCAATTGAGCCTAACCATTTTCCATCTTAACACACATGTTTACAAAAAACCTTACAGATATAACCAGAAAACATAGGCCCATCTACATACAGAAAATAAACAGATAAAACTTTCCAAATGACCAGAATCAAGTGGGTAGGCTACATCTCTCCTTTTGCCCTGGATGAAAGCAAAAGGGTTTTGTAATTGGATGAGAAGGGAATGCTGTTTGGCCTTAGAGGGTGTCTTAGTCAGGGTTTCTATTCCTGCACAAACATCATGACCAAGAAGCAAGTTGGGGAGGAAAGGGTTTATTGAGCTTACACCTCCATGCTGCTGTTCATCAACAAAGGAAGTCAGGACTAGAACTCAAGCAGGTCAGGAAGCAGGAGCTGATGCAGAGGCCATAGAGGGATGTTTCTTACATATCAAAATTTCAATCCCTTTAAAAATAACCAATCTGTTAGAATTCAAAGTCTTTTTACCATTAGAAGTCTCTTAACTGTGGGCTCCATTAAAATACCTTATTCCTTCAGGAGGGAAAATATATCAGGGCACAGTCACAATCAAAAGCAAAACCACACTCCAACTGTCCAGTGTCTGGGATCCACTCATGATCTTCTGGATTTCTCCAAGGGCTTGAGTCACTTCTCCAGCTCTGCCCTTTGTAGCACACACCTTGTCTTCTAGGCTCCAGATGCCTGTACTCCACTGCTGCTGCTGTTCTCAGTGGCCATCTCATGGTACTGGCATCTCCAAAACACTGCTGTCTTCTACTGCAACTAGGTTTACCAACAGCCTCTAACAGGCCCTCTTTATGGTGCCAAGCCTCACCTCCTTGATCATGATGTTTGTGCAGGAATAGAAACCCTGACTAAGACAGAGGGTTTTTGGGTGTCCCATATGCAGGTATCCACCCGGAAAGCTAATATGGGAAAAGGTATAACATGGTTTGGAGGAGAAAAAGGAGGGGAATGGCTGGTGAATCTAGGGCCAAACAGATGTGAGGCTACAAAAGAGATAGAGGCTCCTATGAAGTGGAAACTTCTATTTTCTTTGGAAAGTTATGACAAATGATGTTTTGCTGGGGCACACAGGTGTAAGGATGTCTTGCTAAAGGAAACACGGGAAAGACTGTGTTCCTGAAGCAGACACAGGTGAAGGGATCTTTTGATATAGAAGACATGTGAAAGGACACTTGATAAAGGAGTGTAAATATGACCCCACAGACAGTGGGGCATAAGCACTGAGCTTTGGTTTGGTTTGCTCTGCCTCACTACTCTTCGATAAAGACATGAATGTACTTGGTTCTCCATACATTGTGTTGTTGAGCTCAACTTGTGGTAATGCTGCCATTGAGAGAAACTTGCCCAAAAACTGCTTATGAGGTTCTTTTGGCAGTTTGCTGCTTCAACGGCCTCATCTCAGGCTGGTTGTCAATTCTGGTAAGTTCTTCAAGATTGAAGGACTACTGTTGCCAGGTCGTGCCTGGTGTCTGCCTGCCTAGAGGACTGGTATGCAGCCACGTAATCATACTTGGATTTTGCTACAGGACTGAACTGCTGACAAAGAAGATCAAGCTTGCCCCCAAAGAACCATTGCTGAACAGGTCCACTTCCCCCACATCCTAATAACTTTTCTCTTCCACTCCCTCTGCTGGGTGGTGGCTAGAGGAGAGGCTGAACCTTATTAAAGTAGGTTGCAAAAATCTTATGCCTACACTCCTACTTTAGATAGGAAGTCCCTTTTTAGCAAGGGAACAGAATAGGTTGGTACCACTAGGAGGCCATGGGTAAGGAGAATACCCCTCAGTATACAGCTAAGTGTTGGATTTGGTGAGACTGATGAGGCTGTCCCCTTACCCCAACCATAATGGAACAAGAAGGAGAGTAGATCCTCAAAACCCCATAAGGACACAAAAAGTGGCTCTGGTGTTCAGAAGGAAGGATGTGGATCACCTTGATACTGTGATGACGACCTGAGACTCCCTGTTGGACATGGTAGTGGTAGTGGTCATGCCAAGAGGGTCTGGTTCCCATCAATTATCCATGGCCAGATTTAAGAGGTCAGCTGGAGGGTGATCTGGGCTTGATGTCCTCACACAACAAAGGGCATGAGGACAGCCAGCTGCCCAATGTTCCTCTTGATGGCACTGTGGGTGTAGTTGGAATGGTTTGTGAAGGTCTGTACATGCACAGGCCCAGTTACCCTCCTAACTGCATTTGAAACAGGAACCTGGAGGCTCTCTGGCTTTGGGAGCCTGGGTAACAGTTAAGGCCAGCTAAGAGGACTTAGCCACATTGTTTATGATTTGGGGCTTTTTCATCTCTCATGTGGTACACCTTGAAGGCCATGGGTCCTTTCTATAGGTAATTAAGTCTGGCTTTAATATCATGGAAACTCTGGGAGAAAAAATATGGCATAAGGAATTGTTTTCCTTCTGGAGACTTGGGCTCCAGACTGGTATATTGCAAGAGAGGTTTTGTGAGTCAGTCTAAGAATTGAGATGGGTTCCCCTGTCTTTCCTGAATGACCTCTTGGGTTTTACTTCTTCTTCTTCTTTTTTTTTTTTTTTCATAATTTATGGCTTTAAGGGAGGCCTTTCAGAGACTGGCCAGAAGGCAAGTAATAAATTGATCCCTAGCAATAATGCCCTCTGGAATATAATGCCAATCAGGGTTCCAGTCAGGGAATGCCTCAGCCCTGGATAGATGAGTAGATTTCATCTGCATGTACCCTAGTCTGGTCTCAGACTCACCTGAACTCCTTGGAGAGAAGATTGTTGATGAGAATCATATCAACATCATGGAAGGTGGGATTGTAAGATTAGGTAATATACTGGAATTCTTTAATAAAGTTGGAAGAATTAACAGAGTAGGAATCCAATCTTTTTTCTACCTGGGGATCCATCCCATATTCAGTCACCAAACATAGGTACTACTGTGGATGAGAAGAAGTGCTTGCTGACAGGAACCTGATAGAGCTGTCTCCTGAGAGGTTCTGCCAGATCCTGACCAATACAGAGGTGGATGCTCACAGCCAACTATTGTACTGAGTGTGGGGTCCCCAATGGAGGAGTTAGATAAAGAACTGAAGGAGCTGAAGGGGTTTGCAACCCCATAGGAAGAACAATATCAACCAACCAGGCCCCTGGGAGCTCCCAGGGACTAAGCCACCAACCAAGGAGTACACATGGAGGGATGCATGGTTCCAGCTGCATATGTAGCAGAGGATGGCCTTGTCTGGCATCAATGGAAGAAGATGCCCTTGGTCCTGTGAAGGTTCGAAGCCCCAGTGTAGGGGAATGCCAGGGCAGGGAGGTGGGAGTGGGTGGGTGGGTGGGGGAGCACCCTCATGGAAACAGGGGGACAGGATAGGATAAGGGGTTTCCAGGGGAAAACTTGGAAGGGGGATAACATTTGAAATGTAAATAAAGAAAATATCCAATAAAAATAAAAGAAAGAGTTCACTTAATGATAAAGGTAAGTGTACCCTGACCAAGCTGTCAAGGTACACATATCCTTCTGCAAAGGATCTTTAAAACTCAGAACAACTCCAACAACCTCCTGCAGAAGGAGAACTGTGACTGACTTAGGCCTGGTGGGGGCGGGGAAGAGAGTAGTGGGAGAATTAAGGGCTGCCAGTGGGCTGAAGCTGGGCACCTGAGAGGGTTGGTTTGGAGAGGTCTATTACTTATTGCTGAGGAAGAAGAAAGGGAGACCAAAGAGGCTGGAGAGGGAGCAAAGGGAATCTGAGTTGAGGCTGGTAAGGGGGAGGTTTGTTAGCATGATTGAAAATAGTGGAGGGATCATCTTGTTTGAACTCCATAGCTAGGAGTTGTTTTCTTTGGTTGGCTTATGCAATGTGGTCACTTTTAATCAAGATGGAGTAAACTCATATGGCAAAGTCCATCCTTTTCAACCCTAGTAAAGATGGCTGTCAGCTATGTGGCTGCCTCCATCCTGACTGGGTGGGGGTAGGGGGACAGCAGCTAATATGTCAGCAAGCCATGTTTCCTTTAAGATTGCCTCCATGTAGATTTTTAACTATCAACCCTGGTGTTACAAGTTTGAAGACAACCCTTTTGTTACAGATTTTACTGGAGTTTAATCATACCCAATATTCTTACAAATCTTGAGGTAAGATTTATACCTTAGCAAAGTTTTAGAGTTAAACCAAAATCAAAAGAGCATGAGATGAGTATCAATAGTCTCCATTGCTAACAGACTGTCCCTTTTATGCTGTTTTGCTCTCCTTTCTCTGTCACATAGTCAGGTGGCTGGCCTGATATGAAACAGAGATTTTGAAAGAACACGGGTTTACAGGAGGGGGAGCCATACCCCAACTCCAGAGCCATCTTTTTATTGAAGTAGGACAGCATAAAACAAAGTCTAATGTCACTTATACCTAAAAAGATACATGAATCCTTATAAAACTGAATCCAGTAAGCTGAGACAAAAAAGACTATATAGATAGGAAATTTTGAGTCCTGGCTATAGACAGATATCTAGGCAGGAGAGCTGAGAAATGCACCCGCCTGCCAAGAGTGTCCTTTGGGGTGGGTGGGTACACTCTGCAGCTGGCCTATTCATTTGTTTTCTCCTCCTCCTCTTAGGCCCAGCTCCTAGATCCTACTTTGCAACAAACTTACAGATCCATCAACCATAACTGAAGACAGGATATTTACACTGAATGCGCATGTGAGAGGAGGAAAATCAGACAAAAACAGGATTTGGAACAGAGAGAAGAGAAATAGGGAATGGGGAATCTCCATTTCCCAATTGCTGGCAGTATCTGTTGTGAGGCCAATTTTGATTGCAAAAATGAATAAATTTGGGGACCTTCAGGTTAGGTGCCAGGTGTAGAGGATGTAGGTTTTCTAAAAGGCATCCCAAGGGGAATGAGAGGATACGGAAGGTACCATTCCCATGGATGAGAGTGGGGAGGAAAAATGTCACTACAACCTGTCGGTGCAGGCATCCGCTGGACTCAGGGAGGACTAGAGGAAGACACGAGCTATTCAGTAGGTTGTTACTACACTCAATGAGAGCCAGAGGCTTAGCCTAGCTAAGCCCAAGGAGAGACTTGACACTTGGTACCAGGGCTATCATAGAGGCCAGAAGTTGAGGCCTAAGCTTTAGGAGGGAGGTCTCTTCCACAGGAAAGGGTTGGCAAACCAAGTCACAAAAGCCCTCAGAGTGCCTAAAGGAGCTGTGGGATTATAGGCAGCTGGGAAGGGAAAATGGGAGAAGAGAGATGGAAGGGATACACTAACCCAGTTGTGCTTAAGAAAACTGGAAGATTGATGCTCCAAGGGTGGTGGGATGGGGTCAGGTGGAAAGGTCCAGCCACAGTCTTAGAGACCATGGCTGCTGGGGTTGGGGGTGCCTCCCTCTCCAAGACTACCACAGGAGTTCAAGAACCTCAGCAGCCACTCCCTCAGTCTTGGGGAAACAGTTACACTGAGCGAAGGGGAAGCATACCTAATTGCCACTGATTGGTGAGATTGGTGAGCAGGAAAAAGAATAGGGACCCTGAGGTGGAGTGCAGGCCCCAGGACAGTCTATGGGAGTCACAGAAACAATGTAAGTGTTACAAGTCTGAGGGAGAAAGGCTTTCCCATTGCAAGTATTACAGCTCTGTTCTGGCTGGGGAATGTTTCCCTAAAGTGTTACAGCCCTGGGAGTAGGGTGCCAAGGAATCCCACAGAATCACACTGCACAACAAACTTTTTTTTTTCTTGATTAAATGAGCTGCATATAAACTGACCCGACAGAGTATACATATTAGTGCAAGAGTGGCATGAACAATATGGGGGTGACAATAATAGTTTAAGGCCCACTGCACAGGAAAGAAGTCATGCCTGTTACTGTAAAGCAGGCCAAGAACCCATGTCTATGAAGGGCATAGGCCTAGGAGAGAACCTATGGTTATTAATCTGCCAATTGGATATCATATCTAAACCTGCCTTCTAAATTATAGTCTTTCTACCCACAGATAAGTACAAGGCCTCACCCTTAGTATAGAAGCCTTTATTTTTTTTATTTATTTATTTATTTATTTATTTATTTATTTATTTATTTTTGTGGAGCATGGCATTTAATACAGAGATGCACAGCTGGTCACATACAGAAAAAGACATATCTGTGGAGTTCTCAGTCCCAAATGGGACCTATATCACATCCTATACCCCAAGGCTCAGGGAGCAATGCAGAAGGTGGGAGGGGGGAACTGTAAGAGGCAGAGGACAGGGAGGAGTGCTGGAAAATGCTGTCTATCGAATGCGGCAGGGTCTTTGCACTCATAGACTCACAGTGGCTGTGTTTGCCTTTAAAAGGTCAAGCTCTTCAAAATTCCAGCATGGAGAGGAGGGGTAGGGTTATGAAGTCTCTTCCACCAAAGGAGCCATTGCTCATTGATGTATGCTGGTGAAGGAAAACTCAGGTTTCTTTAGGGATATGACCCCTGATCATTGTCCATGCTCCAGTGGATTAAACTTCACCCATTTCCATGCAGATATCACTAATTGGCTTCAGTAGGTTTTTTTTTTTTTTATTTTCCAGGTGCCGTCTCCTTCCATTTAGATTAATCTGGTGTTAACTTTTTCTCTCACTTGATACCATACCAATTTTTCTGTACATCTCCATCTTTAGTAGTTTTGGACTAATGGTAACTTACAGAGTTGTACTTTATCTGATAAATGCAAAGTGCATGGATAGTATTTTCAAAATATTTGGTTTATTTTTCTTGATACTTTATTTACATTTCAAATGTTTCCCCCTTTCCAGATCTCCCCTTTGGAACCTCCCCATTCTGTCCCCCTCCCCCTGCCTCTATTGGGGTATTCCCCCACCCACCCACCCACCCACTCTCATCTTCCCTCCTTGGCATTCGCCTATACTGGGGCATCTAACACCCTTAGGCCCAAGGGCCTCTCCTCCCCCTGATGGCCAACAAGGCCCTCCTCTGCCACCTATGTGGCCAGCACCATGGGTCACTCCATGTGTATTCTTTGGTGATGATCCAGAGTCACTTCACAGCAACAGTAGGGTGGAGTGTGAGGTCCCAGATGGAGGAGTTGGAGAAGGGACTGATGGAGCTGAGGGAGTTTGCAGCCCCATGGAGGGAGCAACAGTGGCAACTGGCCTTGACCCCTCAATGCTCCCGGAGACTGGATCACCAACCAAAGGATTCAGTAGGTTTTTAAAAAGGTACATGAAGTTGGAAGTGGAACATGGTGGGGGAGTCTTAAGAGGAATTAGAAGGAAGTAGAGGACAGATATGATCAAAGTACATTGTATATATGTATGAACTACTCAATAAATGAAATATATTTTTAAGAAAACTGAAATTACAGTGTCCCACTCCAATTAGATCACCAGTAATTATAAAGTAAATTACTAGTTAGGCTGTAGAAAAGAAGCTCATATAACACTCTTGGTATGAAGGTAACTTAGTTCAGCCATTTAGAAGAACAGTATGGGTCCTTCAAAAAAAATTAAAAGATCTATCAAATGATGTAGCTGATTGATGCAGTTATTCTTTCGCATGTATATCCAAAGGAAATGAAGATGATGCACCAATACCATACCTAAATGCCCATATTTACTACAGGACCATACACAATAGCTAAAGTGTTGTGGACCTGAGTGTGGAAAGGAGACCATATCAGAGATATTTTAAAGATGCTTTAATAAAGTCACCATGCTTAATCTTCAATAACACTAGATGCCAAATATGGTAGAACTCACGGAAAACCATCGGATAACTCTATTACTAGGCCACTTTTGAATGCCCCCACCCCCTGGAGAGATGCATCATTGGCAGAACACAAATTTTCTGGGATGCCCAATACACGACATAGGGACAAAATGGTGCAGTGACAATTTTGGAATTTTGGGTTCTTTGAAAAACACAGGAATATTATAAAACAATGTTTCATTTGAATCCCAAGTATGGGACATGGGGCTGCTTCAGATTGCCATAGTATCTGACTATGACTTGCCTTGTGCTCTAGCAGAAGCATGATTTTGCCAGCTGCCCATAGTTTCTGCAATTGTGTGACATTTGGAATTCTGGGGATTTTTCAGAGGGCATGTAATTGCTAGAGCCCCAATAGGTGGGGGTGTTGGTGAATTGTTGTTTGATTGTTGGTTGTTGGTCATGGTTTGGAAATTAGATATCATGATGGTGATGATCAAATGTGCCCTAAGGAACTTAGTGCCTCAGCAGGAATTTGTATAATGCTCCCTTTCCAACCTCTGGCTTTATTTAAGGATCTCTTTCCTTTCCCCTCCATTATTTTTTCCTCTCGTATCTACTGTTAGGAGAATAAAAACTTAGAAGAAAAGGGGTGGAAAAGTGTAGAAGAATAACCCACAAAATACCGAAAACCAGCTACATAATGCTGTGCTTGGTGGTCATCTGATCAGACAAAATGGCAATCCTATAACATGCAACATCTCAAGAGTGTTGAACCACACTCAAAAGATGGGGAAATATTTGAATCCCTCCTCTCCCTGAAGTTGACACCATTTATTTTCTGCTTGGGACAGATAGGCTTCACTTTCAAAACTCATCAACTTTAACCTTTAAAGCAGCTAAAGGAAGAAAAGAAAGAGAGATAATCATTAAGGAGTATATAGAGAAGGGACAGTGGGAGCCTGGCACTTAGAGCAGGAGAGCAGGTGACAGAGACAGCAGGAAGGTGCCAGTAAGCAAAGTATGCAGGCCAGCAGTCAGGTTTGAACTGGCCAGCAGCATG
>JADRCH010007211.1:0-55639 GCA_019843965.1 Rhynchomys soricoides
CCTTCCATCCTTCCATCCTTCCATCCTTCCATCCTTCCACCCTTCCATCCTTCCATCCTTCCATCCCTCCATCCTTCCATCCTTCCATCCTTCCATCCCTCCATCCTTCCATCCTTCCATCCTTCCATCCTGTGGTTTTCCAGAACTGATGACAAGTGCCTTTATGCACTGAGCTCCCTCAGCAGCCCATTTGTATTTGTCTTGAAAAGTCTGTAGGCTTAATACATTTAAAGTTAAATCCTTGTAAAGATCAAAGAAGGAGAGAGGCTGTGTCATTTGGAGATCACGGAACTAGTAGGTGGCTAAGCTAGGATGTGAAGGGAGGTTCACCTCACTTAGACCTTGTGATCTTCATAACCTTTTCTTCAGTCACTAAAATCATATCTTGATTTCGCCTTGGTCAAGCACTGCATAAGGGCCAGCAGGAGACACTATGATGAATAGAACAGCCCATGCCCCCTCAGTGAGTTCATGATTTAGTAATGACAAAGTGCCAGAGGGAAACATGAAGCCATCAAGTGTCTACATAAGGTTTCCCTCAAAACCAGCAACGTCTGTCTGACAATGTTTCTTCTTCTGTGTGGATCTTGTCTTTACCTCTGAACAGCGTTTCTTTGTGATTGATCTCTCAGTTAAATGTTCACAGCTCATCCGAGTTAAAAGGAAAGTGGAACTATATCCAGTTTGCCTTTTCTCTTACAAAATCATCTAGATACATGGAAACCCTGATTTTTAGGATTCTGAGGGACAAGAACATGTAGGTTGGCTGTGTCAACCCAAATAAATAATGTAAGTGTTAAAAGTCATTCAAGTATCTGATTTGGGCACACATGGCCTAATTAGACCCTTAATACTATAAAGTCTACATGTTCTTTATTCTATTTTTAATCAATTTATAAACTGGCAGAAAATGCCCCCTTTCTATTAATAAACAGTAATAGACCATCTTGAGCATTTAAACGAAAGTCCTCTACTCTTCATTCCCAAGTTACAGAGTCTGGTATCTGTAAGATCACTGTATTAGTTACTTTGCACTGTGCTGGGATGAAATACCTGACAAAAGCAACTTAATAAAGGAATGAATCGGCTATGTGGGGCTCCAGGTTCAAGGATACTGTCTATCACTGTGGGGGAGTCTGGGTAGCCAGAGCTTGAGGCAGCTGGCCACATTGCATCTCCAGTCAGGAAGCAGAGAGAAAGGGGAGTCCTAGCAGTTAGCTCACTTTCCCCTTTTCCTTCACATTAGGACCCCAGGTCATGCTACCCATAGTTAAGGTCGCTCTTCCCAGCTCTACTGACCTATTGTAGATAGTGACTCAAAGACATATTCAGAGGCTTGTCTTTTAGGTGATTCTAGATCCTAACATGTTGAAAATGCTAACCACACAGTCACATAAGTTGTGTTCATTCTACATGCAATTTAATTCCTTATTCATTCATTGTTAAATTGAGCAACAGAAAGCAAAGTGATTGAAAGAACAGAAGATGTGAGAGGGGCTAGAAAGAGTTTGGAAATGGGATTGGGAAGAAAGGTCATACAGTCTGCTTAGAGCAATGTTCTCTTTTCTAGATCTGTAGTATTCACACATATGCATACTTTTAAGATAGAAGTTATTCATAATAACAACTAAACATCATTTAAATAAATGGTTCCACTTGATGATAATTAGGAATTATTTGTTAACTTTTCTGTTTCATAAAGCAAAGAAATCCACCAACCTGGAGTGTAAGGTAATCAGCCAGGATCTGGATAGGATGATACAAGTCTGACAACCCATTGACAATTGGGATGGATGCTTCTTTAGCCAGGATGTCCAGATCTGATTGTTTATACACTCGAGCTAATACTGCATCTGTCATACTAGATAAGACACTGTGGCAAACCAAGAAGAGACATTCTTAACAATTGTTCTCAATAACCCCTTCTTTAATACAAGCTTCTTAATGACATGAATAAGTGCCAATAAATGAAAATGGATGTGTTGCAATATACCTAGGAATGTGACAGACTTGAAAAGCTATTACTAAATATATAGTCATTATGGAGGACAGATGCTGTTCCACCCACATCTTATTCAGTGACCATGTTACATTTTTGTGGAGCTAAGAAATCAATTGTGAACCCAGCAGACATGGTGATAAAGTATGACTGATAAATGCCACTTTTTCAGTTTACCTTGATTTAAAGGGACAAAACCAAACAGCAAGGCATTCAAAAGAGCATTTATGACTTGGTATGTGGCTCATTTTCTTTTACATTAGCCCACAGGGGGAAATTTTTCACTGTTTTCATAATATATAAAGCATCCATGTAGCAGCTATGGAAGCACACACAGAAACACTACAAGAGAGAACCTTCTGTACACAAAACCATCTGCATGACACTGTCTGAATCTGTAGTTTCAAGGCCAACGGCATCTTCTCCTCAGGTTGTTCCCAGCCAGTGACTTTGCTCAGCAGAGGAGAATGGAGCTGGACCATTAAGTCCTCTGGAGCACCCCACAGCTTAGTCAAGTTTTTTTTTTTCTTTCAAAGCAACAGTGCCACCTAGGTCTCTTCTACCCACATCTTCCTTACGTTCTCATGTACATGGGTCAGTCCTGCATGCTAACATGAAGGCTCTATCCCAATCCTTGCTTCATGTTTTCTACCTCTTTGTCTTCCATGGGTGTTTCCCCTAATAGATGTTTTGCATAGCTAATTCCATCTTGGAGTCTGCTTCATAGTGGAGCTGTATTGACAGCTCAAAATGAATTCTGGTGCTTATAAAATTCAAGAATCCCCCCACCCCAAGACTCATCACTTACAGGATCAAGGATTGGAAAAAATATTCACATATAAACACTTCCTAGACATTCTGATTCTTTCAAATGTTTGTAGACTGCCCATAGCTATGATTCCTAGATTTCCCGATATTTTTTGAATCAGCCAAGTTTCCAAAAATATCTGGATATCTACATAATATCTCTAACTCTGACTACTAACTTAGGGCATGTGAAATAAACAAGTAGCTATAATATATTGTTACTCTTTTCTAATAAAGCAGAGAACATTTTAACACAAAAAGGTATGGGGAGTGATCCTTAAAATTTGTAGATTGAGCTGCCTGAAAGTTATTTTATTGTTTTAGTTCTTTCTTATTTTGTAACTGACGGGAGCTTCTCCATAATAAGGCATCAGTAGAGGAATCCAGATAAATTGTAGCTATAAACTATTTTAAGCACATTGTATATTGTAGCAATAAGCTAGGTGAATAAAAATCCACTTTATAGTTTAAGTGATATGACTCCTCCCCAAGGCTCAGAGAACACTGCAGAAGAAAAGGTTGGAAAGATTGCAAGAGCCAGAGGTTTGGAGACTACCACAGTAAAACAATGTCTTCTGGACATGACAGGACCACTTCACTCATGAACTCACAGTGGCCTGTATAAGACCCGCCTGTAATCAAGGCAGTCAACATTCTAGCAAGTAGTAGGTAAGGGGTTATCAGCCCTTACCACTCACTAACTGAGGAGCTATGGTCAGTTGATGGCTTCTGGGGGATAAAGGGTTAGTTTTTGATAGTAGTGTGGTTCCGAATAGCAAAACCAGGATAGTGGATAGCCTTATACTGAGGGGAATGTGGGCAGAAGAAAATGGATGCCATGGCTTATTTAAAACAAAAAGGAAGTCAAAAGTTAGGTGTTTTAGTGGAGAGGAGGAACGAATTGGGGAGGATTACATGGAATAATGGGGAGAATATGATCGAAACATAATTTTTCAAGAATTAATGAAATATTTTAAAAAAAATACATACTGTCAGTTATCTTTTGGTGGTATCTCAAACATCACCAAAAACAAGGGGTTTCAAACCTTGCTCCATAGGAAAATCATTTGGAATGGTTTTTGAAGTCGTTGATGTTCACTCCATATAGTATATTTTATATGAGAAAAATTAGAATCTCTAGGGGCTGGTACTTAAAGATTTATGATTTTTGTTTGTTTGTTTTGCTTTGCTTTTTTTTTTTAATTCCCAAGGAGACGCCAACGTTTAGCTAAGGGTGAAACCCCCCCAACAGTACATTGCTTTTCAGATCAATATTGGCAGCACCTGGGATCTAAGCAGCTGCTCAGTATATCAAACTCCACCCAGATTTACTGCCACAATCTCTATTGTGACTGGATCTCCAAGTGGCAAACTTGCACATTAAAGTTGGAGGTACATACTTAAAGAGGGAACCAAAGCTACTGTATTTTTAAAATACCGCTGATTCTTTTCCTAGAATATTAGCTTCTGAGGTTTGAGTCTATAATGGATGGCAAGGAATACTTTCTGGGTCACTTAAAAGAAAAGAATCTCAAATCCTCTGAGCCATAGAATGATACACCCACCAATATTTCCCAGTAAAGCCTCCTGCATTAAAACAATCAGCTACCCCATCTATCTGATGACCTGGGGACAATGGAACTTTGTTGAGTCTTCTGTCACTACACGGAAGCCTGGATCCCAAATATAGAGGATGACTTCTGAATTCCTGAGGGTTTCAGATATCTTTCCAAAGTTTAAGAACCATTCTTCTAAGGCACCAATAACAGTGTTTAAATAATTTCATATCTGCTTGGCCTTTCTGAGAATCGTAATACAAATCTTCTTCCCAGAAGCATGCAAGTTTCTATGTAAAAGTTATTCAGTGGAACCGGACAACTTAGTATGGTCTAAATCATAATCAAGTAATAAATCCATATTTAAGGAGAATTAATTTTGTGATACCTACAATCTCATAAGAGGTGCAAACGTGTCACTTTATATGTCATACTTTAATCGTCTTACAGTGTGTACAGATGCCTCCAAACCCAGTGGCTTGGTCTTGGTCCCACCTCCTATATTTTCATCACCTCTCAATATCCCAGGAACTTATGATTCATCAATGAACCTGTTAATCCATTGACGGCGCCAGAGCACATATCATCAATCCCTTCCCCAAAGCTCCACATTTATGCTGAACTAAGCATTTATCACACATGATCCTGTGGGGGCCATGTCCAGTCCAAAGTAGAAGAGGACCCAGGCACAGGGAGAAAGCATATCTGATTTGGAATCTTATGTACTTGAAGCTAGAGGAAGAGAGCCCTGGACATGGTCCTAGATTTGGAACAGACAAGTATGGTGTAATGTATCCTGGGAGGATTATATTCTAGAAAATTCTCTACACTGTACTATCACAAAGAGCCTGGAAGTGGAATCTTGTAGTTACACTACAAACCAGCCTTCAGAAAGCAAAATCAACATATGCAGTATTCCAGCTGCTGAGCCATTTTGGAGAGGTATGAATGAACTCATGAAACATCTGTTTACATATGCTCTACAAGTTTGATGTCACAATAAAGGAATGGAAAGATAAAAAAAGCCGGCAGACAGGACTGAGGGTGTAAGTCAATAGAGTACTTATCTAACACGCATGGGGCTCTAATTCTACCACCAGCACCGAAGGGAAAAAGTCAGGCATGGCAGTGCACACCTGTATTTACAGTACTCTGAATGTTGAGGTAGGAGGACCACCACAAGTTCAAGGCCAACCTTGGTTTCATAGTAAGACACCCCCTCGCCCACACAGCACACACATATGCACCAAGTAGAAATAAATCTACATTCTATTTCCTTATGCAGGATACAAAGGAAACTATCATTTGGGATAATCTCTTTTATGATCATGCAGATCCCATAGCCAGAATAGACGTTTCTAATGACAAAATGGTCCACTATCTTTCAGGAATGAACACTTCTCACTGATCCCTTACAGCTATTCAAATCCATCAAAGAATCCTTGCATTCCAATAAAGTTCCTCTTGGAGAGAGACAGAGAGAGCGAGAGCAAGAGCGAGAGCGAGAGCGAGAGCGAGAGCGAGAGAGAGAGAGAGAGAGAGAATGAGAATATGGGATAACAATTCAATGTGTTATACTGGGTGGATTAAGATTTTATACACACTTTAAATATTTTCTTTTCATTTCAGTCACTTAACAAAAGTGACAGTACAGAAGCTGTTGTTTTTAACTCCTTAGATTCCTGCAAGCATCCTTAGGACAAAGAATTTGGTCCTTAACAATATTCTATTAATATATATATGGAAAAGGAACTTTTAGAGGACATTCAATTCAGCATCCTTGGCAGGATAAAATCAGAGTATGTCTGTAACACATTGTTGCCAGGAAGCAAGAGAGGCCTTTGAATGGCAAGGGCACGGCTACTGGGGAGGAAGTCATCTTAAAGATCCTTCCATTTTCAACCTAGAATTATTTATAGCAGTAAAATTTATTTTGCAGGAAACACATTCTATTTGTACAAGGTCTTGATACTTGTAAGAAATGAATTAATATAAAGAGAATATACAAATATAAAAAAGAGAAATATGAAAAATGACTATTATCTCTTCTACATTTAAATTTATTTAAACAACTGGAAACACATACATATACGTATTTTCAAATAGATATTTTATGAGTATTTTTTTCTAGATGTTAAGCATAGATCTATTATTTTCAATCTGCTTAATGCATAATGAAATAATGTAATTTATCAGCCAACTGGTTCTTGAAACAGTAGAAACTGCTCCAAAAATAGTCTTCATTACCATTTGAGGTTTTCTACAAAGGAGAAGTAGCAGAGACCCCAGCATTTAACCAGCACCAGTTGTCATGTGATTTCCAGTGCCATTGAACTGTTATTCCAACATAAAGACTTAGTTAATTGTCAGTCTAAAGTACCAGATTCACTTTCTTGTTTCTCTGAAAGGGAAATCTTTTCATGACTTAATTCAATGCCAAGAAACTTGGTCCATACGTTAACACATTGAGAGAGGACGAGCATCTTTTATTACAAAGATGTGGTAATGGGTCATGTACAGTCAAAAATTAAAGGCAAACAAATGGAACCAAGAGAACACCTCATCTTCAAAATTTCTTAAAAGCCCAGAATGAACATGAAGGATAACAAGGAGGATCCTATCGTAAACAGAATAATGCTTCACAAAGATGCCCCTGTTCTAATCCTCAAAATCTTCACAAAATGAGGAGTTTGTACAGAGGATGGTTCTCCTGGGTTGGATTCCATATAATCTATATACCTTTATAAGAGAAAGAAAGCGATGAGAAATGGGAGATGATGCAGTGGTGAGAGGTTTGGGGGTGAGCTGAAGGATGTGGGCAACCTCTGGGAACTGGAAGGGTCAAGGATTCAAATCTTCCCCAGCACCTCCAGAAAGAGGTACGTCTTCTAAATTTCAGCCCCCAACACAGTAAGTTCGCTTTTTAATTGCATAAGCCATGACATTTGGGATAGTATGTTAAAGAAACAGCAAGAACCAAATATAGCCCTATGACAAAACTGAAAACTATTTTGATAAGATACAGAGCCAAGTAGACGACAGCTGGAGTTCAACTCGCCTTGGTCTTAGCTACCAGTGCTCACTAACCAATCAGAATCAAGTGCTTAACACTGCATTTAAATTGTATTCCTGTCTTCCTAAGATTATTCTTTTTTTCTTTCCATCCTGGTCAAATTACAAAACCCTTGAAAGGATGTAAATGATGTTTTAATGCCAGGACTGTGAAAGGATAAAAAAGGAGATATAAGAATAAATAAAAATGGGGCTGGAGAGATGACTCAGTGGTTAAAAGACTCAGTGGTTAAAAGACCTCTGCTCTTCCAGAGGTCCCGAGTTCAATTCCCAGCAACCACATGGTGGCTCACAACCATCTGTAATGGAATCTGATGCCCTCTTCTGGTGTGTCTGAAGACAGCTACAGTGTAGTCACATACATAAAATAAATAAATAAATCTTTACAAAAATAAATAAAAATAGTATCAATGAAACTAGTAAGAACATTATAGCCTATTTTATCTTCAAAATAGCAATTGACTCTTCAATCAATATGATATGTTATGGGTACATTTTCCTTTGTGATTAAGTATTGAAAGCATTTGATTAAGTTTGCAAGCAATATGGAAATATTTGAGTTGGTCTTTGTTTACTTCTTACACATTTGACTGGATAAGCAGTGTGGGTTTTTTTTTTTTTTTTTGAGGATAGAACCCAGGATCTCATGAATACTACAAGTGCACTACCACTGAGCTATCCAGTCAGCCCTTACACGCAAGTTGATAAAGAAATGCAGACTCTGAATGCACAGCAGAGTCACTAGGAGGGCTTGCAAAGCAACATCACCTCAATGCCTCATTCAGGAGGTCTGATTTGACACTGAAGAGTTCTCACATCTAACAAGCACCCAAGGGTTGCTTTATGTTTTGCTTTGGTAACCATGTTTTGAGAATAAGTGAATTAGAAGAATGCATTTTGAATTATATTTAAAGGAATGGTAAATATTTGATAAATTAATATGCTTAATAGATTGAACTGTAAACAAATGTTAATGTAAGGAATGTTGCTACATTCACAAAAAGTTCATTGGATGTTCATGAACCGTAAAAAGGAAATGTCAATCTTTATCGAAAGCACCACTTGACTCTCCTTTAGCCATAAATGTTGCAAGTGAGGTGGCATCCAGTGATGTAGCTATGATGTGGGCCAACTGGGAGAAGCAGTTCCCAGACCGCTTTTTGTATTAGAAACACTTGGAGGGGGGGGCAAAGATAATAAACATACTTTATGTGATTAGTGAATATTATTTTCTGTAGCATTGGTTCCTTCATGCTTAAAGTTTCTAGGCACAGAATTCACTCTTTTTATGCTTTTAGGCTAGTAAAGATCGTTTTAAACTTTAAAGAAGCCCTCTCATTGAAAACAATGACAAGCTTACAGCTAGGGCTGGAGTCTTCCTGCAGCTCACCCTTTAACACCCCAACTTTAAACGTCTTAAGAGCTTGATTACACTTGTTACAAAGGAAAGGCTGAGAAGTTCAAAATACTTCCTGGCTCTGGAAAGATTTGTCATTTTGGTCTCTTTTCATTTCTAGTGAATAGAAATGGAGTTGGGCTTGGTTTCCAATAGATTCCAAGCTCTCAGATGCTCTCAGGCCTCCCTCCGCCAACAATTATATAGTAAAACAGCATTGGCACAATCTATACTGCCTGTATTTAAAATGTCCTGCAAGCAACAGTGTGCCACAGATATTTAATAGCTAATGTTGGAATTTTAAAAAAATATAGACAACTTAAAATGTTTATCCATCCTATTTTGTGTACGTATTCCTTTCTATACAGTAAAAGGAAGAATGGTTGAATTCGTTCAATGTGAAGATGCTATAGGACAACAAATGACTCTTTTCTTGATAGTGGTGCTATCATTTCCAATAACATCTTTACAGTGGTTATTATCTAAGGGAGTGTTACTGTAATAATCAGAAAATAATTATATCATTCAACAAAAGAAACATGTCTACTTCTGATGATGGTTCATACCTGTAACACCAGCACAAAATATGCTGAGGCAGGAAGTTGGCAGAAAGTTTAAGAGCACTCTGGTTTGCACAGTGATCTCAAGGCCACCAAGCAATACAGACCAAAACTGTCTCAAGAGAAGTGGGGGCAGGGCAGGCTAAAGTTATAGCCCAGTGAAAGGGTGCTCACTTACCATAGGCATTCAGAAAATTTCTCTCGAATATGATTTTAAAACTAATCAAAAGAGGCATAGAGCTTTTTACAATAATAGTGAAATCTTGGCCATTTTAAAGAAATGAGGTGATTCTGGAATGTCTTGTCATCAAAGATGGATGAAGTTTGTTTCAAACTGAGCCAATTGGAACACATAGCACATTTGTCAAGTATGGAAGGATATCTATACCCATAAGTATAACAACTGTCTGTATTAAAACCTTCAAATATATTAAAATCCATGAGTTTTATAAAATATGTTAAAATAGAAGAATATTAAGAATTTTAATAGGACCATTTCTAGTCAGTTTGAAAGAGAGAGATCTCTTAAGCTGTATAAGTTTTGGTCAGAAAAGCCAGATGACATTAAAAAATGGAAGAAGGCTGTTCAGTATATGAAGAGTGCCTTAGGACCAGAAAGATGGCTCAGTGGTTAAAAACTCTTGCCATTTCAGAGAATCTGGGTTTGTTTCCCAGCACTCACAATGTGCCTAACAACCATTTTTTATGGGATCCGGTACCTTCATCTGATGTGCAGACATACATGCAGACAAAGTACCCTATACATAAAATACATAAACAAGTACATCTGTAAAAAGTAAAACAAAACAACAATAACAAAAAAAAAACCAAACTAGAATGTCCTAATAATTGGTATATCCATGCCGAACTCTGACCATCTTGAAAGGGTGGTAAGGAAGGAACTTGCCAAGAGTAGTTGATATAACAGCATATAGTTTCTGTTGTTCTTTGGTAGGTTTTACTTCCACATAAGACTGGAAACTTATTTAGGAATTAAACACCCTTAAAAACAAAACAAACCAAATAATCAAGTCTTGCATGGTCTCTGGGAGGTCTGGTGCAGTCTGTGGGATTAAGTGAGCAACTTTTTGTTGTTGTTTTTTAAACACAGGTCAGAGTCTGAGATGGATCTGAAGAGCCAATGTAGATGTTGAGGAGATAGACAATCACGTGGCAGTTTTCATGCCTTCAAGAACTTGTTGAAGGATATCTGACATTGGTATGTGAAAACCAGCCACAAGGTGCCCTAAGAATACAGCAAGACACACATAAATCAAAGACTGCATGGGGTACAATTTATTGGGGATTTTCTGATGATCAAGTGAAGAAGCAAGACTTGTGTAACAGGGAATGTGATCTTCAATGTGACCACGGCAAAGGTGGCTAGCAATCAGTCTGAAATCTACCTGATCGTATGACGACACAATTTAACTTTAAGAACATCCGCCACATTCCAGCACCTATGACGTCAGGATTTTGTGGGAAGTTTCACAATACTGTTCTCACGGGTTTTGTTTATTTACCAAGAAACAGGAACGGTTTAGGAGACAATCAGGATCACCCCAAATTATGATGTTCACAGTGAGGTCAAGATAGATTTCCTATGAGGTTATAAAAGCCAAAGGCAAATGTAGTTTATTCTAATAGGGTCCTGCAATTCCTATCTCCCATTGCTCCTATCCTACCCTCGTCCTAACTGGACCTTCTAGACCCGTCTGTTACCAATGACACATGGTACTTGAATAGCTGACTAGGAAACAGTGGAAGGAAGTTTGGTTGTACATAATAACAACAGGGAAAACATTTTGAGGTGAATATTCTTTCTTTCTTTCTTTCTTTCTTTCTTTCTTCCTTTCTTTCTTTCTTTCTTTCTTCCTTTCTTTCTTTCTGTTTTTCCAAAATAGTCCAAGGCCCTACGAGACACACAGGCAATATAAATTCCTGTATAAATTGATCAATACTCTCTGAGTATGCTCCAGGAAAGAAAATAGCTCAGCCCTCTAGCATCTCGAAGCAGATTAAAATAACCGTAGCCTGCTTGCACTGTATTAATAATAAAAATTGATAAAGAAACAAAAAGTATAACTTCAAGAAATTGAAATGCAATCTTATTGAATGGGTTGCTGTTGAAGAATTAGGAGTGAATTCACTTGCCATATTCATTTAATTATGAAATTACATTTAGTGATCAGCTCATTTTGGCCTAGATATTAGATTCTGAGTTTGAGGATCCCAGAGAAAACCCTTTATGATATAATGGTAGTTAGAATGACCTTCTCATAAGGTCCCTTAGTAATTACAGAGTTGCAGTCTCTGAAAGCTGTCTAGGGAACCACAGAAGTGGCTGGGGTTGAGTCATAAGAGCGTCCTGAGATTGAATTAAACTATGACTGGCTTCAATCAACATTACATGAACTCCTTTTGTACCCGTGTCCGTTACAACATGAACTTCCTTTAATGGAACCCATGAAATATTATTGTCTCTATTTTACAACTCAGGAAACTGCAAATCAGAAATGATTGACCCAACCCACAAGGGATACTACGTGGGAAAGCGGTGAATTGAACTTAAACTGGCCCTGCTTCAAAGTCCTTGCTCTTTACCCTGCACTGTGGTTCCTTAAAGAGAACATAGCATGATTCAGGCTTAAAGAACCTAGTTCTTGTAACCATTTAACCAAGGGTATACAGCCGTTCGAGACACATCATAGCAGTCATAGCAATTTGTTAGGATCTAGTTAGGCACATATTTCTTGTTAGGTGCAACTTTGAAAATGTTTTACAAAGGGGCTAAAACATTTTACCTGTCTAATGTTAACGTCACCAACATCAATACTTTTACAATAACATTCCATCTTTTTGCAGCATTCCTTTCAATAAAATGATTGACTCCTTTCTTAATCGTTCCCATGCTCAAAGCCCTCCTACAGTTCACTGTTTGAAATATCAGCGTGGTACAGATAAGAAATTCTTCCCTGATGCACATGGATAAGTGTATACATGACCACAGGGGCTTGACTGGTGTTCCCTCAAAACATCTGCCCATTCAAAACATCTGGCCACTCAGAAACTCAGAATGTGAACTTGCTTGAAAGCAGAATCTTTGCTCAGTGTGAGAGGATGTGCCCAGTCCTGCAGTGACTTGACATGACAGGGTAGATTGGTACCCAGCAGAGAGCTGCCCTGTTCTCAGAAGAGAAGGGGAGGGGAGCATGTGGGAAGGAGCTGTGTGTGAGGGGGGAATGGGCGGAGGGGGGCTGCAATCAGGATGTAAAGTGAGTAAATGAATAATGGGAAAAGAACAAAGCAAAAAGAAAGTAGGGTCTTTGGAGACTATTCTAGTTAAGATGAATTGACACTAAAGTAGGAGAACTCCTAAAGCCAAGCGCTGCTGCTCCTGTTGAGGGGAGGAGAAGCATAGACACACAGAGAGACAAAAAAGCTGAGGTGTAAATGGAAGCTAACTTTGAAGTGATGCAGCTACAAGTCAAGAAATATGAAGACACTGGAAAGGGAACCAGGATGCTGGTGACACGTGGATCTGGGTTTTGTTTCCTCTAGAATTGTGACAGAGTAAAGAATGTCCCTGTCTGCATGTATGGCAACTCCAGAAGACGAATACAGTGGTTTCTGCTGGCTTTCTTAGTGTCTCAACAACAGACCACTCTTAACAATCACCATCATAAGTAAATTACACCTGGAGTGAAACTAATTAGAGTTGAACAATGTCACACTATTTGGGTTTTATATGGAGCCTCTCGTACAGATGGCTCCTGAAGCCATATTACGAAGTACTGTATTAAAATGAAAATGACTGTGAAGCTATTATGCACCTTTCAATTCTGCACTCAGCACATTACGCATGAGCAGCTGTCGTTCCGGAAGAAACACAAAGCCTAGAACTGGAGAGATAATGCCCACCACTGTTGCTCAGTTCCATCTGATTTTAAAAGTCCAAAGAATAACTTGGTGATTTGAGTCTGAGTGGGGTGTCACTCTGGGTATGACACCTAAAAGTACAATTTCAGAGCAAGGAAAAAACAATAGACTATCCAACTCTTAACCCCAGTAGGACACTGGAGAATCTGAAAATACCTTCAAATCTGAAGCACATTTCAGGGGATGTACCCGGGCATGCTTTGCATCTTCTGATACATTAGGGGTTGGGAGAGAGTTGCTAAGAAAGATTTTAAAGAAACAGAAACATGGAGCAGAACTGATCTTATTCTGTGGGGTCCCAGTATTTCAGTGGGAAATACTTTCAGTCCTCCCTTAAGGAAATGACTAAAGTTTAAGGCGGCCCTTGCATGGTGTAGGATGAATTCAAGTTCTCTGACCGGTTTTTAAATTGGGTTTTGCTTTGTCACTGAGAACCTAACCCTTTATCAGTGAACACCATACAAAGAGCCTGTATATCCTCGAGGGCCTTAGCCTGCTTAGAACAAAAATTAAAATACAGAGCATTTGTTTGGAAGGATTACAAAGCTCTCAATGGTGTCATTGTGTACAGCCAAACTTCCTCTTACTATTTCCTGAGCAGCAAGGCGGAAAAGCTTGGTTGTCCAGGAAATGTCTTGAGACAGCTATCCTTTGGAGGCCCGGCACAGGGGTAGCCTTGGGCTGCTATCTGAAAATGTAGAGCCTAGGAGAATTTTCCTGAACTGGTAAGTATGCACATGCTCCTCCTTCCTTTATAGGAGGCTGGACTGTAGATTTGTGCTTGGCAGAGTGCTGAAGTGGCCAGTCCCCAATAAAAACCCTGAGATCTACTTTTCTGGAGGAGTAATTAAGTATGCTTATGTTACAGCCTCCAACAAAAACCTTGCAAACTGTTTTGCTGAATGATTTAAGTACATCCTGTATAATGTCTACTGGTGAAAACTTAGAGAAGCCTATGCCTAGTTTGGTCCACATTTCATCCCATATGGTTTTTTCCCTTTGTAATCCCCACTCGTCCCCCCCTCCTCACCCACAGTGTTGAGGATGAAACTCAAGGCCTCATGCATACTAGGCAAATGCTCGATCACTGCTTTGTACCCTCAACCCTCCTTTTGTAATCTTCACTTGGAGTTTTTAGCTGCATGGAATCGTGGCCATGAAGGGTTCCCTCCTAAAGAATCATTGAACCTATATCTGACGTTGAGAATCCCCAGCATACCAGCTTACCCTAGATACTACTGGACAGCTTAGTCCTATTGTTTTCATTAACCCACCTCCAGACAAGACGGTATTCAACTCAGGCTTAGTTAAGGAGGATTTATCCTCAATATCTTGTGTAATAATACAACATTATCTTGTATAATATAAACAGGTTTATATTATTACAAATCAAGAAGAAAAGAAGTAGAATATTTTTCATTCATTGTAAAATCTTCCTTGGGGTACTTTTCTATTATGGGTTCATCTTTTAAGAACTTGCTTGGCCCTAAATATGATTTTTTTTTAAATGTGGGAAACATATGTAGCAGGAGAGCTAGATGAGAAAATCATTCAGAATAGCAAAAAAGGCAATCTGCAAAATAGGAAAAAAGTGCTCAGATAACACGTGTCCAAGTATGGAGGTCGAGATGCCAACTACTTAAGGAACTCTTACAACTCAATAATACAACAAATCCTAACTTTCAAAATGGAGACTTGAGTGAACATTTCTGCAAAGAAGCTATAGGATGGTCAACATGTTTTACAAAGCATGTCCGACAGTAATCCTAAGGGAAGTGTGGATCAAAACCACCCTGAACTATCACGTTCACACCAGTTAGAATGTATGGCATCCAAAAGACAAAAGATAAGTGGAGGCAAAGGTGGGAACCCCAGCAAAGCCTTGTGTACTCAGTGGAAATGTAAACAGGAATTGGGAATTACAGAGAGGAATAAGACGTGGCCTCAGAATACTACAAAAGGCGCTTATCATAGGCTGTGCTACTGACAATTCTGGCTACTTATTCAAACTGAAACTAAGACTGAAAAGACATTTATATTTTCCCATTCCTGGCAGCATTAGCCATAAGAATTGAGACAGGGAAGCCACCTGAGGAACACATGGGTGGACAATGAAAATGTAGACCGCATGCAATGAAGTGTCAGTCAGCCTTCATTGAGAGGAAATCCTGCCATTTGCAGAAGCATACCTATGCCTAGAAGACACTATGCCCAGTGAACTAGGCCAGCCACAGAAGGCAACATGGTACAATTCCCACTCAGATGACATATTTGAAAGAGGCAAACTCACACCAGTAATGAGTAGAATGGTGCTTTCTAAGGAGCTGAGGAAATAATGACATGGAAGAAAATCGGAATTGCTGTTCCATAGGCCTAGACAGCCTGATGCTATACTTAACGGATGAATATGTTTCAGGAACATCCAATAGGATGTACCTTGTGATATTTAGATAGTTATTACTCAGGTTTTCCATTCCCTGATTGGTGTGTGTGTGTGTGTGTGTGTGTGTGTGTGTGTGTGTGTTGCTTTTCTGAAGCAATCTTTCTAGGAAGCCCAGACTTTGAACAAAGGATCCACCTGCTTTAGCATCTAAGTGCCTATAAGACATACAGTACACATTGTTTCATTTAATTTTTCTCCCTTTAGTAAGAATGAGGACACTCATATTTATATACACGTATCTATGTATATATGTATTTTTAAGATTTAAGATATATTTATCTGCTAATCTTAGGACAATTCAGGCTTTACCTTCTGTTTTTAAATAACCAGCTTGCTGCTGCCATAGGCTTTCTCCAGAAGTTCATTCTCTATGTGATGCTCTTCCTACTGCTCTTTATACCTGGCTCTCTCTTTTAATTGAGCTCTCAGCTTGACAGTCACACGCAGACCTGACCATCTCATGCAAGGTAGAATCTACACCAATGACAGGTCACTGTGCCTTGTCTCCACCCTAGCATATCTTTCAATCTAATCTTATTTACTTATTTAATAAAGTAATAGCATATATTCCCAGCCCACACAAGATCTTATTTGACATAATCAGCATTTGATTCTCAATGCTAAAACAATGATTGATTTAAAAAAAAAAAACCTGGCATGTAAGAACCGTTTTGAATAATTAAATCATTTAAAAGAATAAATGATATTCTGGAAAGTGCACTTAACAGTTATTGAGGCAACGGCCAGTTTTGCTTTTAACCCCATCCTTCCTTTGGTGGCTACCTCTATTGAATCCCCACCCCAGTTCCATCTTCCACCAACACACAGGCACTTTTTATTTTCCCAGGCCCCCAAAGCAGCCAGACAGGTAGATTGGAAAAGCAGTTGCCATCAGTCAGTGTCAGCTGTACACTGTTCTCTTGACTAGAAAGGGCGAGTACCGACATTCAAACACCACACAATGCCATTGCATCTTCCAAAGTTAGCGTCTACAAAAGGCAAAGGGTCCAATTGGTAAGGGCTGCTCAATGCACATTGCAGGGTAGATGCCATTAGGATTCACTGCCCTCCTCCTCCTGTTCAATCACTTCTCTGGAAGGCAGTGGATTTCTTTTGTCTTTTTCAGTTTGGTTTTATTGAATTTCTGAATCTCAGAATACCTTGTCTGTCAGATAGTTTGGCAGAATAAGCAGTCATGGGATACACAGAAGAAAGTCACATTTCTACGAGCACTGCTACTCTTTTCTGACAGTCCCATCTCCCAGCCCAGTCTCTTCTTATATGTGGAATACATGTATTCTCTTTTTGACCCTAATTGCAGCTGCCCTTGAGATACGGCCTTCCACAATTCTATCGCAGGGAGCCTGTGGAGTTCCTTTTTTAAGCCACTGAGCGAATACATTCTTCTCCAGCTCTCAATGTCACCCAAGGTTCTTATCTCCATGGGCATGTAAATATATGTACTTGGAGCTTCGACTTTTAATGCAATATGCCCAATAGCTAACATATTCCTTTTCCCAAGGGCAGAAAAACACCCACACCCACACACACACACACACACACACACAGACAGAGAGAGAGAGAGAGAAAGAAAGAGAGAGAGAGAAGCACGTACACACACTCATGCACACACACATACACATGTGCGCACACACACAAACAATCTGGAATAACTTAGCCACCATTATGTTTCACCTTTTACAGTCAGCAGTTGTCATGATGCTATGTGAATCTCTTATTATCCATCTCTCCATTTATCATGGTTTCAAATGTGCATATATGACATACATAGGAGAGAGAATGGGTGTTATGAAGAGGTATGGAGAATCTAGGCTGTTGTGCGGTGTGTGTCATGTGTGTGTGTGTGTGTGTGTGTGTGCGCAAGTCAAGCATTGCCATTGGCATTGGTATCTTGCTTGTTCTCCACCTTATTTCTTTGATAAAGGCCCTCTCGATGAACCTGAAGCCGACTGATTCAGCTAGGCTGGCTGGCTGGCTAATCAGTGACAAGGACCCACCTGTCTTCATTCCACACCAGCACTGGGGTAACAGTTTCATGCCATCGTGTCTTGCTTATCTGTGGATCCTGGGATCCAAATTTGGGTCCTTATGCTTGCACTTCAGGCACTTTGCTGAACAAGCCGTCTCCCCAGACACTGTCTCTCGAAATCACTCCAGTTACTCTTCAATCATCTTTGGAACTCTATAAATCATCATCAACTTAACTGGAGAACTGGAACTTGTAAGGCTTGGGTGAGAACTTTACATTTTAACAAACTTACCAACTTCCAAATTAGGTTTTTAAACTCCTGGCATTAATCTCCTTTCTTTCCATTTCTACCAGGATCCAGATTACTCTATGAGTGTTCACATAGATGAAGGGGCTCTAGCAAGTCCAAGCATAGCAAACATGTCCCTGGCAGGGCTTGCCCTTCTCCGGCATTCTCTCTGCCTTGCTAAAAACCATTAGATTGCATTTCTAAAGCTAGCCGCCAAGGTCTATTCCCTTATTTGGCCACTTCCTCCTCCTGGTGCTGACTACCAAGGTCTAGCTATCAAAGTACTGAAGTCTAGCCCCCTTTGCCTACCTTAATTAACCTGTCCAATTAATCCCCTTCGCATTTATGAATCGCCATTTGCCTGCAGGCCAGTGTCTGTCTCCTCTCTATCCCGAGGCAGTCCTCTGCCCCTCCTCTACTTCTGGGACAAATATGTCTGCTCCCTCTCCAGTGTTCCCTTCCCCTTTTCCTCATCCTCTATCTCCTGTCTTTGTCTCTTATTTTCTGGCCTCTGGGACAAATAAATCTCCTTTGTACTGAGAACTTGGTCTTGGGGTGTCTTATGCTGAAACCAGTTCTTTCAATATGTACAGATGTTCACATTGGGGCACACTTCTGTTTAGGAGTAAGTACTTTATATGGATTATATATTACATACATGTTGGTAAATTTTAGGGTTGGGTGAGAAGGCTCGGTGGGAAGAGGCATTTGGCTGCCAAGTCTGATGACCTGATTTCAACCTTAAGAATCTACATTATGGAAAGAGATAACTAACTCCCACAAATTGTTCCTTGATCTCCACATGCACAAATATCCTCTCTCTCTCTCTCTCTCTCTCTCTCTCTCTCTCTCTCTCTCTCCTAACCACACACAAATAAAAGAAACAGATGACATCAACTCTCCCCCCCCCCAAAAAAAGTGGACCTTTAGGATTGGAAGTCCTTCATTTAACAGAGAAAACAATGTCGTAAAACGGTTCATTAACAAAGCAAAGCAACCTGTTACCCTTGAAAAGATCTGAACTAAGGCTGGTTCTTGAAATAACATCTGGGAACTTCATTTGGGGGAGCTATCACCATTCCCAGGAACTGAGAACACCATGCCTAAAATGCTCTTATAAACAATATGACTTAAAGTAAACACATGCTTTCTGGTGGGGGCATGGGGCGGGAATTTGGTTACATGCCAGGTAGGGTGTGGTAATGTGACCAGGCTTCAGCAAAAATTGAGAGGTGAGTCAACTGTGGGCTTCTTTTTGTCAATATTTCACATTCCATGTCACAAGGCTTTGCTCAAGGAATTAAGTACATCCTGTATGGCCCCACAAGAACGGGTTTGGAAGAGTGTCCCCAGTTTCTCCTGAACTCTACCGCATGTATCAGTTTCATTGCTGATTGTATTTGGTATTTTATTGTTCAAATCACTCATAACCATGGATATGACTGTGTTGAGTCCTACGAGGGCTAATATAGCGTGCCAGCAAAGGCCAAACCTCAGCATGGTCTCGGGAAGCTCCATCCAAGTCAGGAGTTTCTATAATATTTCTTTCCGTGGAGCGAAGCAGAATCCATGGATAATCAAAACATGTAAATGCTGACCTAGCAGCCAAGTTTCATTACTTCTGTGCGCCATGGCTTCTTTGTCTAAAAAACTGGGCCAATAATGTTTATGTTGCAAAAGTTCTTCAAAAGTTTACCACAAGAGGTCTGTGGTAAACATCCTTGAAGACATATGGTTGAAGATGTAACTGGTATTTTTATTTAACCATTTAGGTTGGGTTTAGTGATCAGAAAGAATTATATGGATCCAATTTTATTCTTATTCTTCCATACCCAACAATAGAAGTAATTATAAGAACTCGAAAGGTCACAGCTCTGTTGGAGCTTGTGAATAGATTGCTTTGCTTAGAATGTGTGTGGAACTTAAAGCCTCACGGGCTGTGGCGACTCCTTGGAGGGCAGGCAAAGAAAAGCACATGTTAATATTCATTCCCAGCTCTCAACTGTGGTTAGATTTTGCCTCTTGCTTTGAGTATCCGTAATAGTCCACTCATTCCTGGATCCTAATCTTGTTCAAGCTGCCAATCTGCAGTGCTTTGCCATTTCTTGGATGCTCACTCAGCTGGGTACTGCTGCAACCATTAGTTCACACATGATTTATTCACCGCTGCTCACCTGGTGCTTTCTGGAGGCACTCCATCAAAACCGCTTCTCTTTCATTTGCTTTGGTTATTTGCTTATGAATTAAGTCTGCTTTACTTTTGTGGAATCAGAATTACTAGGCAAATATAATCTCAGTTAGTAGCAGCATACTTGAAAATATGTTCTAATATGTATTCAGTTGTTTTTTCTGTGTCCCTGCTGTCCAGAGGACAATGACATCACATTTTAGTGCTCTCATTGCTTTATATGAAATAATGTAACATTTTCAAACATAAAAGGCTTGAAGATGAGTTGTTAAAATCTCTTTAGCAAGTCAACTAAGGCAAATTCTCTAGCATATTCTGAAGGAGCTGCCATAAAAAGCAGACATTATCTGGAAAGAGTTGCTTTGTGTCAGAAGTTGTTGGGGGGGGGATAGGCTTCTCTACTGTTACAAAACATTTAACAAAGACATTTTCTTTGGATTTATGAACTAAAAGTGATACAGTCATAAGATTATTACACAGGAAGTCCGAAGACCTATGTTTTAATGTTTCAACATTATATAGGAGCTAGAGTCATTTTGCTTTCCTCTAGGTGAGTGTGATCCACTAGTACAGGCCAATGTAGTGTTGCTGCCATTGATTGTGATCCTTCTCTGGAAGATGGCTTGGAAATAGATACAGCCTTTTCATGCTTTCTTCTCGTAGGTTTTGGTTGTAGGTTAGTATACAAGGTGACCTTGAAGAGCACATACTGAATGGAACAGAACCATTCTGTGCCAGTTTCTCAGTGAGTATGTATTTTAATGGTCTGTCATTTTCTTTTAGCAATCTGTGCTATATTAATACCTCAGACTTTGAGACTCTGTGCTATGATAGCTAGTATGTGTGTCCCTGATTATGTCGTCTCACTTTCATGTGTCCATCTATGTGGATTGTTACTAGGGTTAAATAAGTTAGGATAACACTTGCACATAGTGTCCATTAAGAGTTAGCTATCCATAGCACTGATACAGATGAGCAATGACTCACCAAACATGATAGTTTCTTTACATTCCCACTTCCTTGATTGTTAAATGTAAGAGTCATCTTGATAATAGTTTTAATTTTATTAATTTGGAATTTTATAATAATCTTCTATAAAATTGCTAAAAAAAAAAAAAAAAAAGGCATGGGCACGTGGTTCAATGGTTAGGTGCACTTGTCTTTCCAGAGGACCCAGGTTCAATTCCCTCCAAATGACAGCTCACAGCCTTTTGAAATGCCAGTCCTAGGGTATCTAATGCTTACGCCTGGTCTCAGAGGGCACCAGGCATTTGTATCATATACAGACTTGAAACAAGAAGGTCATCCATACATGTAAAATAAAACATAAATTGCTAAGAACTAAAAACTTCAACATTGTCCATGTTAGGTTTTGTTTTTTTTTTTTTTTTTTTTTAAATCAACTTGATAGACGCTAGAGTCTAACAGGAAGAGGAACTTCAATTGAGAAAATGCTTCTATCAGATTGTCTGTGGAGGCATTTTCTTGATTGCCAATCAATAGAAGAGGGCCTCGCTCAGGGTAAGTGATGCTATCCCTGGGCAGGTGGTCCAGGATGGTTTAAGAAAGCAGGTTGAGCAAGCCGTCAAACAGCGTTCTTCTAAGGCCTCTGCTTCAGTTCCTGCATCCTGGTTTCTGTCTTGAGTTCTCACCCTGGCTTTCTTCATTTGGTTAGGAAAAGGTTTATTTCATCTGAAAATGGACTTGCATGGACTTTAAAATGAAATAACCCTTTTCTGCCCAAATTTCTTTCCCCTTGGTCTTTATGACAGCAATGGGAGCAAACTAAGACGTTCGTAGAAAGGGGCTACAGAACGAAAGAGAGGCGTTTCAAACATTAAATGAAGAGTCTGGTAAAGGGGAGAAGGTACAAAAAACACCGAGAGTAAACCATTATTTCAGGAGAAGCATCATGTTTTTTTTTAAAACTAACCCATCAGAGTTTGAAATAAACTTTGGAAGGAAGAGAAGTTTTACAAACCGAGCTGTGTCCGTGAGACTTTCATTCACACCCAAGTGAATGTCTTGTGTGGTAAGAAAAGAAGGGTGTCCTCCCAGAAGAGCAAAGCCTACAATATAAGAAAAAGACAGTAAATGTTTTGAGAGGGAAGAAAAGAACTTAAATGTAAACCAAAATTATGAGGCATCAGCACTATCTATCTCAATTGAAAAATCTCCATCCTCTCTGGTAGGAAATTCCCAAGCATAGCAAAATTAACTTACATTTGAGTGCATGCTCATATATCTCCCCCATTTTTTCAAGAGGTGGCAATAATGGGACGTTGCTTTATTTGGGGAACTATGCCCACTTTTTAACTCTTCAAATTATAGAAGGACATCCTTCTAGGAGGGCAGAGAAATAAACTGAAGCAATATGGGATACCCTGGATTATAGTGGTGTATTAATCAGTAATAAAAAAGAATGAACCTTCAGAAACATTCTGCTATATGAAAGAGTAACTATTTGGTGCTGGAAAATGTCTAGGAATAAGTATAGGACAAAGAAGGCATTAAATTAGCTGTTACTGCAGCGTGAGAGGATATAATTGAAATGTTTTACATCTTCACAGAGCTTGCAGGTTACGCAGACATGCACATTTGTCAACCTTGAAGGGCAGATTTAATATCTTCATTTTGCTATGCATAAATAATACTTTAAGTGTTTAAAGTATGCAAAAACTAAAAATAAATAAAGCAAGTGCTGAGGTGGTAGTGTAAAGTCACTAAGAGATAAAGGGTTACTGGCCTTCATCTAATGAAGACAAAGCTAATTACCAACTAGGACATTGCCTCCATGCCTTCCCACTGTCTTTGCCTGTTTAGTGCATTACGGATGCCTGAGCACAGGAGCCTGGCTCCTACCCTCTTCTCACAACACATTCTATTGATAGGGTAAAGAAGACTAGATGCACAGGAGTCTGCCTCAAGCCACAGGTAAACTGTGAGGACAACCGGCGGAGGCTTTTGACATAGGATCTGAGGTGAATTTGTGGGAGATGGTGACAGCTGAGCAGACTTTATTATGCCATTTGAGATAGAGTCCATGTGAAGAATTGCTCCAGTATATAATGAAAGGCAAAGAAGCATCATTTCGAGATAAATAATTGTCTGAAGTATTTTGCAACCATACTTTGTCCTTTGTGTTGTAAAGTGTCAAATTTGCGTCCTGGAAAACATAACTGTCATAGCTTGCTAATCCCATCTGTTTGGGGGATTTATTTTGTGAGAAGGAAATCATTAATTGCCCATTGAATTGGGTGAGGAATTCTGGGCCTACAAATTGGAAGTTTGGCTAAAAAAATGGAAGTTTGACTCAAAATTTCCTTACACTCTTCACTGTTGTATTGACACAATTTGAATAATAATTTTTCAATAGGGAACATTTCCTGGCTAGTTTTTTTTTTTTTTAAATCAGTTTGACACAAGCCAGGATCATATGGGAAGCAGGAACTTCAGTTGAGAAAATGCCTCCATAAGAATGAGATTTAGGCAGGCCTGTAGGGAATTGTTTTGGTTACTGATTGATGCAGGAGGGCCCAGCTCACTGTGGTAGTGCCATCCCTGGGTGTAGTGATCCTAAGTTCTATAAGAAAGCAGGCTGGGCAAGCGAGGAGGAGGAAGTCAGTAAGCAGCACCCCTCTAAGCCTCTGCATCAGCTCCTGCCTCTGGGTTCCTGCCTTGAGTACCTGCCCTGAATTTCTTTTGGCATGACAGTTCTAATTACTATGAAATAAGCCATTTCCTCCCAAAGATGTTTTTGAATATAGTGTTTATACAGCAATAGAAATGCAAACCAGGACAGAGTGCTATTAAATATTATTAAGGAATCATTTTGCTAATGATGTTGCGGCTACTGAGGAAAATATTGTGTATGCTTTAATAATGTTAAGGAATATTTTGGGGGGGTAAATGTCATAGTTTTAATTTTACTAAATATACTTCAGCAATGAGAGAAAGCAGACAAACTAACGCAAACAATATGCTAACAATTATTACGACTGATATAAGGAGTATTGTGTGCTCCTTATGCTAATCTTTCTACATTTATATTTACTCAAAAACTTCTATTATAAAATAAGCATTAAAAGCTATGTCTGCTGGGCAGTGGTGGCGCATACCTTTAATCCCCACACTTGGGAGGCAGAGGCAGGCGGATTTCTGAGTTCGAGGCCAGCCTGGTCTACAGAGTGAATTCCAGGACAGCCAGGGCTACACAGAGAAACCCTGTCTCGAAAAACAACCAAACAAAACAAAACCAAAAAGCTATGTTGTCCTAGAAGTCAGTATGTCCTGAATCTTACACTACAAATCAAGAGCACTTGCTGGCACTTTATATACACCTATCTCCATTGATTTTCCTTTGAGAAATAGTCTAGTAGATGCTATTGTAGGAATTTTATAAAATATGATTCTTTTCTTTGTTATAACATATTCTAGTGGTGAAAGACTGACTATAAACTGAGTGAGTGAACTAAATATATTATAGGTTATACACCAATAAGGGTTATAAAATTTGAGTAAGAAAGGGTGGCAGGAAATATGAGATCAGGATTGCCATTTTAAGTGCCATGGTCACTGAAGCCACACTGAGTGAGGGGTATTTGCATGAAGGTTGAGGAATATGTGAGTGTGAACCATGAGAAACAGATGAGATGGAGGGAGACTCATTACCTGTCTTGAGCAATGGTCACAACTGGCTGGTTTAAGAGCTAGTAAGAAGGTGGGCATGGAAAATACGGAGTGTGTGAGGAGTAGAAAGTGGGAAGAAAGGGCAAAAAACTGTGATTTTTTGCCTGCGGAAAATGGAAATGTACTGAAGCTGGACCAGATGAGTAACACAATTAGGTTTTGGCTTTAATGAAATACATAAATAAAGAGTCAGCATCAAGGAGACCAGTTAGGAGAGACATTTGTAAAATTTGGATGAAAGTTCAGACTCAGACCAGAATGACAGCAGCTGAAATAGTACAAAAGTAGTTGTATGACTGATATGTGGTTTGAAACCTCAGTATTCAACTGTTGGGCCCATTTCCTACCTCAATGAGCATATCACAGCTATCGGAGAATTTCCACTGGCCAACATCTAGATCCACATATTCTGCTTTATTTATCACTAAGCACAGATGAACTTCTCATCTCTTGAGTTCCCACATCTCTTCCTCCTGTCTTATTGCCATGTCTAATTCGCCCACATTCTTTAGATCTTTACTCAAAATGCTTAACCATCCCTGTATCATCTTTGTCTCATGCTTCCATGCATACACTTGAGGTCAATCCCTTTTGCATGTACAAGGACGTTATCAATTCTTTATCTCCTATGTCTTAACCTCCAAGAACTCTCCTTAAGAGTTAATAAAAACACTTTTCCTTGGCACCACATTCACTTTCAAGAATAACTTCAATTCATTGCTCCTTTCTAATCAGTCCTGTTCTCTCTTCTTCTCATGTCCATCCAACTCGGCTCTACAAAGCTTTGCTAGCTATCACTGAAGCAAAACTCCTCTCATCAACATTACCATGACCTCCACCTTGTTCCATCTTTCTACCCCTCTTTCTTTTCTCAATCTCTTCAACAAAGCTGTGCGCCAGTCTCTTCTGAATAAGCATTCGTTCTATAAACTCCAGGATATCACACCTTCTTGGTTTTATATTTACATTGGCAATTTTCCTTCTTGGTCTTGATACTTGAAAGTGAATGTCGTACCTTATTTAAACACCCTTGATTTCTGGTTTTTACTATTTTCTGTGACTTGTAAACATTGGAGCATCCCAAGATCAATTCTTGGTCCTCTTCTTTCCATCTACAGTCACTATATTAAGTCCCATAGCTCCAAATGCTATCTCTATGTTGATGACCCTTAAACATCTATATGCTGGGTCTTACTTGGCAACTCCAGACTCCTATTCAAGTTCTTTTACAAGATCTTTCTTTCTTTGTCTAACAGAGATCTCAATCTCAATACAAGCAATAATGAATGTCTGTTTATTCCCTTTCAGCACATTCCACCTGCAGTTTCCATCACTGCTCAAGCAGAGATCTTGAAGTCATCTTTAACATCTATCTTTTGCCAAGTAAACCTAATCTCTTTGGATCTCCTTCCAAAATGTATTTAGAAGCTGTCCTTCCTCGCTTGCTCATTACTACCACACTGGTTCTAGCCTTCCCCCCCTCTCACCAGCTCTCACCACACTGATGCACTTCGCTGCATTTGTCTTGTTTCCATACCCGTCACACGCACAGTCTATTTTCTACCGAGTAGTCAGGGTAACTTATAAAATGCAACTTAGATTGTGGTCCTCCTTTCCCCAGAAATCCCAGGTGATTTTTTTCTACTTCATCCAGGGTAAAAGCACCAATTCAACTAAGAGTGCAAACCTTTCTGCTTCATCATTAGACCCATTCTCTGTGCTGAAAGTTTGTAATTTTATTCAACATACTCTATCACTTGCATGTTTATTATGTCTATTATTTATTGTCTCTCTACCTACTAAAGCATAAGTTCCATGAGGGCGGAGGGTTTCCCATGCTTTGTTTATTGTTAATCGAGTCACAAACAGTTAATATAAAGATGTCAAATTCTAAGTGTCTCAGGAATATTTGTTGAATGCATTGATGGATGAAGGAGGGACATTGACTCTGGAGAGAGGGCCCATTCCCAAACTGAGAGCTCTCATTCTTGTCATCTCCATTAAACACCTCCATTGTGTGGGTGGAAAGAACAGAAACTTCAAATGAGCGAAGTCAACTACTTCAGTGAAGTCAGTGATGGTTGTAAACATGCAAAGTTAACCTAAACAAAGTCGAATACTGAATACTCAGCAAGAAACTATCTATTGTGCACCTCTACCATATGCCAGGCCAAACGATAATAACTCCTACTGAGGGCTGGGACTGTGAAGAAAGAGGGCAAAGGAAATCCAACGACTCTTAAAAGAGAGATCATTTGGTAAACTGCTTGCCACGTCAGCTTGAAGACCTCAATATGATGCCCAGAACCCATGTTTTTTTAAAAAAAAACTGGACATGGTGTAATGTGTTTATAATCCCAGTGCTGGGCACGTGAGACAGGCAGACCTTTAAGGCTTAATGGCCAACTAGCCTAGCCTGTCTTGCAAAGTCCAGTCCTGTGAGATGGCTGGTCTCATAAGAACAAACAAATAACAAAGGTGGATAGTGGGTGAGGAATGCTGCCCTAGGTTGTCCTTGTGCCCTGCACATGCATATACATACATGTGCTCATTCACACACAAACATCTGAGCACATGGGAAATAGACACATAGGCACACAAAAGAAAGTTTAAGATTGCTTGTCATGTCTGATCCACACTATAGCCTATCAGGTAGAAGTCCTCTGTGGCTGTAACTTGGGACTAATCTGATATCCTTACACTTTCCTCCTTGTGTCACAAAGTAGATTCATATCTAGCATGAACATGAGTGACAGAAGAACCGATCAGAGAAAGCATTTTTAAGAAGGCTTTAGTTCATGAGAAAGACCAAAGGTGTGGGGCCTGCCTTATTTAGGGTTTCTATTGCTGTGATAAAACCAATGACCATAAACAACTTGGGGAGGAAAGGGTTTGTTTCATTTTGAACCTGTCAGGTCATTTTCCATTGCTGAGGGAAGGCAGGGAAGAAACTCAAAAAGGGCAGGAACCTGGAGGCAGGAGCTGATGCAGAGGCCATGGAGAAGTCTGCTTACTGGCTTGCTCAGCCTGCTTTCTTATAGCACCCAGGACCACCAGCCCAGGGATGGCACCAATACCGCTGGGCTGAGCCCTCTCACATCAATCACTAACCAAGAAAATGCCCTATAGCATAGCCTGCAGTAAAATGTTATGGAGGCGTCTTCTCTACTAAGAATCCCTTCATCCCCAATGATTCTAACTGTGTCAAGCTTGATGTAAAATGCTAAGGGTTGAACAGCAACCAATTCTGAGAAGGGGTTTCTCTTTTTCTAACTAGTCAGAAAGAAACTCAGACCCCTATCCAAAGGCTTAAGTCAACTATTTGCTAATTTATCAGGGATGGATCATGATAATTCAAGGGGTGTTAAAGGATCTGAAAACCACATAAGCAGTTATGGCAGAGAGGACGGAAGGATGGCTCTCCACTCTCCTGCCACCTTTCATTCAGATGAATCCTTCTACCTCTTACATTTGCTTCTGCTTCCATAGAAGCTATTTTTGTTCAGTGGCTTTTCTCCTGTTAATTTCTCAATTTTGGTTAGAGAAAATGCAGTAAATCTTATGTTGCTCTTTGTTTTCTTTGCATAGTCCTATGGGCTTTGGAACACAGGATGTAGGTAAGAATTCATTCAGTATAAATAGGAGGGATCTGATGTCTCTTGCTGGCAGGACTGAGGCCTTCATTAGCCTATGATTTGCCATCATAGCTGCAGAATAGCATCCCATGTTTTGTATTTGTGTCTGTGTAAGAATGATGATTTTGGAACAGCTGCCACAGTACCACCTTCAATTTCACCTTGAAAGTGACAGGCCTGTGTTAAATAATGGGAAGAACCATCACTTGTAATTCCCTGTGCATTTTTCTATCAGCCACTGCATTTACTAAGATTTTAAAAAGTATCTGTCTATCAGCCCAATTAATTTGCAATAAAAGAATACAATTGCCAGTAGATACACGGAATTGACTGGTTGGCCAGGGAAGCATACACTGAGGGATGTGGAATGAATGATCTAAAGCTACACACAGAGACAGAGACAGTATCTTATCAACATAATGCAAAGCAAAGAGGCCAGACACAAAAGAGCACATGCTGAATGGTTCTTTCTATATAAAGGTTGAAAACAGGCAGAACTCATCTGTGGTAGTAGAAACCTAGATAATGGGTATCCTTGGATGGATACATAGCAACTTGAAGAAAAGGCAGGGTTGATGCAAAGGGCTTCTGAGTGCTGTTAACATTCTGCTTTCTTGGGTATTTGTAACAGTAATGTATTTACTGTAAGAATCCGCTGAACTATCATATACTTATTGATATGTATACTTCCTTTCATAAATAATTAATGTGAGTGGATAACCATATTTCCTGAGATAAGTAGAAAGGCTGCTGGATCCCTGGATCTCGGGCTTAAAATGGAATCCTCAAGGACTAGACTATAAGAATCAGCCTATCCCAGAGAGAAGTACAATTCTTTCCAAGGAATAGATGATTAGGCACAATGTATTTTCATTCTAAATACCAAGGATTGTATCTGTTGAGACAGTCTGCCAAAGGACCGCCATTCCTATACACATAGGAAAGTGGGGGTGCAGTGCTGTGAAAAGGTGTCCATGCAAGATCCCCATGTCTATCCCCAAAGGATGCACATTTACATAGCATACGTAGTTTTGTCATGGCTTCCATTGGGCTTTGTCATTTTTGTAAGCATTTAAGGCAGCTTCTCCCTCTGATTGGTCTGTTACTGAGTTTAGCTGGCAGTATTCCATGTCCAATTAGATCCATAGGGATTTACTGAGGATGATGACAACTACTCTGTGAAGCATACATTTTAAAGGGCAAATAGTCCTGTCCCTGTGCATGTGTTAATGGAGTTTGCAATTTTGTTTTAGAGTGCTTCTTTACAGACAATTGTCATCTAACAAAATGCTTAGTGCCATTTGTGGCAACAGTTTCACTAGAATAAACTGGGACTATCTCATGCTTCAACTGAACTAGCTATTTTTAAAAATACACTTAATAATAGCATCCAATCACATGTCTGCCATATGTTAGCTCTCTGTACTTGGACCATTTCCTAAGCCTAGTTCAATACGCTTTCCTCTCTCTTACTTTCATAGCATTGTAGTGAGGATGGAGTGAGGTGAACCATGTAATTAATATGGAGCACTTGTCACAGAGTCTTTATCAAAAATTGCATTACAGCCTCATTCTTGCCATTACTGACAGATTTGATACATCATTATGGAGGAACTTGTTCAAGGATTTTTCAATATCAAGCATAATAGTTGAACAGAGATAATTGTAGAACAACCAAGACATATTCATTTAAATATTAAAAATCGAAAAGTTCCTATATACTAATTCCTTTGGTAGCTTGGAAAAAGACTATCTCTCTTAAAGTAACGATGGTTACATTTTTTAAAAGATGAAATTCTGCTAGATTCCTGGAAGATCAATGTTGGAAGTGTTTAAGAATTACTGACAGGTTTCTTCGTTTCTCCCCACTATCGCTCAGATGCCAAACAGATGTCTTGCAGGAGCCAGATTTAGAGAGAAAAATAGAGCCATCTGTTTCCTTCCTAGAACTTCTAAGATCTGGTGACATCTTACATATTTTTCCTCTTCCTGTTTTCTTCTCTCAAGGGGCAAAGGAAGTATTTTAATAAGAAAAGTGGTCTTGAGCTCCAAACCTTGGTGCCGTTTGTACGGAGTGAACTTAGAGGTTCCCTGTTTTGTTTTGTTTTGTTTTGTTTTTAGCTATCTGCTTGATGAACTTCATTATTAGTTGCAATCAGACCAGATCATAAGTGATAGAGTAGTAGTTAACATCGAAGCCTGAGAAAGGGCTCTCTCATGCTTTTAAGGCAGAGCAAGGCGTCTGAGGACTGAAGAATCTGTCAATGTTTATGTGGCACTTCTTTCTCAACTCTGACTGCTCATTTGGGTCACATTGTTGATTCAATGGAGGTCTGATGGAGGAGAAATATGAGGATAAAGAAAAAAGGTAATTCATAGCTTGTACGTTTCAAAATCAACTCTTTGAAACTCATTGTGGAGAGAATCGCTTTAGAAAATGACAACCACAAGTGTTTGGTCTGTCTGGAGTCTAGGCACAATCGGTAGGAATGGATTTGGAAATCAGAGCAGGCTTGCTTCCAGCTAGGCTTTTCCTCACATGATCTCTAGTACTTGACTCTGGAATGGAAACGGAGAGAGCACAAGAAAAGAGGTAACAGCAATAGAACTAGGTGGACCATTGTCACTGCATGCTGTGTGCACCCCAGACCAACTTCCAAGGGATGGGGAACATGGAACCCTAATAGGAGTTTGAGGGATTCCAGCACTGAGAACATCTCTCTTCTGCCTTTAAGAAAGAGCTGCAATCAGTAATAAATGTTCCCTTGCACTGTCCTTGAGAAAGGAACATTTAGATAAAGATGGCCTTCTGGTATCTCTGCTCCAGTGAAGTATGGAGTGCTATCAGGAGCTGAAACGAGAGACTCCTAACAAGGTATTGCAATCAGAGTGCATCAAAGCCTGCATCAAACTGCAGACCCAAGAGAAATGCAGACATTCCAGGAGGCCCCAGTGTAAACATTCAGTGGTGGTGCTCTTATGACCAAGCACACCAGCTGACCCTTAGCTATTCAGACATTCTAATATCTACCAGGGTTTAGGTGTAACTGGAGAGAGGGAGAGGAGACCCGATATCCACAACATAAACTCCGAGACACAGAAGGGCTGCCTAATGCAGAACAGGTTCAGTTCCACCATCTAATAGTATTGCCACAGAGGGAAAAGTTCACGAGTAAAAGTAGACACATTTCCCCCATATGTTTAGGGCCTCAGGATTTGTGTCCAGTTACATTTTGCCATGAATGTGAAGCAATGTCTGAAGTCTCTAGTCAATTTTTCACAGGCTTACTACAGATTAAGCTGGCCTTTCTGCATATAGCTTTTTATACGAATTGAAAGACACCTCTGTACTGCTGCTTCCAGTGAAACACTTGCTCTCTGTGGTTGCTAAAGAGACACACAAAAGTCCCCACCCGATTAAGCCCTCCAAGGCTCCATCCTCTGACTAGCTCTTCAACACAAGTGTGAGCTTGTCAGTAGACGCACCTGTTTCTGTGGACAGTCTTGTTCGAGTACTTCTTTTCTCAAAAATCATTCCTAAGGATTTCCCTTGCAATAAAGGCAAATACTGAAAACCAAGGACAAAATACAATTAAAATGCAAAGTATACTTACTATCCAACATCAAGAATTATATTTCAAAATGCTAATAAAAATACAAATCAATTAACTACTACTTCTGAATAAGTGGTCACAATATTGTTTAAAACTGAATTTAAAGTTGTTTCATATGCATTGTACACAGATTATTAGCATGAAATTAGAAATTAATATTATTTTTGGATACAGGTTTCTCATGTAGCCCAGGCTAGCCTTGAACTTCCTGTGTAGCACAGACAGGCTTTGAACTCTTGATCATCTTATCTCCACCTCCCAAGGCCTAGAGTTACAGATGAGTGTCACTATGCTTGAGATACAGTATTACTGATTAGTGGGTTCAGTTTGGGAGTTTTGTTCCAAAGCATATAATACTTCACATGGGAGCCATTATCTTACTTAACTATATTGAAATCACCATTAAATTTTTAGTGGTGAAGATGTTTGATGCAGAAGGACTTTCTCAATTAGTAAGATCCTACTTTGTCCTACAAGGGACACTAAGAGTCCTACTTAGGACACTGATGAGCCTCAATTTTCAGCTTCATGTTCCTCAGTCTCCCTCATGAGAGAACATAAAGGATTTGTTCCTGGAAGTCATTTGAAATCACTCGGGGAGCTTGAGTGTTGGGTGGAGCTCTTCCTCTGTCGCCATGTATTATTGGACTTCCGCCTAGGATGTATTATCCTCTTCTGGTCTCCAGGCAGCAAAGCATTAAAGGGCAATGGTCTGTGACCAAGGATGCCTTTTCCCCCATTTCAGGTGTTCTACAAGAACATCAGCCCATAGAAGTTGGAGCATCTCTTGGTCTCTTCGGAGCTTGGAGAGCTAGCCAACTAGATAAGATAATCAGAGTCATACCAAACTTCCTCAGCCTGTGACCAAATCTTAAACAAACAAACAAACAAACAAACAAACACTTTGAGTCATGCAAAGTGGCACATCCCAGCACTGGGGAGGCAGAGGCAAATGGATCTCTATGAATTTGAGGCCAGCCTGATTTACTCATCGAGTTCCAGGTCAGCCAAAGCTATAGAGACTAAGTCTCATAAACAAACAAACAAACAATATTTGAACAAATTTGGAATATAAATCTGCTTTCACAATTAAGCATTCTAAATTAAGTCACTGCATTAGCATTTTTGAAACATAAATTGCTCAAAATGCAGAGCAATGCCCATGGTTAAGCACCACATTCAATTTCTTCCCCTATTTGACTAGAATTTACTTGTCTCTTTATAATTGGAATGTTTTTAAAACATAATTTCATCATTATGAATATCATCCTAATGATGAACGTATCTGATATATATCCAGAACAGAAGTATAATGCTAAAAGAACAACATATTATCTTTAAGTTTTAGCTGTTAGAAAACACAGAGAGAAAAAGGACGTAGAAGAATGAAATCTTTCTAGACAAATGATATCTCAGTTTCAGATCCAGTTACTAATGAATTTAAGCATTCAACTGAAAGAAAAATTGCAAGGAATTGTCATAGAATAACTGCTTTTCATGCTTGTTTATATGCCTGGACACTCAGTGCTAAGCAATTACCTTACCTGTGAGGTTTCATTACTTAGCTACCATTCAGAAATGTTAATCTACTCTCTTTTCCCTCTGCGTTAGGAAAGCTGCCTCAAAAAAGGGCCATTGGTTTGTAATAGAAGAGAAGAAAAGGCAAATATTGCATACTTCTCCTTTCTGCTTTATTCTGAATTTCAGATCCGCAGAGAGCCATAGCATGTACTGAATCTCCTCTCCTGTGAAGTTCTTCAGGGTGAGGAGGTCACGGCCTTTCAGTTGTATTGGACTCTGTACTGGCTTCCCACACCTACAAAAGAAGAGAGAAGTCAAATGAAGACAGTATGTATTAAAAAAGAAAGAACAATGTTGTGGAGTGGTCCATTGGCCTGTTCTTGGAATCAAACATAGCAAATCGCATGGTGCAGCATGTTTCTCTGCAAAGCATTAATAAAACTAATGTGGCTCAGGCTTACATTTTATATATGCAGTCATTGTCATGTTTGAGAGAAAGAAAGACTTTGTGAAAAGAAATTGAATTCGGACACACTTGAATTAGCTGGCTGGACAACTCTGCTGCTTATTAAAATCATGCAACCTCAAGCATGTTAGCCAACCTCTCTCTGGAGCTGTTTCTCATCAACAAAAAGAGTATCGTAGTTTTATAGTGTCATTTAGAAAATATAGTTATTTGCATCATGTGAGCCAGTGCTCAGAGGCGTTATATACATTATGTAGAGCTTACCTACTGTTATTGAAATCGGTGCAAGCAAGCTTTATAATGCACAATGGGAAAGCGAGTTGTTTACCCCTATTCCTGTCATGTCTCTTTGTGAAGACGTGTACTCCTTTTGTCACTGGGTGAAACCACAGCCAGCCCTGGAGATTTTCTAGCATCATGCAAAAAGATGTTTTAAAGTTCTATGGTTATTTTTTTGTATCTCAGGAATGAGAGTAAAATATTAAACAATAAGAACCATGCTAGTGATTTCTTAAGCTTGGCAAATTCGTTGCAAGTTGACACCTTTTGTCTATTCAGCTCATATCTGATTCAGATTGACTTCCTTTATTGGGGAAAGACAAGCCAGGACCTGTTTGCTCTGTTTCCTTTTCTTCACATCCTCAAGGTGAGGTCAATTCAAAAGCAAATCTAATTGTCTCCTAGTTTTCTAGTATTGGTGTAGGTGTTTGAGGGTGACTGTTTATGTCGTGTTTTAGGGAGTCCTCTTGAGAGACTCTCCCAGAATAGTTCTTGATGGAGATAAAATCATTTCCCGGGATACTAAACGTTTTGTGTTTATCCAGCCACCATCACCCCAATGAGGTCTTTTTCCCTATGCAGGAGATCACTTGCCATGATCAGAAACAATGCTATGCCACTGGTTCTTTTCTTACTCCACCCTGGCCCATGGGAGACGCCCCATATTGCTTCACCTGACAAGCATAAGATCCGCTCTATGAAATACTCCTCTTTTAATCTGCCATCAAACGAGGGAACTAGTTAGTATCTATTAGTTTATTCTTCCTTCCTAACTAACTTAGTACCCTCACATCTCTCATTCTTCCATCTCACCTTCATCCATTGATAACCACTGTTCTACTCTCAATGTCAAGTTCAACTGTTTCACATTTCATACACAAGTCAGATCCTGAGGTATATGTCTGTCCTGTTCATGGCTTATTTCACTGACTATAACGTATTCTAGGTTAGTCCATGTTGTCCCAAATACAAGAATTTCCTGCATTTCAGTGTGTGTATATATGCTGCATATCTCCATCCATCCATCTGCTGATGAACACATAGGTTGTTTTCCTCATCTTGGCTTTTGTGACTAATGTCTGTCAAGATGACTGGACTCATATATTTAAAAAAAATTTCTGTTAACCTTCATGCCTTGGCTTGGTTTCTGTAGCCCATTTTATAATATGTAAGTGATAATGTATATATTCTTTAACTGATTCTTATTTTTTTTATATAAAACGGATTCTTGTCTATCTGCTTTGCAAGTCTGTTTTGGGGATTCTGACTTCTAGTTTGAATCACTGAGAGCAATGTCAGTACTGGCTTGGCCTGGGTACAAACTAAGACAGAAATAGACCTTCTTAGCATTCTGTCCCATTGTAATACCTGTTATTTGAGGTAATCACTGTATGAAATGAACAGCTTTTATTAAATTGTTCCCAGTGTCATGGTGCTATCTATATTTAATAGTAACTGATGCATATCATACTAGGGGGGATGAATACTAATTAGAAAGACTGAGAAATTGTGGGAAAATTGATTTAGCATATCTATTAAACATTAAATTTTACAAGGAGCATACTAATTGCTACAAAACGACCATACTTAAATTCAATCATAAAACAATTTGGGTATATATTCCATTGAGATTTATGTATACATTTTTGCAATATGATATGGTCATAGGTATGAGAATCACAAATTCATTCAAGTTGTTAATTCCACTTCATAATCTATGGTAACTTGGACAAATTTCACTAAATAACTGTCTAGCAGAGTTGACCTGTCTAAGTTCAATAAGTGAATACATATTTTTTTCAGAACACATGGTAGGATTAAGAGTTTGTGGGGGAGTTAGCTAATTAGTTGGCTGTATTAATAGGACATACTAACAATGTATTTCACTACATATAGAAAGAAATGTATCCTTTCAATTTTTGTGTGGAACAAAATTTTGGTCAACACTCGTATTTCAGAGATGTAAGACTATCTTCAACTTTACAAAATACATGAATAATACACTCTACAAGAGGGAATGTCTTTAAAGCAGCCATCTTCAAAGTTTTAGGTAACTTTCAGTATGGGACTAGAGAGATGACTGAGTGGTTATTAGTGTTCACTGTTCTTGCGGTGGATTAGGGTTGGTTCCCAGCATACATATGGTAGCTCACCCTGCCTGTAACTACAGTTCCAGGGAATCTGATGTCCTGATCTTCACAGGCTTCTGAATGTATGTGGTACACATACATACACTCAGACACACACAAATGCACAGAAATTTTTAAAATATTTATAAAAATTTTGAACACAAATCTATAATATACATTGATTTATACAACAGTACTGTTTTGTCATGACTTTGATTGGGCTTAGTAGTTTCTGTAAGCATTTAAGAGTTAGCACAGTGACATATTATGTATATTATAAAGCATAATAAAAATGAAAAGTAAAATATTTAGACACAGAATAGCAAAATACTTAAAAATAATTTTTAAATATGCAAAACATTTTGCTAAGAAGTTTCTAGAACAGACTGTTCCTTTCTTCTACTAGAACCCTAGTTAAAAGCATATAAAACTCTGTACAATGCTAGTAAATCATATGCCAGACAACTTTGAGTCATAATAGTTATGGAGAGAATTGGACTTCACATAATAAATTTTGTTCTGATAATTTTTCATATTTTTCTTTTTTTATTTCTTCTTCTCTCATATATTACATCCCAAATGCAGTTTCCTCTGCCTGCCCTCTCCCACCTTTTTCCCCATCTCTCCTTTCCTTCGGATCCATGTTCCCTCTCCATCCTCTTAGAAAAGAGCAGGCCTCCCAGGAGCATCAACCAAATATGGTATAACAAGCTGCAATAAGACCAGGGACATATTCTCACATCAAGTCCGGAAAAGACAGCCCAGTAGGAGGAAAAGGGTCACAAAGGCAGGAGAAGAGTCAGAGACAGATCCTGATGCCACTGTTAGGAATCCCACAAGAACACTGAGCGAAGCAACCATAACATATATGCAGAGGACCTAGGTCAGACCCATACAGACTCTCTGATCTCTGTGAGCTCACTAAAGTCCTGTCAGTTGTCTGTGGGCCATGTTCTTGTGGTGTCCCTGACGTTCCTGGCTCCTCTAATCCTTCCTCCCTTTCCTCTGCAGGACTCAGAAAGCCTTGCCTATTATTTGGCTGTGGGACTCTGCACCTGCTCCCATCAGTTGCTGAATAAAGTCTCTCTGGTCTCTCTGTTAGGCTCTAGTCCCAGTACACTCTGCAGGCTGGGCAAAGTGTAGGTCAGAGGGTTTGTGGCTAGGTTGGTATCCCAGTTCCTCCACTTGAGGCCTTGTTTAGTTACAGAGGATGGCCAGCTTGGTTCTGATAATACAAATTAATGGTCACATTAAGAAACACTTGGCATATATATGAAGTGGTGCTGTTGAAAAGTAAGTCTTGGACTAATGGTGCATTTCCAAGGTCAACTGCAGCTTTCTTATGGGGCTCTGTAAACTAAGATTTCTAAATCTGTCTTTGATAGAGGTATGGCAGCCTAATCTTTACCACTTCACAGTTAGGGAAGTTTTGAAAATACAATTTCTCTTGGAATATAATCTAAATGATGTATGATTGCAGGTGATAGACTCCACGTGTTATAACACATTACCATGACATGGCTTGAGATTTCCTCCATCATTATTTTTAAAGGAAGAAATGTTAGGTTGGAAAATTCCACTCCCTGTGCTTCAGGGAATATAGGAAATATCACTATAGCTTCTGTATTCACATTCATCAACAACAGAAAAACTGACTAGTGGGCTTATTTTAAGGCTTTACTTTTGGCCTGGCGTTCAAGCTCAGGATTCTGGTTATCTTTGGAATCCACAAAAGCCAGGTTTTCAAACCTGGGTCCTTAAAGGATTTCCTACCCTTGCTCTTCCTACAAATCCTCTGAAGGATTCTCCAACCTCTGAGCATTCACAGAATTTATAGTTTCACTAAAGCAAACAACAAAGCTGTAGAGCAGGGCTGCAGTGGTGGTTCCGCTGGATGATTTGCCAGAAGACCCAGATTCAATCCCTAACACCAACATGGTGCTTCACAAGCATCTGTAATACCAGTTCCAGGGCATCTGGCACCCTCTTCTAGCCTCTGGGATGATGATGATGGTGGTGATGATGATGATGATGATGGTGATGGTGACAATGATGATGATGATGATAACAACAATAATAACAATAATAATATAATCATAGATATTTGAATTGTATTATTTTTGTTGAGTTTCACAAAATGAAAAGGATAATTTTTCAAGGACCTTACATTTTGTTCCTAAGTTTTATGACAAAAAAAAAAAAAAAAGACAAAAAAACATAACCCTTAGGACCAATGCCTTGTTGGTGAATTAAAACTTCTAACTTTTAGATCTTATACTCCTTTAAAAAAAAAAAAAGAAAAAGAAGAAAGGAAAGAAGGAAGGAAGGAAGAAAGAAAGAAAGAAAGAAAGAAAGAAAGAAAGAAAGAAAGAAAAGGAGAGAAAGAAAGGTTGGAGGGCCTCCAGATCTTCCTCATATTTGTTCTCATAAATGTCAAAAGTCAAAAGCTCATGTTAAGGCTTAGGGTCAGTGTCCTGCCTTTGAGATTCACTGTAAGAAGCTGATATTGACATTTCTCCACTGACAGAAGATTTGAGTACAAAGGTACAAGGGGCAGACAAACATCATGTTTGACCAACTTTTGGTCAAAACCTTTAATGTTTAATTTATATACAACAGAAACTATTAATTCTTCCCACAGAGTGTGAAGGATAGCAGATTCTCTCCATAACACATACTAGATTCTCAACAGCAGCAGTTGGTAATGCTGCCCTGACTCATTGCCCAGAGAATGTACTAGCAACAACCAGGAGCTGATACACTTTCCCCACTGAAGGCTCCTTGTGTCGTTTCTCCGGCTTTGTTTTGCGGTAAGAAAATCTAATGTCCACAAATGATGAAGTGGAAAATAGCATCTTAGTAATTACAACTCCTGTACCATACGGAACGTTCAGACCTTGTCTGTGTAGCATAACTAAAACTTCATATTCACATGCCTTATTTTTCAGCCTCTCATAACCATGGCTGCAGTCTCTGACTCACCAAGCAGGAACTATTTCAGATGTGTATATGAAATTATGTCGTACCTGGCCTTCTGTGGCTCACTTATTTTACTTAGCATACGATACTCCAAAGCTAGCTTTATAAAACATGAAAGAGCATCTTCTGCCTCAGCATGGTAGTGTTAGGTTATAAATAACCATTGCAACTGAAACAAGACGAAACTAACCTTTTTTTTTTGAAACTAACCTTAATAATTAGTGAAAACATCACTATGATGTCATAACTTTTTAAAAAAATCATTGTTAAAGCATTACAAGCTCTCTTATTTTCCACTATTGATGTGTAGAGAATCCCAAAAGCATGACAGCAGATGTATCTTTAGTATACTGGAATTTTATATATATATATATATTTTACAGGCACTTGCAATGCTTTGTTTCTTTGTAACATCTACCAAGAGTAGTTTCCCCTGTGCTTGGTTTTTTATCATTCATCTTTCCAAACAGAGGAAGCCTCTTTTCTATTATTTGGTGAATTTTCATATTCTTTTCTAAGACTGAATTAACTTCTAATGGTCTGTCCTTTGCGCATTCAAGGTCGTATATTATGTCTCAGAATTCCCTTAACATCAAGTATGTAGCCAGGGCCATTTGCTCATAGTCAAGTTTGTTCTTTCCTTTCAAGTGTTTTCTGCATTTGTACCAATACATTATTCTTCACTGACTGGCTCCGGCTGTATAATTAGTGTCTTTCACACAGAGGCTCAAACACCAATCCCATTCCCAATTGTTTATTCTACAATTTCAAGAAGATTCAACTCAAAGACTTGTGAGGCATGCAGAATAATTAAATTGTGGCCTAGGATATTGCTAAAGCTGAAACCCCCTAGGACTCAGCTACTCTGTGACAGGGTTTGTTCTACTGAGAACAATGAATGGGCATGTATTCAGAATTGAGAGCACTGTAGTTGTACATCCTATGCATATTTCTTTAAGGACCTAGCCCTAGGAAACACTGATGGTATCCATGTATAGCCACAGCACCAAGATGGCTAAGTTTTAAGCATGGTCATAGCCGCCCACAAGCCCTTTTCCGACAGAATAATTTGCCATGGTTCTCAGAGCCAAAAAGGGTAGATAAATAGATATGTTACATTTTAAAACACCAATATATGAAGGCTTACTTATCGACTAGAAAAGAGATTAAACATAGTCAACTGATAAGGAGAGTTTACTGTTTATACCATTCAAAATTCATTAGTGTAGTCATTACGTTTCTGAATTCTATCCAGGAGGTGGGGCAGGAAATGTTAGCTTGGGAAAATGTTGTTTTTCATAGATATCAAGAACTAACCAGGAAAATGTATCATTAGAAGGAAAGCAAACACAATGGCCTCAGTTTAACTCCTATCCTGTTTATTATCAACTCAGAACTCGCCTTGGCTACAAAATGAAATCGCCACACCCCCTATCCTAAGCTCATAAAAATTAGAGAAAAGCACAAGAGCTCCACAATTGGGCCATACTAAGATACCTCTGACACAAACCTCTTTTCTCCTGGTCCTTTTTAAACATTGTCCTGTTTGGGGGTAACAAACCCCCATTCAAATTAGCCAGTTAAAGGCACTGGCATAAAGTCACTAAGTCCCGTTTTCAATCAGACCCAGCCTACTTTAGGTCATGGAAACCAATCAAGGCACAAATCACTCTTTTTAAAAGGATATTTCTTTTATTTTTGCTTGTGTGGGTGGTGGAAGTGCAGATACCTGCTTGGGCTCGGGCCCTGGAGCCCCCTGGAACTCCTGGAGGCCCCCTGGAGCTGGAGTTACAGAAGTTTGTAAACTGTCAGATGTGAGTGCAGAGGATCCAAAGGGATCCTCTGCAAGAGCAGTACAGGCTCTTAAGGACTGAGTCATCCTCCAGTCCCACACAAACCACTTCTTAAATTTTCCCATGAAGTATTTACCTTTCTTGTACTAAGTTATGTAAGAAAGAAACTAAAACTAAACAAGAAGTCATCTCTCAAATCAGACCCGAGCTACTTTATCATCTTCTCTTTCTTAGTAATACATTTTATTTTATTTTCTCTTATTTTCATATGTCAGAAAAGCCCCTTTTACTGGTGAGTTACCTCTACAGTCACATACTATCATTCTGTTCACATATAACAGAAAGAATGCAATCCTGGGGCCAATGAGAATCATGTACAGGTCTCTCGTCAATGATATCAAGGTGATGTGTGTGCTAATTACCTGTAGTTGGGATTTACTCAATATATACATGAATCTAAAGATATTGTACCTTGTAAATATATATGAATAATATGTGCCAAATTCAAAGCAAAGATCAAATAAGATTTAAAAGCCAATTTTCAGTCTAATTATAGCCACGGCCTTTGAGAAAAGCACAATTAGTTCCATTACACCATCGGAAAAAATAAATGCAGAGGCTTCTTACCCCCAAATCACTGAATACTAAGACACGGAGTGAAGATTCACAGGTTAGTTTTACCTAAATATCTCACCAGAAGTGGGAGAGTATGGGCTACTGGCACAATAAAGCCTTTCATCACTACAGTCTGCATTCCTCACTTCTGACAAGTTATTTAGGAGGTGGGGAAGTCTTGGATGTATTCTCTGGTATCATTGTAGTTCATTGGAAGAGAAACTGCATGATTTGAGTACAATGTGTGCAGTTAGAAACTGACTTTTCCAGAGCAGGAAAAACTTGAGTGGTAAACGGCCCCCTGATCCCTCCAGAGAATTGGCGATAAAGACTTTAGCATCTGCAGACCTTAAAGAGAGCCAATGGGTCTTATGGCTAAGACCCTGATGCTTCTTTACGTTGTACTAATGTGAAAGTTAGGGTGTATTTCCTTATTTTGTTTATATTTACATATTTTGACTCTATCTAAAATAAGGTATCAGACCTTTGTAGGTTGGCCACGCTCATCAGTTTGGAGGGATCAAAGGGCCAAAGTAGAAAAACCACTTGTTTAAGTATCTGAGTAGCAGTTCCAGCTTAGCCCAAACACAGTAATAAACTGTGACCTTGAGAAGGTCATTTGCCAGCTCTGATCTCACTTTCTTATCTGAAAAGCTGAACCAGGGAACTAAGTCAATGGTTCTTTATGCTTTTGTCTTCTGAAACATCCATGAAGTTAATAAGCATGGGAATTTGCAATGACTACTTTCAATCTCAGTCACTCTTTTTAAAAGGCACATTAGAAAGAAGCCAGGGGACTTTATTTTCACAAAACCCTTGAATGGATTCCATTGGTGTGAACAGAAATCCTCAAGTCCTTTTCTGAATTTATAAACTTTTTTTACTTTTATAATAATGTTTTAAGAAAAATTATTTGAAACCTTCCTTATTGGTGCTATATATCCATATGTACTAAAAATTGTTATTGATAACTCAATGACTATTTATGAAACATTTTAGAACGTCAGTATGCCAAATTGTGGAAAGTCTTTGAGAACTGAAGGATGTAGACCAGGATTAGCTTTGTGTGGACCTATTATTAAAAGCCTGAAGACTTTTCTTAACTGAAACACAAGAGTGCTTAAAATAAATTACTAAATAGTAGGTTGGGAAAAAGAACATTGTTTGCCCAAGGAGACCCTGTATCTCCATTCCAGCTTTGCCCCATGCCTTGTATGGTTTTCTGGGGTCAGAATAGGAAAAATGTTTTGGGCATTTTAATTTTTGACATGAAAACAAAGATCATTCAGTCTTGTCTCTCTCTGTGTAGTCTGTGATCACTTCACCTGAGTGTCCATGTGTGGGGGTGGATGTGGGGGTGGGGGACGAAGGAAGCAATAATGAGTTATGTGAGCCTTTATGGAGGTCTGGAATGAAATACCTGAAAACCAGTCACCTCCGGCTCCAATCTATAACCTCCACAGAATTGGCTGGCTTAGTTCAATATTCTCTGAAGAAATTTCTATTTGGAAGATGAAATTGAAGTGAACTTATAAATTGGTCTTCTCTGACAAAGAAAGAGATTTTTAGTGGTTTCTTTGAAAGCTATAAGTGGTTTTCCTAACAGGCAACAAATCATAGCACGCTATTATCCCAACCCAGCCGAACTCCACAACCACATGCCTGAGATGGCATGCCTGCTGATTCGCTGTTTTCACTCTCCCTGTCGTCTGATCTTATTGATTTTGTAGAAAAAGAAAAAGAGGAGAAAGAAAAAAATAATTGACTAAAACTGATTGATCCAAGTGTCTGTGTGGATGGCTTCGGCCTCACCTCAGCTCTTAAATTTTATTATACACATTATGATACATGACTATTCACTTCAAAGCTCTTCAATCTCAGCTCTTGTGGTACTACCAAATCCTAACCACAGATTTCCTGTCCAGCTCTAATGGTAAATTCAGATAGTATGTTGTGTGACAGGGATCCCCCACTTTCCTCCAGAGATGGAAAAGAGAGAAAAGTCAAATTTGGGTAAAGCAGAAAAAGTATTGACAAGGAGTGTTTCTCTGTTATGAAGGAGCCTTGTCAGATTCTAAGGGGTCATGATCGAGACCAGAAGTTTGGAGTAAATCTATATGGCACACAATATGATTAAATAATGCAGTAGGGATGCCAAATATACACACTACATGAGAATACCATATGGAAACCATTTCAGTGTCTATTTATAGCTTCTGCATCATTGCAATGAAATGAACAATATAAACAACTTAAGAGAGAAAATCATTTTCTTCAGGCTTTTGGGAATTTCAGTTCATTCTGTTGGAAAAGATGTGTCAAACAAGAGTAGCTCACATAATGGTGGCCAGAAAGCAGAGAGAACTGACAAGGGTTCATAATGAGTTAATTCTGATGCATCTGGAGCTGTGCTTTAGTAACATCCAACTAGCTGGTGCTCAACCCCCTCAAGTTAAAGAGAAAAACCATTGCATGCTATTATGTTAGCTCTAATAGGACAAATACTATTGAGTTTCTCAAAAGTCTAGGTGGCTTTCATATTTTCTAATACAGATTTGGGCTAGTTCAGCTGGATTTTGTTCCAGATCCTACTGAGTTTTAGAAATGGCTAACTAGGGTTTTTAGAAATGCAATCTGGCTAGCAGATATGAAGAAGAGATTATCAGGGCTGAGGCTCGTACACACCAAGAGAATATTAGTACTGATCAAAGATGGCAACTAGTTGACAGAGGTTTTACTTGTAAAATTTAAAGTGTTATGATTATAAAAGATAAAGCAGTAAGCAGCACTAAAAAGGATAAATGGCTAAGCTTTGAAATTGGTTATTTATTCATCATAGTATCTTCAATTCAGTGATTTTTCTGAGTTAAAAACTATGGAGTACATTGGAATCACCCTTTTATCTGATTTTACTCAGTGAGGTGGAAGGAAAAACAGGGAGCACTCAGCACTCATCTATTATTTTCCAGGGTGTGCACAAATTATCTCACTGATTATCACTGCAGTGTGACTTCATGTGACTGGAGGAATGAAGCATCTTATGTCCTCGTTAGGGTTTCTATGGCTGTGATGAACCACCATGGCCAAAGGAACTTGGATAAAACAGGCTTTATTTGGATCATGCTTCCACATTTCTGTTCATCATTGAAGGAAGTCAGGACCGAACTCAAATGTGGCAGGAACCTGGAGGCAGGAGCTGATGTAAAGTCCATGGAAGAGTGCTACTTGCTGGCTTGTTCCCAATGCCTTGTTCAACCCGATTTCTTATAATACCCAGGGCAACAAGCCCAGGGGTGGCACTACCCACATTGGGGTAGGCCCTCCCCATCAATCATTAATTAATAAAATGCCTTACAGGCTGGCCTATAACCCAATCTTCTGGAGGCATTTTCTCAATTGAGACTCCCCCTTCTCCAAGGACTCTACCATGTATGAAGTTGATATAAAACTAGCCAGTGTGCCTTATCTACCATTGCATTTTAACATAATGCATAGTGAATGAAACAAGATAGGTACTCAATAAATATTCATTGAATGAATGATTGAATCATCCTATAATATGAAGCATATATTATACCCCTATCCATTGTGTAGGTGAAGAAACATTGCAGAAAAGTTTAGTGACTTGCTCAAGGTCCTGCAGACAATTAGTAATGCTAACCCTAGAGCCCAGGTCTATAGATTCCAAAACCTCAGGGTGAGACTATTCCTTAAGAATCATTTCTATAGTTTGTTAAAGCCTGAGTTGTGGGGATCTTAAAAGTTTATTTATATGAAGTGACTGGCGATAATGGATAGACCCTGCAGTCTCTCTGGGCTCTACTTATCCTACCTATAAAACAAATGAATATGGATTAGATGCCTTGGGATCTCAGCAAAGTCTAATAACATGGGGTTAATTTACCACACCACGAATAATATTATGCTTGCATCTTAGGGCCTTATACTCACCGAAGAAGGGTGCTAAAGACTCCATCTAGGTCCCGTGAGCTGAGGTCTATCAGGTACTTGAGAGCAAGGAAGTCCAGGACCACCATCACAGATATATTTTTTTAAAAGTGAGAACCTTCCCTTAGTAATCCAGGGAGGTTGTTTTGCATGTAAGTTTCAGCTAGTAGCTCATTTAGAATATACACAAATGGAAGATGCCAAGAGCATTTAATCTGTTGTACCTGCCTTGGTAAGCATGGTAAAATTCAACTACAGAATGAGTGAGAGACACAAACCTAGCTAGCATCAGCTGTCTCATGCAACTGCTAACTGTGGCACTACACTTACTTTGCTGAAAGAGGCATTCCCTTGCAGAACCGAATTCCAATTTTCACTGCTGACCAGATCCCAGTCTCTGTCACTTACCGAAAATGTCGAACCATGGAAGTGTGACCCTTTCTAAGAGCTGCATTGTTGAGTAGGATCCTCAAATTAGACAGCATCTTCTTTTGCTAGAGTGAAGGAGGACTCTATGGTCTAGAGAGCTCCACAGTCAGGCAGGCAGTGGGGGCCACTGGCAAGCTAAGAATGCTTTCAGTTGCAGAGAGGGAGCAAAGGTCCTAGTACCCTTCCACTACCTTATCAGATCAGCCTGGTTAGAGAGAGAACAGGGCAGGGTGCAGGAGCACTTGAACTTTAAGCCTAACTCCTGGGTTGTTTTGTAAAGAAAGAATCCTAACTCTTTCAGAGCCCAGCCTCTTCGTTTTTCATAATGAATTTATGCTGTCACTTGCTTGGATAAAAATCAGTTGACAAGTGCCCATTGAGCATGTAAAATATGCAAGGCACTGCCGTGCTGGGGCTGCTGTGAAGGTACACTGAAATAACTCGTTCAGAAAATGTAAATTGACAGTACAAAACCCCAGATGGAGCTATGACAGCCCTGTGTGTTCCTGTTGATTTCACTTTCCTACCTAACACCTCCATCCGTTCCACAAAAACAAATAGAAAGGGTTGGACTCAAAGTTGGGTTTCCATGGCAGCAAGTTAGAGAGGTATAGAGGTATAATAAAAAGATCTTAGTCCCGGGGCTTCCTTTATGTCTTGCAAATAATAGGTGTTTAGTAAGTCAGTAGGCACTTACTGATTCTGGTGTGAGTTTCCAATGAGTACCCGTGGATACCCACCACCACCACCTCAGCGGCTCCTCAGGTCACCAAGGGCCACTGTTTCACATTTGTTCATTCAGCTACAACTTGAAATGGACTGGCTTTAAATTCTCGTATGTGTCAGACATCAGAGGAGACTAGAATTTCAAAAGAGGAAATGATCTCATCTTTGCAGAGCTCAAGATTTCAACAAGGGTGATCACATTTGTAAATAATATCCCTAGTCCAAACCCATATGAAAGGTGCAGATAACATTGTCCTGCATAACTTTAAGCCAAGAAGGGTAGAAGATGGGAGGAGGGAGAGGGGAGGCAGGTGCCTCCTATTGTCAATTCTTATGTCTTAGCAAACCCTGATGTGTACTTACTAGAAGTTTATAGAATACCACCAATAAATGTCATTTGAAAGTCAGCTATGGCTGCTTCAGGAGCAGAGATGGTTATGAGATCTTCATTGATATTGCCAGGGAAATAAATCTTGACACACTTGCCTTCTACTTATGGAGAATGATTTTGGATGAACAGAAAGAAAATCAAATTTCCAAACTTTTGCTAAATCATATGTTCTGGAGAGAGCACTCCAGGCAGAAGCAATTGTTTGTAAAATCCACAAGAAAGGAGATTGAGGGTGAACGTGTCCAGGAGGAGAATAGAGAGCTGCTTGTTGGCAAGGACAGTAAAGCTCCTTTCAAGTGGAAAGGCAGGCCAGCTGGACAGGTCTCAGAGACTGAAACTATTCTCATACTGCCAGTAGGGAAAGTGTTTGCTTTTACGGAGTCTGAAGAGCACACACTAAGAGAAAACTCCAGCTTCACCGCCATATTGTTAGTAATTTGTCCTTACCAAACAATGCATAGGGGTGATGTTTGGGCAAACGGGCAAGGTTTGTCTGTAGTTTTATGCTAGAAAATGTGGGTAGCTTTCTGTGTAACTCACCAGCCCTTCTAATTTTAAGGAATTAGAAGCCCAACATCAGAGGGGGTTAAGGGAGACTAAGGCTTGCACAGAGACTGGAATAGAGGAGCTGCGCCACGGCTGGGAGGGTGCACATGGCTATTTCACTGAATCTCAAAAGGTAAGCTATTTCAGTGGAATTGGAGAAGTATATCTCAAGTAGCCCACTTCTGATGATACAACTGTACATGGAGCTCTTTACCTTGCAGGCTTTTGTGTTTGTATTAGTTACTTGTCTCCCTGTTACCAGGAAACACCAAGAAAGGGCAATTTAAGGAATAAAAGGATTACTTTTCTCTTACAATTTGATGGAGAAACTTCATTATGGTGAAAACAGCATATGGTCTGGAAAGAGCACTCCAGGTAGAAGCAATTGTAAAAGCCACAAGAAAGGAGGTAGAGGGTGAATGCAACAAGTAGGGGAGCCTGAAGTAGCTAGTCCCATTTGTATTCACAGTCAGAAAGCAGAGAGATGAAGGCTAGTGCTTAGCTCATCTTCTTCTTTTCATTTAGTCGAGGACTCAAGTCCTTAGAATGGTATTGCTCATATGCAGGATGGGTTTTCCACCTCAAACAACCTAATTTAGACAGGGCATCTAACAGACCCAGTCTTTTGTTCCTATGGTGGTTCAGAATCCCATCAAGTTGATAATCAAGATTTACCGTCACAAGTGTTCATCCTCAGAATTCATCTATGTGCACTGATTGATCCCTCCATTTCTCTGACTGACCATCAGATGCCTTCTTTGGCTTCCTACCTTTATTTTTCTGACACTCATTTGTTTTTCTCTACTACACTCACTCACTCACTCACAGAGGAAGAGAGAGAGGGGGCGGGGGGAAAGGAAGGGGAAAGAGAGAGGGAGAGGGAGAGGGAGAGAGAAATGGTCATGCTAAATCCCTTTTCTGGGTGGGCTCTGAGAAATATAGTGATAAACAGGGAAGATGAGCCACTGTCTATATAATCTTTATGATTTGAAATGACCTAAGAACACCAGCTTCTGTCTCTGGACATATACCCTTAGCCCAGGTGGCTTGTCATTTATTCTTTCACTTCAGGGCACGTGAGACACCCACTTCCCTAGCTTGGGCCTGACTATGGTGTGATATTAGGTGTGTTTCCTAGAGGAGCTATTGATCTTTGGTGACTTACAAGAACTGAGGCCTTCCCAGAACTGCAGAGAACTAGAGATAATCTTACAGCAAATCAAGGGAGCACAGTGCAGACTCAAAGGAAAAACCAAGTAGCACATGAAAGGTAATCCCAAAAGACCATACCAAGAAGGGTGGATATACTCTACCTACTGACTGAGTAAATGAAGCTCTATCACCATCGTGCATACCAAACCATGATGTATGTGTCCTGTTTCCCCTGGTGTCCCCTTCACCAAACTCACAAATATGCCCCACTCTATAATTCAAACTTTCTGTTTGAGATTCAATTTCCCATTTTACCTCCATGCCCCTCATATGAACATCTATAAAGTGTACCCAACACATGCCTCTTAACAGCCTTCACTGGAATTCATCTAATTCCTTTCATAGTGCCTAGTAAGTTGTCTATCAAGATACCCAGTATCAGTGGCTTTCCTGTCTCATTTTCTTTCCTACCCTGCTTCTGCTTTCTAAGATCATGTGCTAGCTAGATTTATGGCACATACTAAAGCCATCTGAGAGGTAGAAACCTCAAATTAAAAATTACCTCCATAAGGCAAGCTTGTAGATTAGTGGTTCTCAACCTGTGGATTGTGACTCCTTTACAAGCCTCTAACTCCAAAAATATTTACATTGCAGTTCATAACAGTAGCAAACTTATGATGAAAATAATTTTATGGTTGCAAGTCACAGATCACCACACCACGAGAAACTGTATTAAAGGACAACAGCATTAGGAAGGTTTAGAACCACTGACAGAGTGATTCTTAATGAGTTTTTGATGAGGGAGGGCCTAGCCGGTTGTGGGTGGTACCATCCCTGGGCTAAGGCTTATGTGTTCTATAAGAAAGAAGGCAGAACAAGCCATGGGAAAGAAGCAAGCCAGTAAGCAGCGACCCTCCATGGCTTCTGTATCACCTCCAGTCTCCAGATTCCTGCCCTGCTTGAGTCTTTGTCTTGACTTCTTCAATGATGAACAGTGATATAGTAGTATAAACCAAATAATCACACACACACACACACACACACACACACACACACACCTGCAATTTGATTTTGGTCATGGTGTTTCATCACAGGAATAGAAACTCAAACTAAGACAAATCTCTTTCTTGGTGTCTGTTTATTGGGGAATTCAACCTTATCCCAAGTCTACATTTCCAACATTTCAACACCTTGATTCTACTGCCTTCCTTTAAAGTTCATTGACATTGAGATTATCAGTGACACAATCTTAGTTTCCCATACCTACCATACTCATTCTCATATTTAATACAAGTTGGCTTGAAAAGACTGGGAAATGCCTAATAACTAGTTCTTTAAGAAGTTCTGATTCATACCACCTTCTTATTTGAGTACTATGGATACTACTAAAACAGCCAACCGGAAGCTATGGAGGTGACTTCAATAATTACAGAGTTTGGGAAAATAAAGCAAAAAAGAATTGTTCCTGCAAGCCTCTTTGATCAGGCATCAGTGGCACACTGCTGCCTACAGCCAATCCCTATCCTTTGTTTCAAGGCTTGGAAGGTATTAGTGAAGCCATACTATGAAGGGTCTTGAAAACCAGATGAGGGACTTTATGATTTAATCTGTAGTTAAGAAAGGATGGTTAAGATTTTAAAGCCGGGTAGACAAGGGGACACACATCATCTTCATTGTGCCTTGAATCTGGGACTGTCTTTTGAGAAATGCAGTAAGGAGCAAAGTGGAGGCAAAAAATAAAGAGGATACTGTGGGGTAAGAAGGAGCTGAACATATGGAGAGGCTGTAAAAAGAAATAGAAAACAAGAGAATTGGTGGGCCATAGATTTAGAGATTAGAACTCATCTTTGAGGAAAACCTATATGCTATTAAGCAAAAGCATATTGAGAATTTTGTAAGATGCCAACTTTTCAAATTTGTACTATGATGTTTGAGTCTAAAATTCCAAATACCTAAGTATTAATGCCAGGCATCTCACTTTGCAGACATTTTCAGCTTATGAGCCTTAGGTATGAACCTGAAGTATTTCTGTGAAATTGCCATTGTGTTTCCCTAGTTAAATCCAGGCACTGAAAAGACAAACAATGTGATTAAAAAAAAAATATGAAGAGAATGCTGTTGAAAATAATATGTGACCTCTGTCTGACTGAGGGGGGGGGGGGGGGGGGGGAGTTTGGCCCATTCATATGAAACTCTCAGAATCCTAATCTAAAGTTCTCTCCCTCTCTCTCTCTCTCTCTCTCTCTCTCCCTCTCCCTCCCTCTCCCTCCCCCCCCTCTCTCTCTCTCTCTCTCGCATGGTGTGTGTGTGTGTGTGTGTGTGTGTGTGTGTGTGTGTCCAGTTATAATACTTTAGGAAGATTTAGCATGCTAGCCATGTATGAGACTATATCTAATAAGCTGGTATAGCTCAAAAGGAGGGTGATTTAGTGGTGAGTTTTTGCTACATCACTTTGGCTCCTGGCGAATCGCACATGCACACTCACCCGGGAGCTATTTTTGGATCCTTGAATGAAAGACACACACACATTAGCTTATTTTTAACACACCTTACTAGCTCAGTGGTTGGGCACTTCTAAGCCTCTCTCGGTTAGCATGCCCTTCCCACAGGTACTCCTGGCTCAACACCTTCTAAATCTACTTTTAACTTTGCTGCCCTGTGACCTTCTGTGAAGCCCATTGGTCTTTGCTGTCTAAGACGCTTCTGGGCAGCCCTTCAGGGTCCACTATCCCTTTACTCCTACATTTTGGACTATCTCCCCTCTGCAGCTCTACATCTGTTCTGTCTGTCTCTCTCAGGTCATGGTGATTCTCTCCCTTCCTTCTCCTCCACACTAGTCCTTGCTACTCTAAGGGTCCCACCCTGTCTCCCTTTGCCCAGCTATGTGGCAATTCTTTATTGGCAATCAAATCCAGCTAGGGGCAGACTTCCTTTACCCTGTGTTCAGGGCACTGCAAGCAGATTTTGTGGGGTAACACAATTAACAAGAGAACACCATTTTCCCCCTTTGTCCACTAAAAAGGTCCTTTCTTTCCAATATATTGAACATAAATATAACAGTCATGCAAACTATGAGGCATGATATACACTAAAAGCATCCAGTCCATCGATTTTGTCAATTTAGATAAAGTATTCTACCATCACTCCTAACTTAAAGAGTTTACAATTCTATACCTGAATTATATTTTGATTTGTAACATCAACTTAACAATGTTTTTAATTCTATATCATATCTTTTAATGTTAAACAACTTAAGTTTGCTTATGGGACTATAATTTGTCTTCAACCCTGTCAGAAATCTGAAAATGAATTACATATTACCTGAGTATATAGAAAGCACCATACATAGCTTCTAAAACTTAAACAATTGTAGAGACAGCTGACTACCTACCTGGACAGTCTCCTAATTTCTTATAATGTTGGAACATCTGTCTTCATCCTTTTGGCCCAGAGCCATCTGGCAGACCCAGCAATGAAGTCAGAATATAAAGGACTAGCTTACCCTGTATTGGCAGAAATTAGTAGTTGACTATCCCACATCTGTTTGCCCTTTTGGACAGTATTTTGTCTGCAGATGAACTAGGCAGTTTCTGCTCGACAGCTACCTTGCCACAATAAGCAAACTCACCTGGAGGTAAAGATGCTCAATATCTTCCTTGAACTGTGAAAGGGGTACTATTAGGAGCAGACATACCTCTAGTCAAAATTTCTAATAATAATAAAATGATTAAATGTCATAGTCTGTGGACTTCTGATATTTTTGCAGACTATCTATGTGAAGCATATTTGAACTGTTAAACCTTACCTATTCTTAGTCATTTCTATTTGAGTAAATTGAAAGAACTTTATTATAATTAAATTAGAATCTAACCTAACATGAGTTTACTATCTGGCCCTTAACTTCCATTACTTAATCATCCTAAACAGTTTGTAATAGCAGCTATGAAAGGACTGGGTCAAAGCCTTGTGTTCTTAAATGAGTTGCATAGGCACGATACCTATCTAAAAGTAACAATATTAATTTCAAATTTTGTATCAGTATACAGATTTGAACCAATGAAAACCTTAATTCTATATCAATATAGAAATTCTGTTCCAATGTAAGAAATTATAACTTCAATTTTAAATCAATTACAAAAATTTCTACCAATGTATTATGGCTACACAATGCTTTGTTCAAGAATAAATTCAGTACTCCATGACATCTATTTCCTCCCTGTTCAAAATTATGACCATTCCAAAATTATCTCTAAAAATGACAACCTATCTATGATTTGTAAAATAACCATAACCAGACAAAGGAATTGGGCTGACTCTCTATGGCTTCTTCCTGATGAATAGAGACAATGAGAAATTCTTTCAAGGGGAGGGGAGGGGTAGGAAAATTAGAAGATTGGTTAGACTTAAGAAAGCTAGCTTTAGCATCTGTTACCCAGTCTCTGTATGCTTAGAAGACTAAGGGCTTGACTGAAGTTCTGACTGGATCTATCTGAAAGGTTGGATGATGCAAGATCATCTGGAATCAGTAGCAATTCGTGAAGCTGTTCTGGAAGCAGGTCTCTGGACAGCATCAGGAAGCAGGCGGCTGGAACAGCAGGTCAGTTCAGCATCTCTGAGGATGTATCTTGTCAAAGCTGTACATTCTATAGTATATGAATCTCACAACCAAAATTTTAGTACCATTAAGATATTTGTACAGACTGTGCAGGGTGCACAGATCAGTTAAGAATAAAATTTTGCTCCATGTTTGAGCAGGTGAAAGGCAACTGTCTTTTTATGACTTAATTTTATCAATAACCAATTGTAATAAATCTTCACTAATGCCATATGAAGGAGGGCACAAAGAATGTTAGGGATTCCATAACCAACAAGATTTTTTGTCTCATTTTAGCTGAAGTCTTGACAAGATATATTTTTATGTCTAAGCCAGATACTGGGCTATTCCCATGTCGAGGAATCAGTAGATCAATTTACCTGTCTTGTTTGATTTTCTCGAATTTTTCGAGATCCTCAGGAGGTCTTCCACTGTCATATCTGATCCATATCATTCTGGAAGGGGTCCAGAGCCTTTTCTCCTTTCCTGTCAACACAGATACAGAGCATTTCTTCAAAAATAACATGCCCTTGGCCCAGTCACCAGAAATCATTAATGGTATAGCTTGACTTCTCTCCCAGAGGAATTTTAATATGATCACCAAACTCATAACCACATGCATTTTGATAATTAAAACATTAACAAGCAATTCAAACCAATATTAACTGTTGAGACAGTGCTTCTTTACCACCTCCTGCTTTTTGACCTATAATTTAAGATTAAAAGTCTCAATATTTTATACATTTATTTATACTTAAGTCCTTCCTACTATGGAGATTAATATCTCTTTGGGTACATATTGTAGTATTCCCCTTTATATCTTTATTTAATTCTCAAGGCAAAGGTTTTTACTGTCTGAGATAGGTTAGGCTTCCTATGCCCTGCTTTTAATCTAATTCTTTTAAGATTGAATGCCTCAATATTTTATGCATCAGTGTAATTAACTTTGATAAAATTCCCTTCTACTTACTGTATAAACCTATTTATAGGCACTAATATTTGTCATACCAGGTGACCATCCCAGAAATCCCATGTAGACCACATTCAAAGATCCTGAGAATTTGCCCTGGCAAGACTTTTAAATACCTTTAAAGCATTTGTTCATTCATTCTCCCTACCTTCTCCCTTCTGTGAAGCTTAATATCTGCTGCTAATGTGTTCGTGTCTTTCATTCGTGGATCCAAAAATAGCTCCTGAGTGGGTGCACATGTGAGATCTGCCAAGAGCCAAAGTGATGTAGCAAAAACTCACTGCTACAGGTGATGCCTGTAGATATGCCTTAGTGGTTAAGTTCACTTGCTGCTCTTACAGAGAACCCAGGTTCAGTTTCCACCACCCACATGATTGTTGACAACCACCTGTAACTCTTATTCCTGGGGCACTAATGACCTCTTCTGATATCAAAGGGCACCAGGCATGCATATGCTATACAGATGTCATACAGGCAAAACACCCATACGCATAAAATTAAAATAAAATAAAATATTTGTTGAAAGATTACAAATTTTAGCTTTGTACAAATAAGTTAAATTACTGCAGTGATAGGTTTTAATTTACTACATAGTGTTACTAATTTCATAAATCATTTTCTAAGATGTTTTTATCTATGATGTATACAGTATTCCTCCTACATATGTGCCTGCCCACCAAAAGAGGGCATCAGATCCCCTTATAGATGGTTGCGAGCCACCATGTGGTTGCTGGGAATTGAACTCAGGACCTCTGAAAGAGCAGCCAGTACTCTTAACCGCTGAGCCATCTCTCCAGCTCCTCTATGAATAATTTTATAGCTTGTTCTCTGTAATCTTCATGACTTTTAAAAATCAAGATAAGACAGATGGCTCAGTGATTAGGAACATTCCCTGTTCTTCCAGAGCACCCAATTTCAGTTTCC
>JADRCH010007211.1:55649-114394 GCA_019843965.1 Rhynchomys soricoides
GATTAGGAACATTCCCTGTTCTTCCAGAGCACCCAATTTCAGTTTCCAGAACTCCCTTTGAGTAGAGCTGCCTTTAAGTTCAGCTTCAGGAAATCCAAATGCTTCTGGCATCTGCAGGAACACACACACACACACACACACACACACACACACACATACACACACACACACACACACACACCTTCCCACATACCTATATAAGAATAAATCTTTAAAGAGTCTTAGCAACCACAGCATTTGAATGTGGTATGTATCTGGATCCTAAAAGTTTTCTGAAAGTGTTGAGGGTAATATACCTTCAGCTGGAATTGAACAAGAAAGGCTTGTTTTATTGTTTGAGAGGATGTATGCACATCACGTGAACAGGAAGGGGAAGCAACCTTAAAATGAGGCTGTGATTAGCAGTCTTAGAAGAGGGCATGAGTCTCACTTATTCATGACCTTATTAAATTTCAGCACCAGACAATCTCAGGATCTTTCGTGATCTTTATTATTTAAAATAATTCTGAAGTTGGATTTTTTACAAATTGTGCACTGGTAGTCAAATACCAACAACACAAAATTATCTTAGGGTTTGAAAGTTCATTTCTCCTATAACAACACAGAAATTGCAAAAATATTTCCAAGATTGGTGGATTCTGGTTCAGATCCATATTGATTGGTTAAACAGCCTTGGACAAGTAAAGTCGCCTCATTTGCAAATGGAAAATAATACACATACATTTTATTTTTTAATGAATATTTTTGATCTTCAAAGACTTATTTAATTTTTAATTATGTATTTGTATGCATGTAAATATGTAAGGGAGAGACTCGTGTGTGTGTGTGTGTGTGTGTGTGTGTGTGTAGGAATGGAGGCACCCATGAAGGGTAGAAGGTGGTATTAAATCTTCTGGAGATACAAACTGTGAGCCTACTGGTGGGTGGGTTCTGGAAACTGAATTTGGGTCTCTTTTAAGAGTAGCGTGTACTTAACTACTGAATCTTCTCTTCAGCCTGCTATGTTTTATTATTGTTTAAAAGCTGTAAATTAGTATATCATAAACTTAACTTTGCTCAGTGTTTTAAGACCTATCCAAATTTGAGAGTAGACTATTGAAGTACCCCACTATTATTGGGTAAATAGTACAGACTGGGTACTCACCCCTACAATTGGGCTCAGAACAGTTCTACAAAGAGAAAACTACCTTTTTAAATGAACCTGTAATCACATGCAACAGAATATAATCACATTCTCTTTCCTCATAAGCCATGACCTACTAATCTTTTCTCTCTTCCCTACAGCTTTGCTTTTGTCTATGACATAATGCAAACAGAACTATACAGTATATAATCTTTTGAGACTGGCTTCTTTCACCCAGCATAACATCTTAGAGATTTGTCATTTATCTATATTATTGTCCTGTTACTACTGTGTTCCTTTTTATTGTTAAATAATATCTCATTGTGTGGATATATCAATTTATTTTCAAGTTTCTTCCATTAAGGAATATATAATTTATCTCTTGTTTAAAGAGCTTGTCAATAGTTCTTCTGCAAGCAACTATATACAGATTTTGCAAAGAATATAAATATTATTTGTCTAAAGTAAACACCAAAGAATGGCTTCATCAAACAGTAGATATAGGCTTAACTTTTGAAGAAACTGTCAGTGATTTCTAGGATGACTGCATGATTTTGTACTATCATAAGGAATATAAAAAAGGTCTAGTTGCTACACATCCTTGTCCGCATGTGGTATTGTCACTAGTTTTTCATGGTTGTCATTCTAATTGGTAATAGTTTGCCTTTCTCTAAAAATTAATAATGTCAAGAAAATTTTCCTGCGATGTCATCAATTATATCTCCTTTTGTGAAATATCGGTTAAATCTTTTGCCTGCTGTCAAAAATGACTTGTTTGTTTTCTTAGAACATATACCTATGGCTTGTGTGCATGTGTGCACATGTACTTTTGTGTGTTTGTGTGTGTGTATGTGTTCTTGGTACAAGACCTTTATTGGTTGTGGCTTTTTAAAAAATTCTCAGGAGAGTTTATAATTCTTAAATAAATAAATAAATAAATAAATAAATGTAATTTTTTCAAGTTCTGTGTCTTAGGTCATAACCATATGCTGGAGAATCCAGTAATTCTTAGTATCTTGGCAGTGCTACATAAGCTGTATATAGCTTGGATGTGCATGAGAACTGGCAATAGAACATGAAATTGAATCAAGATAGTGAAAAACCAAATTACCTATCATCTGGCTATATTTTTCTTTTCATGTATAAATATGTCATCCAAGGAGCTCATGATTTATAGAAAATCTGAAAATTACTGTTCAATTAACAGATGGTAATGGGACTTTGACTAAAAATATTGACTCAGGGATGTTTTCTTTCTACTTCAGTGCTAAATATTTGTTCAAATAGGCAGGCCTTAGTGAAAACTGTGAAATCAGTAAAGATTTTCTCCACCCCCTTCCTCATCATACACTTTCAACTGAGACATTGGAAGACCAAAGTTCTGAACAATGAAATGCTGATCAAGGGGTTTAATTCTAATATTTTTAGTAGAGCACATTACCACTGAAGCCAATCTCCCTTTATCACTTACCCTGGCAGTTCTTGATTTTGAGCAGAGCTATGAATTTTTCTGTGTTTAGATAGCAGTAGAAAAATCTCAACTGTTTCCGAATGCTTTTTATTTTGTGATCTGGTAAAGTAGACATGATTTTAAAATGCACAGCACAATTAATGAGATTGGAAAAAGACAAATAAGTACGGTCAGTGATCCAAGTTTGTATCTGAGGCAGACAAGATGAAAAGAGCCAATTCTCTTTCAACGATAACTTTTGTTTGCTCATGATCCCACTCAGAATTCTAGAGCCATCTCCTTTCCCATAGGCTGATTCCTATCCCACCCCTTAGAAGTTCAGAGGTCAAGTTGTGCATAAAGAAGATTTATTAGCACACCAAAGGCTATCAGGCATTAAGCAAACAAGGAAATCACAAAGGTTTAAAGTTCATCTAACAGCTAAGTGACTAACAGACACTTCCAGGGCCAGGATAATGGAGGCCCTGTGAGAACTTTGGCGTTGTTTCCTGTTGACAAGTGCTTAGTATAAAAGCACTGTCTGGGTAATAATTTCCATGACAATATTCACTCTTGGAGAGCAGGCAGGTCACATTTCCTTGAATACCCTCAAAGGCCATTTTTTGGGGAATGCCCCCTTTCCCAATTCTAGTTCTTGACAATCCTGTAGTCACCTTTCTGGTTGATACTAAAGCCTACTTATGAACTCTTCTTCCTCTACTCTGGGTTATCTTGGGTCAATAACTGCTAAACAAACAAAGGTATTGCCTTGCCTTAAGCTATTGGTTTGGTGCAGCCATTTTTTTCTTAATGTTGTTCCACTTTTAACAACTCTGCTGTAGATAAACTGGGACCTAGACATATCTTGAAACCCTTTTTGTATACAATATGAAAGTTTGCATAGAACTTGGTCATGGTTTGGTTATTGTCTTAAGATATTCACCATCATTGATTTTAATTCTTCACAGTTCTTCAGTAGAATTCAGCTGGAAAATTTCTTCTAGAGAATCAAGTAGTTCATGAATATTTTTCACCCTGAATTGTTACCCATTGTACTGCCATAAAGGAATATTCAGGTCAGGTCACATGGGAGTCACTATAAAGAGAACTGACCCAAAGATTTTGGAGCCAGTTATAGGTTGGAGAGAGTTTTATTGCGCATGAATTATTCAGTATCTCTCTAAAGTCTCAGTTTCTTCCCTAAAAGGTCACTTTTAAATCAAATTGCCATCCTCTAAACTAATTAAAAAACAAAAGGGAACAAATTCAACATTTCTCAGTGAGAAGTGGTTTCTTCTCAGTGTTCCTTTTTTCATAAATGATATGAAAACAAAGAATGTTGTTCCCACTCAGTACATCAACATTTCAAGTTTCTAATCTCTTACTGTTCTTACATAGCCCTGCCATGCTAATCAACCTTTTAATCATTCTAATCTTTCATTTGAGATAGAAAGGAGATAATGTAATTAATGATTGTGAAGTGCTTCAAAAATACAAAGCATTCTATAATGCCTAGAACATTGTTTTCTTTCCCTCCAGCGTAAAGTTGAAATATATTAAACATGGTTCACAAAATCGCTTCACTACTATGACCATAACCCTTGATGTGTTTATAAAAAAATAAAGATATATATATGTTCTATGGGGATGTGGTGAGGTGTGGGGGAAGGGTGTGCCTCACTGGGCCCATGCCGAGGCCTCCCTTCCCCTTGAGGGACCAGCCACACCACGATATAGTATAGGATAGAGTTTATTCAGGGCATGGGGAGGGGAGTTAAGAGGGTAGTAGAGGCAGAGACAGGCAGAGAGAAGGAGAGAGTAGAGAAGTAGAGAAGTAGAGGCTGTTAGCATTCGGTCTAAACCCCACCCCACAGTTACCTGGCAACAGCCAGGTGTGCTCCTCCCCACAGTTACCTGGCAGCAGCCAGGTATGCTCCTCCCCACAGTTACCTGGCAACAGCCAGGTGTGCTCCGCCCCACAGTTGCCTGGCAACAGCCAGGTATGCTCCGCCCCACAGTTGCCTGGCACCAGCCAGGTGGGCCTGGTCCACTATAAAAGGGGCTGCTTGCCCCTCCTCGTTCTCTTATCTCTTACTTCTCTCTTGCATTTCTTATCCCTTCCCCCTCCCCATTCCTTCCCCCCCCCCCTTTACGTGGTCATGGCCGGCCCCTCCACTTCTCTACTCTCTACTCTTTTACTTCTCTCTCTCTCTCTCTCTCTCTCTCTCTCTCTCTCTCTCTCTCTGCCTTTCTCTGCCTCTACTACCCTCTTAACTCCCCTCCCCATGCCCTAAATAAACTCTATTTCTATACTATACCTTCGAGTGTGGCTGGTCCCTCAGGGGGAAGGGATGCCCGGGCTTGGGCCTGCTGAGGTACACTCTTCCCCTACACCTCCCTATCTCCCTATACCCCCATAAAATATATCTCTTTATATTTTTTATAAACACACCAGAGGCCTGCCATGACCTTGTGGAGAGAGAGGGGGGAGGGAATGCGTAGAGAGGGGGAGCAAGAGGAAGCAAGAGAGAAAGAAAGAGAGGAGGGGCAAGCAGCCCCTTTTATAGTGGGTCAGTTTAGACAGACCTAACAACCCTATTTTTCCAGTTAAAATTTGCAATTAAAGCCTGCTTATTCAATGCAATAAGAAACATGGAAGCATTTCAGTCATTTTCTAAAGTAGGTTTTCCTCCATCAAGATCAGAAGACCGTAATTTATTAAAATCACCTTCAATTTCTGAAAATGTCACTGAATCATCTAACCCGGAGTCTCTTTCTGTAATTAATGAATGTGCTGTTCACATCTCTTTTGCATGTATTGGTTAACTTTCAAATGTTCCTCAACTAGAATGGGGTTATGTCCATATTAACTCATGCATTCAATATGCCTACTCTATGGAAGTCATAGCTTAGCAACATGTCACATGGTAAACTGCTAGTTGTTGTTTCCCTTTGGGATCATGCAGTTGAGTGGGCACCGTGGCTTGATCTTAATAACATAGGAGCTTATCAGACTTATGATATTAGAATGAAAAAAGGTTTTAAAATTAGACTGCATGTTCATTTCCTGTTATATGTGTATTAGTTCATATCACTGTAAAGTTATAAATCACAAACTAAGACAGATCTTGATACCATATAATTTTTTTTCTTATATGTACCCTGGACAGATAGGATAATAATCCAGGCAATCTTGGTTTAAGAAGGGGACAAAAGGGTAAGCGAATTATTTAGTTTAAATGAAACTATATGATATACTTAAATGAAAGCTATTTGCTAGTTATCCTGTTTTCATTTGAAGTGTAACAGCACTTTTAACTTGCCAGATGAAACTGCCTGGAAGCCCATCCAGTTCTGGGTTTGAAGGAACCTGGGGACTTTCATAGGAGTCTACAAATGATCACAGCATAAAGGGATGAAAAATGAAAAAAAAATAACCCAAAACCTTGTGTTTTCACCAAAGGGCTTGAACCTGTCCTTCACTCATATTTTAGGGCTACTCTGGAACTAAATTGATATAAGAGTATTTCACAATTTTGAAACTAACCAAAAATTTTCTAAACACTCCGCCATTTTCTTGTTTCCATCCCACCACTGCCTTTTGTTTTGCTAAAGTGAAGTTGGCACATGACATTGCTCCTTAACTCTATTAAGTAAGTATAATTAAAAGTTAGTTGTGTTCAATTATTTGCTTATCTGCTTGTCTGATTGTGCTCTCTTTTCGTCAATACCAATTTTACCTTTAGTTAATCAAAGCAGTGAAATAATTAGATAGATAAGAGATTTAAAGTAAAACTGATTCCTCAACCTTGATAAGACCTTAAGGCCTCCTGAAATGCTAACTTCCTTTATCATTGACCTCCATTAGATTCACCTTGATTTTTATATGCATTTTATATAGATAGAGAGGAGGTAGGTTATCAAGAAAACTACTAAAATCAGTTAGAAAGTGTCAAGAAAGGAAAAATGCTTCTTATAATAATAATAATAATAATAATAATAATAATAATAATAATAATAATGCATTTATTGCATTTCTCTATAATAAATGAAATGCAATAAATTCATGGAAACTAGTATGCATAAAGGTCTCATATTCAAAGAGGAGCTGGCTTAACATGATCCTTTAAAACAATCCATTGTACAAAAAAGGAAAATCTTATGTGGTGTCTTTCTTATATACTTAATATGAGCATAGTACCTTCCAAAGTGCAGTCAGGAGATGTCTGTAACCATAGGGTTTTGGACTGATGGACCCTGAATATCTTAATCCAATTCTAGTGTGCAGGAACACTAGAAAAGTACAGTAACATTCTCCAAAGTAGAAAAGGTGGGGAGAAAGTGAGAAATCAAAGATAACTCCAAGGTTCCTAGTAAAAGCACTTCCACCATGGACTGAGAAAAAAAAGGAGGAGTTTTTAATATGTAGCAGCAGACCCTCACATCCAGGTCCCATCATGGGTCTTACTGTATAATCTCAGTGCTTCTTTATACCCCTGAGGGAAATAAAAAGCCAAGTTATATAATACAGAGTACCCAGTGGATGCTCTCACCTAGGACTCTGAAACTTGGATCACTGAAGAAACATTACTGTTGAGATGAGATTTGTAACATTGTAAATAATGAGCAATGTTGATTTTGTCAAATTCTCAGCCTGGTCTTGCCTTGGCAACCAAGGCCAACGAATGGTACCTGTAAACTATGCTAAGGCATCAACTGTGTTCAGACCTGCTCTTCTGCTGCTGTTGCCTCTCTTCCCAGTTTACTACTCTCACTGAGGCACTTCTTTTTTAGAATTTCTGTTGACTCTGCCTTACCTTATGTTCTCTTACTAAATCACTTTCTTCCAAGAACTGTGACTGATTCAGAAATTGCTATAATAAACTAAGCTGCAGAAAAACTTGATAAAAATCAGCATGGGTGGACAAGCACTAACAGCCCTCTTCAGAAACCCAGCAGCAAACTATCTTATCAGTTGTCAATAGTCACCTGCAATGCCCACCATGTATCTGATTCACAGAGAGTTGTATGAAGGGCCAGAAGAATTCAGTGACAGCTAATAAGGTGGCTGTTCTTTATAATAAATAGCTTTATAGTGTAAGAAAAAAGTCATTTGCCTCAGTTGAACTGAGATGGTCAAATATAAATTCAGATTTTGATCCAATGTGCTGATGAATTATAATATTGGTGACATTCACAGCCCTGACAGATTTTAGAGGTGCATATTGTGGTATTACCTGATTTAATTTGAAAGTTGAGAAATTGACACAGAAATATATGAGAGGATTTTAGTAGGCCCTGTGAAGGCTGAATCCTTAATTCTCGTTCAGTCTCCTTTGCCAGATTAAGAAATCTCTCCTACCTTGCCTGATGAAACTGTTGTTACCTTGCTTGAAGCTAGTATTCCACCTGAGGGAGTTGTCCTGCACTGTGAAGCCAATTCTCTTCCTACCTCACTTCCCTATCCGTTGTCAGATTTAACATGCCCCAGAGGGGAAGCGGTACTAACAAAGTCAAAAGCCAGGGAAAGTCAACACCTTTCTAGATTTCTATTTTATTTTGAAAAAAAAAAAAAACCCTAGAAACTGTACATGGGAAAGTCTGTGTGCAGAGTAGTGTACACACTGAGAAGTATACATAGAGACTATAAGAATGTTTAGTCAAGGCTGAGAATTGCAATTTTATTTTTTTTTATTTCTTCTTAATTTTATTTTTTTTAAATTTTCATATTTTATTTACATTTCAAATGTTTCCCCCTTTCCAGATCTCCCCTTTGGAACCTCCCCATTCCCTCCGCCCTCCCCCTTCCTCTATGGGGTATTCTCCAACCCACCTCCCCACCCCACCCCCCACCCACTCTCCTTTTCCCTCTTTGACATTCTCCTACACTGGGGGATCTAACACCCTCAGGCCCAAGGGCCTCTCCTCCCCCTGACGGGTAACAAGACCCTCCTCTGCAGTCTTTGTGGCCAGCACTATGGGTCCCTCCATGTGTATACTTTAGTTGGTGGATCAGTCTCCAGAAATGGGGGGTCAGGCCAGTTGCCAGCGTTGCTACCTCCCTGGGGCTGCACACTCCCTCAGCTTCTTCAGTCCTTTCTCCAAGCCCTCCATCTGGGACCTCGTACTCAGTACTACTGTTCCTGCGAAGTGACTCTTGGGTATTTCAAACTTTTAGGCTAATAACCACTTAACAGTGAGTACATACCATGTTCATTCTTTTGTGACTGCGTTACCCGGCTCAGAATGATGTTTTCAAGATCCATCCATTTGTCTACGAATTTCATGAAGTCATTGTTTTTAACAGCTGAGTAGTATTCCATTGTGTAAATGTACCACATTTTCTGTATCCATTTCGAGAATTGCAATTTTAGATCAGTGTGGCTCTAACACCTCGAAATTCCTTGTAGATCAGGAGGCTATCCCAAATCCAGGTATACAGAAGGCAAGGAATCCAGTGAGCAAAGCTTCCCACAGGGCATTTTTCTTAGAGAGAGAGAAGAGCTGAGGCATTAATCCATGCACCTTCATTTGTAGTAGTTACTGGCTCCAGAGAGGTGGGAAAAGGGGAATAAATCAAGGGTTGGTGGCAAGAAGATTTTGAGAAGGATGTACACGGGCTTTTCCTAGGTTATGACTGTTGATGGTCCTGTGAAGGTGTACTGGAAGACACGCCACATGGAGGAATCTTAAGTCAGCCTTATCTATTACCCCCTCTATATTTCTGAAATAAACTACTCTGACTCTTACAAACATCACATTACATTTTAAGTATATGTAAACATTTTATAAATGTCTCGTGTAAAGGGTGGCTAAAGAAATAAAAACCCTAAGATTATATTGAAAGTCAAGTTCATTGACGTTTAGAAAGCAGCAGTCTCAAGGGCTAAGTAAACTTATATATGTATTTCATCTGCCCACCGTTTGAACTCTTAACCTAGATGTGTAAAGTAGTTGTCTCTGCCTTATTGTATAAAGATCTAGATTGATAAAGGCGGAAGGTGCATTCTTGAGCACAGGAAATGGAGGAAGGAAGGAAATGAGAGAGATGATGAGAGAGATGATGTGAAACTGCAAATACAAACCCCAACCGGCTGCATTCTTGATTGTCTTGCTGCTGTAGATTAATAAAGACTTCAGAGGTCATTTAGTGGTGACAGCTTCTTTTTAAAGAAGGGACAGAACATTCTTTCTGAATTTCATTTATTTACTTGTACTGAGGATTCAACCTGGCACCCATACATACGTAAGAAGCACTTTACCACTGAGTTGTAACCCTATCCCTGTACTCATTTTTTTTTTAATATCTAGAACTCTCCAGTTATATGAGCTTTTTAAAAATAATATGAGTATTTAAAGAAGAAAGCACATGGTTTCCCACTAGGGCACTCTATGGTGACTGATATTGTCTTTCCATTCCTCAGCAAAGATGGAGGCGGGGGTACTGACATCACCCAAATGGATGTTCTCACTCAAGACTTTGCTCTTGAGCAAAATATAAAGGGACAATGACATTAGTAGTGTGTTGAAAGCCATTGCTGTACCTGGTACTGGTGTCCTATCCAGTTTGGTCCTGCTACATTGGCATTCGAGATCCCTGTCTTTTCTTTTTCTGAGCCTGGCCTTTTCATTTAATCTGGGTATCAGCTGATACATGCACATGCCCTATATCAGTGAATTGCCATGTCTTCCAGCTTCTGATTGGGGTTGGCCACTGGAGTGATAGAAGGAGAAGGGAGGATAGAGTGAAGTGAAGCTGTACATTCTAACTGATTCTTCCTCTCTTAGGTTGACACCTTGACTTTGCCTATTCTTAATACAAATGCATCGTTTTCCTCAAGGTTGCCCACCCTGGCTCTCTCCATTTGGGTTCCAACAAATGCTCTCTTCCTTCATTGCTTTGGGCCACATGGCAGTAAGAGCCCCACTGATATTAGTTCTAGTCCTAGCATCATGCTTTCTGTTTGTTCTAACCACTTTCAAAATGAATTATTTCTAAGTAATTGTTTTCAAAAATTATCTAAAATTACTCATGCAAGTGTATCTTTTTCTGATTAATTTTGTCATAAAGAAACACAGCAGACTTAGCATCCTAGGAAGAGGACCAAGAAGAAACAAAACCTCAGAATTTTCCAGCACTTGGGAGGCAGAGGCAGGTGGATTTCTGAGTTCGAGGACAGCCTGGTCTACAGAGTGAGTTCCAGGACAGCCAGGGCTACACAGAGAGACCCTATCTCGAAAAAACAAAAACAAAAACAAAAAACAAAACAAAACAAAAAAACCCTCAGAATTGACGTGAAAGGTGAAATTTCAAGTAAACGGTTATAAATGAAACTGAATGTATCTGATGGACCCTGTTGGTCAAAAGCCACCAATGACCAAGAGGAGAGGAAGGGGACCAGAGAGAGTAACGAGGAATGAATATGGTCAAAGTATATCATGTACTTGGATGAAAGCATCATTTATGAAACCTGTCATTTTACTGATTATATGCTAATAAAAACATCACTCTCACTTGAAAAGAGTTCAATTGACACTGAGAAATTTTAAAAGCTTGATTTCCAGTCACAAATGACAATGACTAATAGCTGATTCAAGACGAGGTTTGTGTTCACAAACATAAAGTTGGTCAACAGTTGGGACATTTGTTTTGAAATGCCTGACTGTCGTTAGTCTTCCCCTCCCTGATCCTATGGTGCTGCTCAAAACACACATAGGTTTTTCCAGATGCCTCCTCTCCAGTGTTCTTTGCTGTCCAAAAGAAAAGCTATGCTGTATTTGGAATGATGCAGCATGAGAAAGCTATTAATCTGGCTCCATCTAGATGTACCAAGTTTAACTGCAGGGCTGCCTCTATTTGATTATGGAAGCTTGTACAAGCCATGCAATCTTAGAAAAGCAGGCCACGAGACACAAGTAACAGGAATGAAAGCCATGCAGCAAGGTAAGTAATATGTAAAGAGCTTGCTGAAAAGCCAGGCACTGTACAACTTGTTCACACCCTCTCATTTGAAAGCACACAATCTTGCAAGTTAGAGGTTTGGATCCTGATTAAACAGATGAAGAATAAGAAGTAGCGAAGAAACAACTCACCTGGAATACTAAGGCAGAAATTTAACAACATAACAGGAATGTAAAGCCTGGCTTATATCAGGTTTGTTCTCTTATATGAGCATTGCAGGGAGGGATCCCTCCCCTGGGAGTGCTCGAGTCTACCTTGGTTGAAGAAAGCAAATAATGGAACATTTAGCTATGCCTACGGTCCTAGTTTTCTGTCCATTGCTGTGACAAACACCATACTCAAAAGCAGTGTGGGGAGGAAAGGGTTGATTTGGCTTACTAATCCTAATGACACTTCATCACTGAGGGAAGTCAGGGCAAGAACTTGGAGGCAGAGACTGAAGGAGAGACCACAGAGGAACTATGTTTACTGGCTTGTTCCCCTGGCTTGCTCAACTTGCTTTTTTACATACTCAGGACTACCTATTCAGGAGTGGTGCTCCCCATAGTAGACTAGGGCCTCCTATATCAATTACTAATCAAGAAAATGCCCAAGTTTGCCTCTAGTCTAATCTGATGGATGTATTTTCCCAGTTGCGATTCCCCCTTCTTGGATGACTCAAGCTTGTGTCAGGTTGACAAACATAAAAAACAAACAAAAAGCTAACCAGCACAATGACAATACTTTGTTTCTTCTTGACGGTGTTTTAAATGTCCATCAGCTTCAGCTCTAAATTATTCTCCAAAGTAACCTTGTTTTCTAAACTTTAAATGAAGTACTTCTGTTTTTAAAATCGTGTTTGAATGGGAAGACTAAGTATTCCTTATCTCAGTGCTTCTCGACCTTCCTAATGCTGAGATCCTTTAATATAGTTCTTCATGTTGTGGTGATCCAACCATAAGTTAATTTTTATTGCTGTTACTGTTATGAATTGTAATGTAAATATCTGTTTTCCAATGATCTTAGGTGACCCCTTTGAAAGGGGTGATCTTAGGTGACACCCCCCAAAGGGTTACAACCCACGGGTTAAGAACCACTGCTATATACCTACAACTTTTTGTAATGTATCAAAACATATCTTATGTTCTAGCAGCTGTTTAAAATGAAGAGTCAAAAAAAATCATAGCAATCAGAGCACTGCTAGGCTATGTGACCTACTAAAAGTCAGTAAATGTCTCATTTGGATGCATAAGTCATGCCTATAAGAAAATAATGCTCCAGGTACTGCAAAAATTGCACCGTGTTATTAGAGCATGCTGTAATGGAAGAGGTTCAGTCATCCATGTCTAATAAAACTAGGACTGAATCATGGGCCAATATTTTCTAATAGAATCACTTACAGATCACTAACCTCTAGAAAGTGATTTAATAGTTCCTAGAACATATTTATTAAGTCATGCCAGGTGGTGCAAGCCTATAATCTCAGTTACTTGGGAGGCTGAGGTAGGAAGATTGCAAATTCAAGGCTTGCCTGGCTGACCCGGTTAGACCTACCCCCCTCCCCCCAAAAGGGAACATGAAGACTGTGGAGCAGCTCAGAGACTTTCCTAATCTGTGCCAGGCCCTAGGTTTCATTCCTGGGACCACAACGCCTACTACAACAAAAGGAATAAAAAAGAAAAAGAAAAAGAAAGAAAGACAGATGAAAAGAAAGAGAACTTGAACTATTTTGGTTTAGACATCTGTAATTTTATTCTACATAAAATATACTTTTAAATACATATTATTAAAAAGATTATTTGTTAACAAAGACATTTTGTTAAAAAAATTGTTTCTCCACCCCATGATCTTTCCCATCCTCCTTTATGTCACCTATGCCCAGCAGCCTCCTTGCCACTTTCTTGTCTAATGTGACCATTTGCCCCCTTGTCCCTGATTCTCACCACTTCCTCCCCCCACTTGGTCTCCTGTTCAGTTTCATATACTATGCCACTCACACAATTCCTGATTTAAATACATGCACACATTAAAAGTTATCAACTCCATCTGAGAGAAAATGTGAGCCATGTGTCCTTTTGACATTGGGTCACCTCACATAGCATGATACTTTACAATCAGATTAATTTGCCTAAAAATGTCATAATTTCTTTTATCTTGACAGCCGAGTAAAAGTTAAAAATTCACGGTCTAGCCACAGATGTGTGTGTGTGTGTGTGTGTGTGTGTGTGTGTCTGTGTGTGTGTCTGTGTGTGTGAAACAATTTAGAGGGAGTTATTATAAAGAATAATTATGCTTAGTAAGAAGCCCTGGCTAGCCTGTAACTCATTATGTACACCTGGCTGCCCTTGAACCCACAGAGATCCACCTGCCCTTGTCTCCCTAGTGCTAGCATGCCTAGTTTGCCAACATAACAAGCACACCCCACCCCCAACCCACCCCCCAAAACCAAAACAGAATCAACTTCATTGTTTGGTTTTGTTTCCTTTATTTGTTTGGTTTGGTTTTGAAGCAAGGTTTCTCTGCATAGCCCTAGCTGTCCTGGAACTCTCTCTGTAGATCAGGCTGGCCTCCACCTCACAGATCCACCTGCTGATGCCTCCCTAGTGCCAAGACTGGCTGTGCGCCATGCTGGGCTGGTTTGGGTTAAATTTTTTGTGGTTGCTTCCTTGCTGAGCTTTATTGCTGATTTGCAACTGAGCAAATAAGCATTCATGAAAAGTACAAACCAGGAAATTTGTAACAAAATAGACTCCTCAATATACATCCAAAGACAGAGTAGTGACCCAGTTTACTTGAAATAGAATTAAATCCTGGGTATGTGTATACAAAATAAAAGTGTTTAGAACTTTTTAAAATATGAAATGGGAGACCCTTAACTGTTAGGCAGGGAAATGACATGACTTAGTTTCTATTTTAAAAAAATCAATCTGGCTTCTCTGTAAATCACATGAATATGAATTTGGAAGAAAAATGATTTTAAAAGGTACTGTAATTATCCAGATTTTACTTTTTAAGCTTTTCATAATCTTTTGTTTATATAGCTAGTTTTATTATTATTATCATCATCATCATCATCATCATCATCATCATTATCATTATTATTTTACTTATTCACTTCCCATCTGGCTGGCTGGCTCACTGCCTCTGTCCCAGTCACTCCCTCCCACATTCCTTCTCCCGTTCCTCCTTCTCTGAGCAGGTGGGGGGGCCCCTGGGACTTCAAGTCTCTTTGAGAGTAGGCAGTTCCTCTCCCACTGAGGCCACCTCCTGTAGTCAGGCAGGAACCCCAGTGGAGCAATAGAAACACCAACCCACCAACAAAAACTTCCAACACAAAATTTATCCTGTCTACAAGAAATGCAGGCAAGGGGTATGGAGCAGAGACTGAAGGAATGGCCAACCAATAACCAGCCCAACCTAAGACCCATTAAATGGGCAATCACCAATCCTTAACACTATTAATGATACTCTGTTATGCTTGGAGACAGGAGCATAGCATGGCTGTCCTCTGAGAGGCTCCACCCAGCAGCTGACTCAGACAGGTGCAGAGACCCACAACCAAACAGTGGATAGAGGTCGGAGACTTTTACGGAAGAATAGGAAGAAGGATTGCAGTCCCTGAAGAGGATAGGAAGTCCACAGGAAGACCAACAGAATCAACTAACCTGGACCCTTGGGGGCTCCCAGAGACTGAGTCATCAACCAAAGAACTTACATGGACTGGACCTAGGCTCCGTGTACATATACATATGTAGCAGATATGCAGCATTGGTTACATTTTTAATGGTAAATAGGTTTTCAAATGCTTGAATTTTTCTTTTCGTTCTCTCTCTCTCTCTCTGTCTCTCTGTCTCTCTCTCCCCCCCCCCCATAGTCCTGGTTGTCCTGGAATTCACTATGTACACGAGGCTGATCTCAAACTCACAGAGATTCACCTAATTCTGCTTCCCAAGTGCTGGGATTAAAGGCATCCACCCAACGAAATTTTGAATTTTTTTTGCACAAATTCCCTATCTCCTTTGTGATTCCTAGATTTTGTATGATACAAGTATACACACACACACACACACACACACACACACACACATGCAATGGAAGTAAAAGTGAAACTGTCTTTGAGAACAAAGCAGGTTAATAGGAAGGTAGATGAAGAAGAAATGAAAATGGTCAGGGATAAATGATCCCATAGCATACTTGGATAAGAATGCCTTTGTCTATACCAGGACTATGCACAGTGAATATCCACTGGGAGGAGGCTCATCCATGAATATATTGAATATATTTAAGATATTTATAATTAATATATTATTTTTATAATTATTATATTAAATAAATACAAGTCTACTTATTTCATGTAATTATACCTCAATAAAATCTACTTAAAGAGACAAGATATTTCTTTTAAAACATTTTTTATTGGATTTTATTAAATAAATAAAAAAAAAACTTATTGGTTCTTTGTGAAGTTTGCATCATGTACCCCAATCTCATTCATCTCCCTGTTCCTCCATATCTGCCCTTCACCTTTGCAACCTCCCACACACCAAAATAAAAAACACACAAACAAAAACAAAGCACAAATATCTCATTGTGGAAGATGTAGTATGTCACAGTGTGTCCCAGAGTATATCTCTTTGTCCACACATCTTCACTTACAAATGTTCATTGCAGTGAGTCATTGGTCTGGTTTGAGATCTCTGGCTTCTATGACACCATCAAAATTGGATTCTCACTGGGACTCCTCCGAGTCATCCTGTTGCTGCACAGTGTCAAGGAGATTCTGCAGATTTGGATCAGCAGAACTGGCCCTTTCAAGCATCCTAACATTTTGCAGGTGATATTAACTTTAGGGTGAGCCATCTCAGATCCCTGGATCTAGGCCTGGGTGGCAGTAGAGCTGGTCAGCCTCTGGGATCTCCCTTATTCGCACCACTTAGGGCAAGCTCTCCGACACTGCTCTGACTAGGCCATCCAATGCCTTCATCAACAGGAGGCAGAGTAATCTCTCCTGCTCTCATGTCTTCTGGGCCAGCTCATCCACACTCAGACCTCCAGAGCAAGCTCCACTGTGCTGCCCAGTCAAGGTGCAATGTCTACTTTCCCAAGTGCTGCAGCCTGTGAGGGGCAGGGCCAACTCTTCTGCTTTCACATCCTTGGGGGTGGCTCGGCTGCACCTTTGCCAACAGGGCTACTATGTTGAGGTATAAGGCCTGCTCTCCTGACTGCTACAGCCAGTGATTAGGCAGGGCCAGCTCTTCTGCCCCCTGAAATGGTAAAACATTTCACATGCATATTAAAATATAGAGAATAACACATAACCTTTTTAATTAAAAAGTTAATAACATTTTGCCATATTTGTTTTAGATCTCTCATTTTCAAATATAGATATGCATGAAGTTTCACTGTTCATCCTTCTTGTCTTCTTATTCCAGAGTGAATCACATGAATGATTATTTCGAGTGGTGTGTGTATGTGTGTGTGTGATCACACGCGTGTAAATGTGCTCTGACCATGGTGGTTCATCACAGCAGTAGTAACCCTAACTAAGATAACTCTGGTCCTCTAAAAAAGCAGCAAGTGCTCTTAACCACTGAGTTATCTCCCTGCTGTTTAGATAATTTTTATATATCATATAATGCACATCATTTTGTAATTTGTTTTTATTAACATTACAATTTTGCAATTCTTCCTGCTTATGAGGAGCTAGTTTTTTAAAATTTTAACTGCTATCTAATATTCTGCTATGTAAATAAAGTCTATCCATATTCCTCTACTGATGCAGAAATTGTTATGTGTTAGTCAGTTTTCTGTTACTGTGTCAAAATATCTGAGATAAGAAGCTTATATGGAAGAAATATTTTCACTTATGGTTTCAGATGGCTCAGTCTATGTAGCGAGAAATATTAAAAAAAATACAACCCATGCCATGCCTACAGACCCCAGTGGGCTGGCCAGCCAGGCACCGGCAGGCACTGGCAGGCATGGCCAGCCTGTTGACATCTAGCGGAGATTCTCTATCTGACTCAGGGCTCCAAAATCTCACTATTCGACTCGCTAAGTTCCCACTGGCAGGTCACTACCACACCAGCCCTACTCTTCCAAATTCCCACAGCCTTTTAGGGTGCACTTCTTGCAAACCCACGCTTTGCCATTGTACCTTTCTCTCTGGAACCCAGTTGAGTCGTGGTAAGAAGGAAAACACCAAACAAACTTAGTTCAGAATCAACAGATAATTCAATCACTGGGTGCAAAAACTAGAATTCTAATCTTGTAAGCCATATTAAACGTAAATCCTCCAGTGGTGAATCCTGGCAGGTTCGCCATCTAAACTGGGGGCCACTTGTAGCTATATCTTGTCTTCCCGCTGTCCCTGTTCAAAAGGCCCATCTCTCTCTCCTGCCTCTTCTCTTCCCCTCTTCCACACAGAAGACCCGCCTACTCCCCAGTGATTGGTTTCTTTATTTATTAGAAGAGTCACATGAAGTCCTATTATGTGATTCCCTCCTCATCCCAGGGAGCCCCCTCTTGGGGAAGCTGAGTTAACATCAAAATACAAACAGCACCAGGGCTATCCACAACAAGTCTATGTCTGGTTGACTATTGCATGTGAACCTGTGGCAAGGCATGGTGGTTCCTACCATCAAAGCAGGAGCATGCGACAGAGGAAACTGCTCCAGAGAAGGCCACGAAGAGACAATGACACATTCAAAGACACATTCCAAATAAACTACCTTCATGCTATTAGGCATTACTCCTAAAGTTTCCACCACCTCCTGATAGTAGTTAAAGCTGACATCTAAGCCTTACCACAATGGTCTTTGGAAGACACTTATCTCAACCTAGCTCATTATTTCTACAGTTTTACTAGGATAAATACCATGATGAGCATCTTTATTTATGTCTTTTTGGACACACATTACCTTTGCAATTTTCCTTAGTTCTGTGAATTATTTTCCAATGTGGTTATACTAACTTCATCAATAACTCCCCCCCCCGTAAAGATTACTATTTACTTGAGTTCTCAAAAGCACATAAAATTATTTGTATTATTATGTTATATTCAATGCCAACTTTCTGAATTTATCATTTTATCTTGTTTTTATTTGCATTTCTCTTATTTCAAGGACAGTCAAACATCCTTTCAAAATTTTATTTGTTATTTGGATTTTTTTTACCTCTATAAAAGCAATACCTTTTACCCATTTTAAAATTTCTTTCCCTTTTGCCTTTTTCATATTCTTCTTCATACTACATACTTCTGTTCAGGTATATAATCAATTTATCCAAACAGTCTTTTCTTTTTCTGGCTTCTAAAAACTAGTTTATATGTCTTTCTACATCTAATGATAAGTATGTTCTATGAACCAGAAGCAATTCCTAGGGACTTCTTGAATTCGAAGATACCTTGAGCCTACTTCAGATGTGTGGAATCAGAATCTGCATTAAAAAAAAATCACTAAAAGATTTACGTTCTAATTAAAGATAAATATGATATCAAATAGAAAGAAAACAAAAATGCAAGACTGAAATTATAACATAATTACATTATTTCCCCTTTCCCTATCCACCCCCTCCCAGATACCTCTCCTTGATTTTTGGCACATTCGTAGACTCTTTTTCAGTAATTGTTGTTATATACACTTGTGTTGTGTTTATACATATATATCCCTAAACATAACCTGCTCAGTCTGTATAATGTTACTTATATGTATGTTTTCAGGGCTAACCATTTGGTGCTGGATAATTAATGGGTGTGCTCTTCTTTGGAGAAGACTATTTTTCTGCTCTAAGCACTCTTTAATTGCCCACAGGTCTTTATCTAGGGTTGAGGCCTCCTGAGCTTTCTCCCATCTACTTTGGCACATCTACTGTTGTCCTTGTTCAACTCATGGCTAGTCAGTCATGCTGGTAAGAGTTTATGTGTGTAGCTTCTGACATTGCTAGGTGACACCAACTCTCAGCAACTCCCCTGATTCTTGGGTCCTTACAGTCTTTCTGCCTTCTCTTTCGAATATTCCCTGAGCCTCAGGTGCAAGTGTTGTTTCATAGCTGCCATTTGGGCTGGGCTTCACAACTTCACACTTTGATTGGTTGTAGTTTTCTGCAGTTTTCTCATCTGTTGCAAAAAGAAGTTTCCTTGGTGAGGCAAAAGTTAAGTCTCGTTCTTTCTCCCAGCCTTATGTTCCCAGAAATAAGAAGCAGACTCAAAATATATTTACAAATGCCTCGGTCATATAGCTAGGCTCTTCTTTTAACCTACATTCTGCCATGTGGCTGGTTATCTATGCTTAGCTATTATGTATCTGTCTCATCACACCTTCCTGGGTGAATATCCTCTATCTGGCTCTATCCCAGAATTCTTTCTGCTTCCCAGATGTCCCACCTATTCTATCCTTTCCTATGGGCCATAGATTTTTTTAATTGACTGGTGATGCATCCATACAATACAGAGGATATTCTCCCTATAGTGAGGGATGAGGATGATACTGATCTGTGGGTATAAGAACAAATATTTAGAATGCAATTAAGGATTACGCTGGCTTAATAACATGTTGACTATAAATTTTCCCCTAAGTTGCATGATGTCACTAGCCCTGGGTAGTTGGCTAGGTTTCCAGTACCAAGTATTTTCTTCTTGTTAAGCAGGTCTGAAATCCAATTAGATACCTAGTAGTTTCTGCCAAGGTACATGTGCTGCCCCTCTACGCTTGGGATTATGTTGCTATGGTGGTCATTTTGGTTTGTAGGCTATGAAAGACTCTTGCTTGCTTTAATCCTTTGGAAGCTTTTGTGGCTCCTTCCGATATTGTGAAAGCTAGTCCTCAAGAAGGAGGCATTCAGGTAAGGGACTAAAAATTTTTTTCACTGCTAAGGAAACAATCATCTTGGTGAAGAGGAATTCCACAGAACACTTGGTCAGCTATACATGTGACAGAGGATTAATGTCCAGAATATTCAAAGAACCTAAAAATCAGAGAATTAAAAAAAAACATTAAACATGTGCCAGAAACTCAGAGTTCTCAATAGAAGGAAAGGATGGTGTATTGGCTGGTTTTGTGTCAACTTGACACAAGCTGGAGTTATCACAGAGAAAGGAGTTTCAGTTGAGAAGATGCCTCCATGAGATCCAGTGGTGAGGCATTTTCTCAATTAGTGATCAAGAGGGGAGGACCCCTTGTGAGTGGTACTATCCCTGGGCTGGTAGTCTTGGGCCCTATAAGAAAGCCAACTGAGCAAGCCAAAGCAAGCAAGCCAGTAAGAAACATCCCTCCATGGCCTATGTATCAGCTCCTGATCTGTGACCTGCTTGAGTCCCAGTCTTGACTTCCTTTGGTGGTGAACAACAGCATGGAAGTGTAAGCTCAATAAACCCTTTCCACCCAACTTGATTCTTGGTTATGATGTTGGTGCAGGAATAGAAACCCTGAATAAGACAGATGGCTAAGAAATATCTCCAAAGTTATTCATTGTTCCTAGCAATAAGGGAATTACAAATCAAAAGAACTTTGAGATTTTGTTTTACCCCAGCCAGAATGTCAAAGATCAACAAAACAAATAAATGCTAGAGGAAATATGGGGTTTGTTGCAATCAACAAAGAGGAAAAATGAGTTGGAGATCTGAAGACTACTTTGACACTAGACATAGAGATGCAGAGTTTGGAGTTTGCCCAGCTGGTTTCCTGACTTGCTTTGAGGATTACAGTTAAATGATTGGATGAATCTCAGAAGAGACCTTGAACTTTGGACTTTTAACATTGTTGATACTGCTATAGTCTATGGGGGCTTTGGAAGTTGGACAAAATGTGTTTTTTTATTATGCTATGGGTAGTTATGGCCCCTATAAACTCATGTGTTTGAACATGCCTATGGGGGCCAGGGAGTGGAATGTGGTGGTTTGAATATGCTTGGCCCAGGGAGTAGCACTATTTGATGATGCGGTCTTGTTGGAGGAAGTATGTTACTGTAGGCATGGGCTTTAAGACACACATACTAGCTTCCTAGAAGCCAGTCTTCTCCTGTCTTCCTTTGGATGAAGATGTAGAACTCTGCACCATGCCTGCCTGTATGCTGCCATGCTCCCACTTTGATGATAATGGACTGAACCTATAAGCCAGCCCCAAGTAAATAAGTGTTGCCTTGGTCATGGTGTCTGCTCACAGCAGTAAAACCATAACTAAGTCAGGAACCTATAAGTCCTCAGTTCACAGATAAGAGTGTATAAAAAATGAAGCAAGAAAGCAAGCAAGAAAATAAAAGGAAAGGAAAGAAAAAAAACTCAGAAATCATTTTGGCTGGGGAAGCGAGGAGGCTAACTGCAGGTCTACAACTGCAATGATAATTCTGGAATTTTGGTTTGGTTAAAAAGCACAAAAATATTATAAGAATATTTTAAACCCTGGTGTGGGGACATTGGGCTGCTTTGGACTGTCTAAATCAGCTGACTATGATTTGCCTCATACTCTAGCAGAGGCATGATTTTTCTAGCTGCAGATAGTTTTTGAGATTGTGTAATATTTTAAATTTTGGGAACTTTTCAGAGGGTATATTAAGTGCTAGGGTCCTGAGAGGTAGGTTGGGCAGTTGTTGTTCACTCAAGGGTATTGGTTGTGGTTTGTTAGTAGTTGCGCTCAAAGAAGAAGCAAAAGGAAAGAAAATAGATTCAAGGATCTCTCTGTCTATGTCTTTCTCCTTTAGGGGGATAAAGGGTGGGAAAAAGAAGAACCTACAAAGTAGCAAAGACCAGCTACATTAGACTATCCCTCTATCCTCTAGATCAATCCTCTTGCCTCATCTCTAGCCTTTTAGAAGACCATTGCTGTGGCCTCTCCCTCCTACACAGATCCACCCCTCTTAAATTGTCCCTCTACTCATTGCTTTACCCCAGGACCCAACTCTATCAGGTACTCCTTGGGAACCTGCAAGCCATTCCAGCCATAGAAGCAGGTAGTTCCAGACCTTCACCTTTCTATCTATTCTTCCAAGTCTATTCCCCTAGTTTTATCCCTAGGTCTGTAGCAGACTACCTGTTGTTGCCTCTCTTTACTCTCAGCTTCCATTCCCAAGAGAATTATCATATCTTTGTGGAACACCCTGCTTTCTTCCTTCCTGTGGAATCTTTTAGCCTGTTCCCTGCTCCACCAACTTGTTCATATTAGTGTCAGCTCCTAATACTTAGAAATATATTTTACCCAGAATGCTCAGTGCCCACACAGCCACCATACTTCCCTAAGAACCAGAAAGGGCAATAGAAATCAAGGAACAAAACACTGACCCAACAAAGATAAAAGCTGGTATAGCATCTCCCCAATCCCAGATGGCAGAGTAAAAACAAAATCAATCGCAGACAGAATAATATGACTTCTGTAGAGCTCAGCAAACTTACCATAGTAGGCTTAGAGTATTACAACATAGCTGATGCACAAAAATAAGACCTTAAAATAGCCTTTAAAAATTATAGTAGTTCTTAAAGAAGACATAAATAAATTCCTTGAAGAAATCTATCAAAACACAGAGGGGAAAAATGAATAAAACTGTTTGACAGCTGAGAGTAGAAATAGAATCAATAAAGAAAGTCCTAAAAGAAGAAAACTTGGAAATGAAACCTTTAGAAACTCAAACAGGTACCTCAGAGGCAAGCCTTACCAACAGAATATAAGAGAATCTCAGGCATTTAAGACATAATAGAAGAAATGAATACCTTGGTCAAAGAAAATGTTAAATCTAAAAAACCCCTGTCTCAAAATGTCCAGGAAATCTGGGACATTATGAAAAGATCAAATTTAAGAATAATAGGAATAGAGAAAGGGGAAGAAACCCATGACAAAATTACAAAAAATTCCTTTCAACAAAGTCATAGAAGAAAATTTCCCTCACCTAAAGAAGGAGATGCCTATAAAGGTACAAGAAGCATACAGAACACCAAATAGATTGGACCAGAAAAGAAAGTTCTTTTGGCACATAATAATAAAAACATTAAGCATGCAGAAAATAAGAAAGAATATTAAAAGCTGCAATGGGAAAAGCCCAAGTAACATATAAGCAGACCTATTTGAGTAACACCTGAATTCTCAACAAGAATTCTAAAAGTCGAAAGATCCTAGGAAGATGTTCTATAGACTCTAAGGAACCACAGATGCCATCCCAGATTATTATACCTAGCAAAAGTTTCAATCACAAAGGATGGTGAAAAAATGGCATTCAACACAAAACCAAATTGAAGCAATAGAGGTTAACTATACCCAGGGAAGCACAAATCAAAAGAGGGGAAGTGCGTGTGCGTACACACACACACACACGCACACACACACACACCCCAAAACAAAACCATCATCAACAGCAAAATAACAGGAATCAACAACCACAAGAAGAGATATCAACAAGTTGATATATCTCAAAACCAATGGTCTCAATTCTCCATTGAAAAGACAAAGAGTTACAGTATGGATGAGAAAACAGGATCCATCCTTCTGATGCATTTAAGAAATATAACTTAACATCAAGGATAGACATCACCTCAGGGTAAGAGGCTTGAAAAAGATAGTCCTAGCAAATGTACCTAAAAATCAAGCTGGTATAGCCATTTTAATATCTGACAAAATAGACTTCAAACTAAAACTCATCAGAAGAGACAGGGAAGGGTACTACATGTGCATCAAAGGAAAAATCCACCAAGAGGACAAGGGCACACAAGTTTATAAAAGAAACACTACTACTACAGCTTAAATCACATATTGATTCTTACACAGTGATAGTGGGAGACTTCAATGTCCCACTCTCATTAGTTGATAGATCATCCAAACACAGAGAAATGATGAAATTAACTGATGTTTTAAATCAAATGGACCAAACAGATATGTACAGAACATTTCACCCAAACACAAAAGAATAAACCTCTCAGCACCTGACAGAATCTTCTCCAAATCTGACCACATTTCCAGACACAAAGCAAGTCTGAACAGATAAAAGAAAATTGAAATAACTCCCTGTATCCTATCAGACCAACACTGATTAAAGCTATAACAACAACAGAAACAACAGAAAGGTTACTAACTCATGGAAATTGAACAACTCTCTACTGAATGAAAAATGAGTCAAGACAGAAATTAAGAAAGAAATAAAAGTGAAAATGAATAGACATGTCCCTATTTATGTGACACAGTGGTTCTGGTTCATAGCACTAAGTGCCTACATAAAAAACTGGAAAGACCTTGTACATGTAACTTAACAGCACACCTGAAAATCCTAGAATCAAAAGGAAAAAAATCTCACCCAAAAGGAGTAGATGACAAGAAAAAAATTTTTTAAAAACCCTCATGGCTGAAATCAACAAAATAGAAACAAAAACAAAGACTCAATGAAGCAAGTGTTTGTTCTTTAAGAAAATCAATAAGAATGATAAGTCGTCATCCAAATATACTAAGAGGCCGAGAGAATATCCAAATTAACAAAATTAGAGATGAAAGGGGGACATAGCAACAGATACCAAGAAATCCAGAGAATCATAATGATGTGATGACGTGTTTTACAAACCTGAACTCCAACAAATTGGAAAACAAAACAAAAGGATAATTTTCTAGATACATAACATTTACCAAAGTTAAACCAAGATCAGACAATTTAAATAGATCTATAAACCCGAGTGAAAGAGACGCAATCCTTAAAATTTCCCAACCAAGAAAAGTCCTGTGCCAGATGGTGTTAGCACAGAATTCTACCAGACTTTCAACGAAGAGTTAATGCCAATACTCTTCAAATTATTCCACAATTTAGAAACAGAAGAAACATTGTCCAATTTGTTTTATTAGGCCACAGTTACCCTGATACCCAAACCACATAAAGTACGAACAAAGAAAGGATTAGACACCAATTTCCCCTATGAGCACAGATAAAAATTTCTCAATAAAATACTTGAAAACTAAATCCAAGAACACATCAAAAATATAATCCACCATTATCAAGTAGCATTTATCCCAGAGTTGCAGGATTAGTTCAACATATGTAAATCTATTAATGTAATTCACCATATAAACAGACTGAAGGACAAAACCACATGTTTATCTCATCAGATGCAGAAAAAGCCTTTAATAAAATCCAACAACCTTTCATGATAAAAGTCCTGGAGAGACTAGGGATACAGGGAAATACTTCAACATAATAAAGGCAGTTTACAGCAAGTCCATAGCCAACATAAATGTAGAGAAACTCAAAGCAATTCACTAAAATCAGAAGTGACAAGGTTGTCATACCTATTCAATATAGTACTTGAAGTCTTACATAGAGCAGTAAGACAACTGAAGGAGATCAAGGAGATACAAATTGGAAATGATGAAGTCAAACAATCTTTTTTTGCAAATGATATGATAGTATACATAAGTGACTCTAAAAGTTCTACAAGGAAATTCCTACAACTGATAAACACTTTCAGCAAAGTAGCTGGAAACAAAATTAAGTCACAAAGTTCAGTAGCCATTCTATACACAAATGACAAATGGACTGAGAAAGAAATCAGGGAAACAACACCTTTCAAAATGTCCTCAAATAATATAACCTGTCCTGGAATAACTCTAACAAGCAAGTAAAAGATTTGTATGATAAAAAATTAAGACACTGAAAAATTTTAGATATCACAAGATTTCCATCTCCCATGCTCATGGATCGATAGGATCTATATAGCAACAAAGACCACCCTACCAAAAGCAACCTATAGACTCAATGCAATCCCCATCAAAATTCCAATACAATTCTTCACAGATTTTGAAAAGACAATTTTTAGCTTCATAAAAACCACAGAAAATCTAGGATGTCTAAAACTCTCCTGAATAATAAAAGAACTGTGAGAGATATCATATAAGAAGGCACAGAAACTGAAGTAGCATGTACAGGACCTGCACAGGTCCTTTTCATATACATTATGGCTTCCAGGTTAGTGTTTTTATGGGATTCCTGAGTATGTGAACAAGTGGGTCTCTGTTTCTTGTGCCTGCTCTTGGGCTCTTTTCCTTTTGTTTCTTGGTTTTGTCCAACCCCAGTGGGTTCGTTTTTGTTGTATCTTTTAATATTTTTTAATTATTAAAACATTTCAGAAATCAAATATATCATTACATGCTCTAAGTGAGTTTGTCTGTTTAGGGATCTCACAATGGAATTTTCAAAGTATGGACACACCCCCTTATGTTCCTGCAACCTGAGGAACAGTGAAGGTAGCTGCATTGTAATGTGACTCAAAATGCAAACCCTGGAAGTTTTTCTTCAATGCTGGCAAGTAAGAAAACACAGTTCATCTAATGGCTTCCTTGTTCATACATGCTTCTATTTTTAGTTGACACAAACATCCTCAGAAATTACTCACAGCTAGATGTAATGCAACGAATAGCCAAGAGTTCTACTTTTTTCTGGATATGTGAAGAGTTGTGAGAATTAACACAATTTCCCAGGGATTATCTGATATTTTGGTTGTGCGTGCAGAGGGCATCAGAAGGGAATACAATTCATTTGAGAGTGAAATGAATATACCTAAGAGCAGAGACTTTTTTTAACATTTATTTTAAAAGCATGCAAATTTCCATCCTAGTAAAATGGCCATGCTCATTTATTTTTACATAAAGAATTCCTTTTTAACCTAATAGTTCATTCTTCAGGACACAGCATCTTCAATGTTTTTCAAAATTAATCAACTTTTTGATTTTAGAATCACCAATGCCAAGAATGCTATTTTGCATAAATATACAATTCCAAATGGTAGAAATATCTTATGACCATTTGAACAATTAGTTGAAAAATCTGTCCTAATCCCACACCAAAATTCATTTAATGACTTTCTAAAATGAAATTTCAGTCTTCAATTAAAATAGTGATTTTTAAAAATCAAATATTCTAAGGTAACATAATCCATTCACTAATTTGATGGTTACTAGCTGAGAAATGACACTAAGAAAATATAAAAAGTTTTTTTAGGAATTAAAGCATCATGTTCCACAATAAAACACTATGGTTTATAACATGCATATATATGCATATATATATATTATATATAAAACTATATATATGTATATATAATATATAAAACTATATATGTGTATATATATGTATATATGTGTGTATGTACACACACACACACATATATATATATATATATATATATATATATATAACAATGCCTCTAAGCTGAAGAACCACTTGCCTTAGTTTGTCGGCACTTGCCTTAGTTAGGGTTTTACTGTTGTGAACAGACACCATGACCAAGGCAACTCTTATAAGGACAACATTTAATTGGGGTTGGCTTACAGGTTCAGAGGTTTAGTCCATTATCATCAAGGTGGGAGCATGGCAGCATCTAGGCCGGCATGGTGCAGGAGGAGCTGAGAGTTCTACATCTTCATCTGAAGGCTGCTAGTGGAAGACTGACTTCCAGGCAGCTAGGTTGAGGGTCTTAAGCCCACACCCACAGTGACACACCTACTCCAACAAGGCCACGCCTCCAAATAGTGCCATTCCCTGGGCCAAGCATATACAAACCATAACAGCACTGCATGGCACAAGAGCACACACAGTTCAAAGTGTGCAGGCCCTGTGTTTAGGAGCGAGCCTGTAGTAAAGTCACAGGAAACAACACAGGTAATTGATGACCAGCAGCCCCTTTAGCTCATTACACATTTGATTCTACATTTAACTTTTGGTCATTATGTGTTCCAAAATCTTTCAGCATTGGCAAACATTTTGTGGCCCTCCACATTCAGTTTCATGACCCCATAGGATGGTACAAACCAGTTTAGAAAGCTGGGACTTTACTCTCTCTGACATGAGAAAAGTGACATCATGGGTTAAAAGAATGTAACTGTTTTGAAGGGCCAGTGGCTCTCTCCGTTACTTTCCAGTCCCCTTGGAATGCACACAAAACTGGAAAAATCACGTCTCTTCTGATCTAAAACACAGAATTTTTAGCCCCACCCTCTTGCCCACATGTGGTAACCAAGGAGGCCATACTTAAAATGCAGCTAAAATATGCTTATACCTCCATCAGTAGCCCAGGTGCCCATGTGACCCAGTGAAGCCATTGAGCCTTGCTAGGCATGTTGCAGGAATAAAAATGAAACTTTTGTGCGGTTGACAATATGTGAGTGCTGTTTCCAGTGTGGCACAGACAGCCTGGGTCTTGCCTTTCGGTACAGTGACCATAGCCCACCTCTGTCTGTTACTAATACCTCACAGTATTGCATGCTACTTTATTCTGGGCACTAAGATAGAAGTTGGACATTTATTACCTCATATCTCTAAGAAATTCTCTGGGATAGAGCATATTAACAGATATCATATAATATGAATAATCTAAAGTACCATCCTAGCTATAGGTGTGAGGCACCCCTAGATTATAAATATGAGATGAATCACAAGTATCAATATTATATTCTTGCTCTCTTCCTATCTGCTAGAAAGCTGTATCTCTGAGCTAATGACAGCTCCTCCACCACAATCTCTGGATACGAGGCCTTGCTGTCTTCTAGGATTTCTAGTTTATTACTTATCTGAAGGAGTATTCTCTCTCCATCTATTCAACTTGACCCCACAGTGCTATCATGTGTTTCTTAGTTTCACAGAAGCTCTCCTTCCACCTCTCTCTCTTGCTCAAAGGCTGTTTCTCCTCTCCCTCTGTCCCTCTGCACTTACTGTCTCCAAGGCTGTTGCCCTAGGGGAAGCTTTGCCCTCAGCTTCTCCAACTTCCTCCTTCAATATTGTTTCTTCTTCCATTGTCCCCCCACCCCCTAAACTGCTCTTTCTTAACACAGAGAATGATCACCATGTTTCTGACTTCAGAAAATAATTAGGTTTCACTTAATTTGTCCACAATCTATGGACAATTTGACTACACTCTTGTTTGGTGCAGTATTCTGCAGCACCCCCTTTCTTGCCACCTTTTAAGTCTTATAACCTGTTGCTAGGATATTATACTTTGTCATTCTTCATGCCCCACTTTAGATTCCTTTGTCCTTCCCTTTCCTTCTGTTCCCGCGACTGTCATGATCGTGTTGATCCAGGCATTCCAAAACTGTCTAGCTCCATCTGGAACTTCTGCTCATCAATTGCTTGCTCTGCTCAGCAACTCCACCTGACTTTCCTACATATTCAAGTGCTGCGCTCACTATCTCCTCCATCCCCTCACTGACCTAACTCCAACCTCCTCTGCTCCTTGCATGGTGCTTCTCGTCTCTGTAAATGGCACCAGCCTTTCCTAGTTACTTATGTGAAAAACCGGTGTGGAAGTGCTCAGCGCCAACTTATCCTCTGAAATTTATTCTTAAAAGTCAATGAAATGACAGTATAAGCAAAGAAAGTTTTCAATATTCTGATTTTTCTCATCAGGATTATTGTGAGCCTTTAAAGATGGGCATTAAGTCCTCCTCAAAAGATGTTAATCTATCCTTTTTGTTCCTTTCTGCTGATATAAGTTATTTAACAGTCCAGCATTTTCCAGGAGTTGACAACTAGACACCCTTCCCTGTGTGCCAAAAACACTGGACTTCAGGCAGCCTGACCATTTTGTACCTAAATACCTGTAATTACCTTTGAATTGCTTCTTGCTGCTCAAATCGCCTGTCAGAAAAGCATCTAGGACAGGCATAATCACTTCAAGAACATGCATAACTGGTCCTTTCCTATCACTCCTGCGCTTAAAGCTCCTCCATGGTTCCTCATAGTCTTAGGATAAAACATCAGATTCTGCCATCTTACCTCGAACCACCCTCCTCAAGCTCCTGGGAGGAACCAATCACTTTATGAGCCTTTGCCTGCAGTTGGCTATGTCCAGAGTTCTCTAATTCCTTTCAGTTTCTTTGTCTTCAGTCCGTACACTGACTATGTATCCAGCAGACAAGGTTTTGTTTTTCTTCAATCCCAGTTCCCAGGTTGGTGCTCCTTGCTAAGTTTCTTTACTAGTATCTCTCCCCCAAGTTTCGTTTGGACACAAGTGATGGGATTGGATTCCCTCTGGCCTTCATAATGAAAATGCCTTGAGTAAGTGTAGATAATACTATCTAATTCTGGGAGCCTTAAATCTACTTGGGCTTGATTGAGACCCCACTACCTCAGGTGTGCAAATGTACTCATCCTGAAAGATTTTTTCCTATTTTTCCTATTTATTTTATTGTGGCCAACTGTTGTGGATGGGAAACTAAGGTTTATCCAGAAAAATATAATATTTCAGAGGAAATTTTATATATCTTGGCCTTTTCCTTTTATAGGAGATGCAGACTGTTTAGACCTCAGGCTAAACAGCCTGAACTGGGCTTCTCTTCTGATGTCTAATTGGCATATCTGCAAATAGGAGTGATATTATTCAACTTGCATGATTGTGATAGCATTTATTATAATCATTTATTCAATAAAGCTCTAATGTGTGCATCTAGTATATTTGTTTTGTTTCTAGGACTACAAATGACATTTGGGATGTAAAGTGCCTAGTGCCTTGCTCTGTTAAAGATTGTGACTATTACTGTGCGTTGACGTTTGCATGTGTCACAGAAGTTAGGGCTATGTGAGACATGATGTTGTCACCATCCCCTATAGGTCCCTGCCTGGCCAGGATCCCTTCAAAAGTACAGGGGCTCCCTAACACCTCGCAGTCTGAAGTATGGCCGCTTCCAATCACGACCACTAGAGGGCGCGTGGTCACCTACCGCCTCGACCACCGCATCTGCGATTGCGCTGCATTGACGCCGCTTCCGCTTCCTTCCTTCCAAACCGCCTTTCGCCCCGCCCTGCCCCGCCCCGCAAGGCTCCGCCTCTGTTGCCCCTAGCGTCTGTTTGTTGACTTCCGGGAGCGCTGTAGTGGTCGATGCCAAGAGGGTCGCAATGGGGGCCCTCGGGGTTAGGTTAGTACCTTAGGCCCAATCGAGTGGCCCCTGCTGTCTTTCCGAAGCAGGCACAGATTCCTTTCGCAGTCTTCGGCATGGCGGAACCCGAGTCACTGGTGCCCGGTAAGTCGCGCCCCAAGTCGTGGCGGCTGGCCTGGAGGGAGGGTCTGCGGGCGGGCGGGAGGCCAGGCCCCGCCTCCAGACCGGCCCTGTTGGGGTACAGGCCCCAGCCTGAGCCTGAGTCAACAGCCTTAGATTTGCGTTTGGGAATAAATAACCTTTTTGGGGACCAGAGGAAAGGACAAGGATCGAGGACACGAGGGACCCTGTGGGTGTTATTAGTAAGCTTTTCATGACTTTTCTTGGAGGCGGCGACAGCCATTCTCTCGCTAAGCATCCCAGGGTCTCTAAACACTTGAGCCTGTGGGATGTCCCAAGGACCCAACTAGATACAGAATTCAGGAACACGGAGTGAAAGGTTAAAAAGAATGGAAGAAACGAACTGGATAAAGGGAGAAGGAGGCCCTTCGGTGAATTTTTTAAGACTGTCGTTAAGTCTTTTAAAATTATGACTCCGTACGGCTTCCGTACCGGGTAGCCCAGGTAGACATTTCCTGAACCAGCATTTATTATAACCGTTTGGAATGTAGAGTTGTTCAGTTAAAATGGTGGTTATAATCCGCTGAATCGATTTTCACATATACGCTAATGGGCTATTACTAACATTTTGAAAAACAACCACTATATTAGAGCAGAATTAGACATTTAAATATGTATTGCTCTTTCTGCTGTGGTCTTGGCTCAAACAGAATTTCATTCTACACCACCTGGAGCCCATACCTTAGTGAGGGTACAAGAAAATAAAGTTACAATAGGCTTGACATTAGATGCCAGAGGACAGAAAAGAGCCACCAGACCTTTTCTTTTGGGTTAGGGGAGTGTCTGAAAAGACATTCTGGGGAGCCAGAATAAAAATAGTTGAATAATTCCGTGTAAGGAAGCCTTGAATCATTTCTAGGTCCTGGTCTCCCAAGGCTCAGTTACTGAGTTGAACTGGCTTGCCTTGTAGTAGTTCTCAACAGTGGTTTAGTTCCTTGCACATTGATATATAAATTTACATTTGGTATGCTTTCTCTGGAAATTTCCCCCAAACTGGGTCTGGCTTTCTATTTGAGGATGGTGTGTGTGTGTGTGTGTGTGTGTGTGTAAATAGTTGGAAATGTTAATGGACATTTAGTCGTTTGAAAATGATACTGGTCCAAGTCTGTAAATATTCCTCAGATCAGACAATAGCAATTTAAGAGTGTGAAATCTCAGCATCCACTCTCCATGGCCAGATCCGTCACTTGAATTCTCATTTCTTCTCAATGGGAATGGGAATAGCAGAAGTGTTTGCATGTTAAATCCTGGGTCATATGCTGCCTTTCCCACTGAAAGTGTTGAACGCTGTGTTGGCTTTCCTCCGCGGCATTGGAGTGGTGTGAAAACTGTGGTAATGGCGATAAGGGTGCTAAATAGTGTAGAAGGGAAGTTTTCTGTTTGAAACTTGGCACAAACCTCGGTGTAACTGATATTTATTAAAGGAGCATCTTGTGCAATGGGTATAAGTAAAACTTCTCAGTTGAACAAATAAAATACTCATCAATAAATCTTTTGGTAGTGATTTAGGCAGAGCGATTGTTGTGTAGTGCACAATTAATTGCCATGTAGCCTCAATCCATCTCAGGATTCTGAGAAACCAGTAATCTCCAATGTTGGTAATAGGACTTTACAGAGGTAGCCGTAAGCTAATACGTTGGAGATTGTAGATTCTGTACTAGATTCTTTATGCATAAAAGAGAGATTAGTACAACCCTGTGCTTACACTATTATATTGTGTACAGCAAACCTGTTGGTACCTGTGTTAGATTCAAGGCATATAAGAAGGTGTATTGGTATTTAAACACCATTTGGTAATAACCATAAATTAAAGGAGGGAATTAAGGTTTGGTAAAGTAACCCATTGAGTATCATATTAATTATTAGATTAAGAATTTGAATACATGATTACCCTTCCATTTTAAAACATTTTCTCTCTCCCCTATCTCATGGTACAAGCGAAACAGTATGTAAATAATGTGCTTATGCCTACCCTGCCCCTAGCTTTAATGGATAGTCCCAAGCATTATCAGTAACAGTTCAGCATTTGTAGTGACATTATTCCTTCCTTGCATGCAAACACTGGCAATTCCTTGGAAGGAGTAAAGAAAATCCAAACTTACTTAGATAGACCCTTCCCATGAATTTCATGTGGTGTAAAGGAAAAAATGCAATACTGTTTTGGTTCTGAGTGTGGAAAAAAAAGTCCTCAGTCAGGGACCAGACTATAGGATCTTAACCAGAGTGAGTACAAGGTACATATTGTATCAGCTCATTCAGGAATTGGCTGTCCATCGACTGACAGCAGAACAATTAGTAATGCTTGCTTTCCTTGTCATTGCGTATATTTACTTCATATCACTCACATTAACAGATGTCATAGACGAAACTAAAATGAAGTCTGAGCATTAGGACTGAATTAAGGTGAAAGAATGAAGGCTTAGTCAAAGCCGTCAGGAGAGAAAAAAGTTTATACATGTGTAATTGGAAATGCGTTTCAATAACGGACGTCCTGGTTGAAGTTGTGAAGTAAAAACTGTCTTACATTTGCAGATACAGGTGCTGTGTTTACATTTGGGAAAACGAAATTTGCTGAAAATATTCCTAGCAAATTCTGGTTTAAAAATGACATACCCATATGTCTTTCATGTGGAGATGAACACACTGCCATTGTTACAGGTTAGTGTTATAACCTTAAATGGAGACAGCATTTCTTAAAGAAACCTAAATGTGATTAGTGTCATGTTTAATAAAATTCTTTCTGCCTAAATTAGGAACTTTTACACTGAACAGAATCAGCTCATACGTAGAAGGACAAAGTAACCTGCTCCAACACAGAAAGATATATTTTAAAAGTCAGATTTTTTTTCCTATTGCCTATAATTTATTTGTTTTATGTCTAAAAAAATCATTGATTTGAAACCCAGGGACCCCAAAGAGGGTGATGACCTTCCAGCATTTCAGTCGACTCTATTTTTACTTTAAAAATGACTTTATCATGTCTTAAACATATTGAAAGTATATTGAATGTGGTTTTATACTTGTCAGAATTGTTTATAAATTGATTCAGGAGACTCATTTCACCTTTAAACTACTTTTGTATGATTAAATGTTTTTTCTACATGCATACCTTTCTTGGACTCTTATTTCATTACAATAAAAAATCGTTAACATAAAATCTTTAAAACTTTGTACTGAATTGAATGTGCCCATACAGAGACAAGATAACCCACTCCTATTTCTTGTTCATTGATATTTTTAAGTGTATGTTTTTTTATTTCCTTGTGATTCATTCATTTCTTGCTATCTATGTGCAGATTGCTTTAATTTGTCATTTCTTTTTCCCTCCCACTAGGAAATAATAAACTGTACATGTTTGGCAGTAACAATTGGGGTCAGTTAGGATTAGGATCAAAATCAGCAATCAGCAAGCCAACATGTATCAAAGGTTTGGGTCTTTTCTTCTTTATATTATATTATTTATATTGTTTTTAAAACTGTCTTCCAGATTGCAAGAAGTAACTTTAGGACTGATTCTTTGACTCTTTAATACCATAAACGAAACATCTTTAATGTTTTTATTTTGTGAGATTGACTTGAATATTATTAGCATCTATGTTTAGTAGGCAGTGGAGAGTTTTGTTCTTTATGTTCAGGGCCCAAATTTCAATTCAGCTTAAAGTGTTGGCATGAACTTATCATAGCCATGCTATTTATATGCATTATTATTGGTCTTTTAATGTTATGGTTAGAAAGTATTTAGCTGGGCACAGACTACTAAACACCATGGCCTTACAAATACCTAATAGAACATTACTGCAGACTGTGAGATCCATGAACATAGAGACACTTAGTCAGCCGTGCAGATGCTTTGCCAGTTAATTAGGAGATATTTGTAAATGTTTAAAACTATGTAGATGAACAACTTCAACCCAAGTGTGTGCATATGGTTATTAATCTTAGGGCCTTTGTGGATATGGCAGTTGGTGAGAAGCAACACAGTAGAACAAACTGGACTTTGATGTATTAATTACCTCTAGTTCTTTTTTATTACATGTCTTGGCCCTGCCTTTGACTCAGTAAGTCACTGTTTGCCATACTCCACTGGTTTTTATGCTGTACAATAAACTGTGGGTAAACCTGGATTAGTAGTTAAGAACACTGATTTAGAGTCACATATGTAGAGTTTTAAGTTTCAGTCGTGGGGTTACAGATATAGTTAAGTTTCTGAGAGCTTAGCATGCTCAAAGCTCTGGGCTCCATTCATAAAGGAATCTCAGTTTTACCAGTTACTTATCATTTGACTTGGATTATTTATCATTTTCATATCCATAAAATATCGTAATTTTCATATTCTTGTGTCTAGCTCTTAAGCCTGAAAAGGTGAAACTTGCAGCCTGTGGAAGGAACCATACCTTAGTTTCAACGGGTACAGTATTCATCCTGTATAATAACTTCTATCCAGCCTTGAGAACTGAGGTCTCACTTTAGTAGCATTTGTGGCTTTGTAAAACTGATATGCGTGATACTTTGGTGGTACGTAGAACAGAGTTTTAACAATGTAGGTGTTTAGTATGTGCATTTGCCTTTGCAAATATACAAAGAAGTACCGAGTACCTAAAAATCAAGGGGTAGCATTAATGCATTGCTTCCTCCTATTTCTTGTTCTTCCTTCTTTGTGACAGACTTTTCAAGGAAAATCTACTGATAGCAGTCATCTCCGTTTTAATCAAAATCTAACTAGGCAGTATAGTGTAAGTTGATAAACTGAATCATAAATTTCTATAGAAAATCAAATGAGAGACACTAGTCAAAACAGTTTTGAAAAAGAACAAAATTTGGGGCTAACAGTATTCTGATTTCAGTCTTGTCATAAAGCTACACTGATTATGGAAATGCAGTATTGACGAAGATTAGATAAAGTTTAATAAAGCGCATAACTGCTTTTAGGTTCTCTCCTACTAAGCTGTAGCCCCAACACTTGATTTCTAACACATGCTTGAGGACAGTTCAGTGGAGGAAAGTGGAATATTCTTTGCACATGCTGCTGAGGGGTTAGCAGTGCCACATTCACTAGTCTCTCCTGCTCCCTGTCCTCCCCGTTTACTTCTGTCTCCTAGCTGTTCTCCTTGCTGTAGCTTCTCTATACCTCTCTTACCTTTGCTTATATGTTTTCACTGTTAATATAGGAGATATCTGCTGTTTGGAAGCATGTCTCAGAAGCAGGATGACTACAGTATTAATATTTCTTTCATATGTACAGATACTGGTGGTGTATATGCAGCTGGTGGAAATAATGAAGGCCAATTGGGACTTGGTGACACTGATGACAGAGACACCTTTCATCAAATTGGCTTTTTTACACCTAGTGATATCATTAAACAGCTCTCTGCTGGCGCCAATACGTCAGCTGCTCTAACTGGTGAGTAGGACTTGTTTGTGTTTCTGGCTGGACACATCTTATCTTTCTTTTTTTTCTATGTTTACTTTTTTTGATACTTTATTTACATTTCAAATGTTTTCCCCTTTTATCATTCCCCCTCCCCCTGCCTCTATAAGGGTATACCCCCACCCACCCACCCATTCCCATCTTCCCTCCCTGGCATTTCCCTACACTGGGGCATCTAACACCCTCAGGCCCAAGGGCCTCTCCTCCCCCTGATGGCCAACAAGGCCCTCCTCTGCCACATATGTGGCCAGCACCATGGGTCCCTCCATGTGTATTCTTTGGTTGGTGATCCAGTCTCCGGGAGCATTGGGAGGTCAGGTCAGTTGACACTGTTGCTCCCTCCATGGGGCTCCCTCAGCTCCTCCATCTGGGACCTCACACTCCGCCCTACGGTTGCTGTGAAGTGACTCTTGGGTATTCTGAACTTTTGGGCTAATACCCACTTATCAGTGAGTACATACCATGTTCATTCTTTTGTGACTGAGTTACCTCACTCAGAATGATGTTTTCAAGTTCCATCCATTTGCCTGTGAATTTCATGAATTCCTTGTTTTTAATAGCTGAGTAGTATTCCATTATGTAAATGTACCATATTTTCTGTATCCATTCCTCTGTTGAGAGACATCTAGGTTGTTTCCACTTCTGCCTATTATAAATATGGCTGCTATGAACATAGAGGAGCATGTGTCTTTATTACATGTTGCAGCATCTTCTGGGTATATGCCCAGGAGCGGTATAGCTGGGTCCTCAGGTAGTATTATGTCCAATATTCTGAGTGTCCACCAAACTGATTTCCAGAGTGGTTGTACCAGTTTGCATTCCCACCAACAATGGAAGAATGTTCCTCTTTCTCCACATCCTTGCCAACATCTGCTCTCACCTGAGTTTTTGATCTTAGCCATTCTGACTGGTGTGAGGTGGAATCTCAGGGTTGTTTTGATTTGCATTTCCCTGATGACTAAGGATGTTGAACATTTCTTTAGGTGCTTCTCTGCCCTTCGAGTTTCCTCAGTTGAGAAATCTCTGGTTAGCTCTGTTCCCCATTTTTTGATAGTGTTATTTGGTTCTCTGGAGTCTAACTTCTTTTGTTCTTTGTACATATTGGATATTAGCCCTCTATCGGACGTACCAATACCATGCAGTTTTTATCACTACTGCTCTGTAGTACAGCTTGAGGTCAGGGAGGCTGATTCCCCCAGAAGTCCTTTTATTGTTGAGAATAGTTTTTGCTATCCTGGGTTTTTTGTTATTCCATATGAATTTGAGAATTGCTCTTTCTAAGTCTATGAAGAATTGAGTTGGGATTTTGATGGGGATTGCATTGAATCTGTAGATTCCTTTTTGCAGGATGGCCATTTTAACTATATTAATCCTGCCCATCCTTGAGCATGGGAGATCTTTCCATCTTCTGAGGTCTTCTTCGATTTCTTTCTTCAGAGATTGAAGTTCTTGTCATCCAGATCTTTCACTTGTTTGGTTAGAGTCACACCAAGATACTTTATAATCTTTGTGACTATTGTGAAGGTTGTCATTTCCCTAATTTCTTTCTCAGCCTGTTTATCCTTCGAGTATAGGAAGGCTACTGATTTGCTTGAGTTAATTTTGTATCCAGCCACTTTGCTGAAGGTGTTTATCAGCTGTAGGAGATCTCTGGTGGAGTTTTTCGGGTCACGTAAGTATACCATCATATCATCTGCAAATAGTGATATTTTGATTTCTTCCTTTCCAATTTGTATCCCTTTGACCTCCTTTTGTTGTCTGATTGCTTTGGCTAGAACTTCAAGTACTATATTGAATAGATAGGGAGAGAGAGGGCAGCCTTGCCTAGTTCCTGATTTTAGTGGGATTGCTTCGAGTTTCTCTCCATTTAGTTTGATGTCGGTCACTGGTTTACTGTATATTGCTTTTACTATGTTTAGGTATGGGCCTTGAATTCCTGATATTTCCAAGACTTTTATCATGAAGGGATGTTGAATTTTGTCAAATGCTTTTTCAGCATCTAATGAAATGACCATGTGGTTTTTTTCTTTGAGTTTGTTTATGTAGTGGATTACATTGATGGATTTCCCAGTATTGAACCATCCCTGCATCCCTGGGATGAAGCTTACTTGATCGTGGTAAATGATCAATTTGATGTGTTCTTGGATTCGGTTTGCGAGAATTTTTTTTTTCCCGAGACAGGGTTTCTCTGTGTAGCCCTGGCTGTCCTGGAACTCACTCTGTAAAGGCTGGCCTCGAACTCAGAAATCCGCCTGCCTCTGCCTCCAATTGCTGGGCTTAAAGGCTTGCAACACCACTGCCCGGCTACCGTGCAGTTTTTATCACCATTTGTTCTGTTTTTAACACTATTGGTGTTCTGTTCAGTCGTAAGTGTAATTGTGGCTTCCTGGAATAAATTAGGTAGTGTTCCTTCTGTTTCTATTTTGTGGAATAGTTTGAAGAGTATTGGTATTAGGTCTTCTTTGAAGGTCTGATAGAATTCTGCACTAAACCCATCTGGTCCTGGGCTTTTTTTTTTTTTTTTTTTTTTTACTTTTATGGAGGCTTTTAATGACTGCTTCTATTTCTTTAGGGGTTATAGGACTGTTTAGATGGTTTATCTGATCCTGATTAAACTTTGGTATTTGTTATCTTTCTAAAAAATTGTCCATTTCATCCAGATTTTCCAATTTTGTTGAATATAGGCTTTTGTAGTAGGATCTCATGATTTTTTGAATTTCCTCAAAATCTGTTGTTATATCTCCCTTTTCATTTCTGATTTGTTAATTTGGATACTGCTTCTGTGCCCTCTTGTTAGTCTGACTAAGGGTTTATCTATCTCTTTGATTTTCTCGAAGAACCAGCTCCTGGTTTTGTTGATTCCTTGTATAGTTCTTTTTGTTTCTACGTGGTTGATTTGGGCCCTTAATTTGATTATTTCCTGCCTTCTACTCCTCTTGGGTATATTTGCTTCTTTTTGTTCTAGAGCTTTCAGGTGTGCTGTTAAGCTGCTAGTGTATGCTTTCTCTAGTATCTTTTTGGAGGCATTCAGAGTTAAGAGTTTTCCTCTTATCATTGCTTTCATTGTATCCCTTAGGTTTGGGTATGTTGTACTTTCATTTTCATTAAATTCTAGGAAGTCTTTAATTTCTTTCTTTATTTCTTCCTTGACCAAGTTATCATTGAGTAGAGTGTTGTTCAGCTTCCATGTGTATGTGGGCTTTCTGTTGTTGTTGCCATTGAAGACCAGCCTTAATCCATGGTGATCTGATAAGAGGCATGGGATTACTTCAATCTTCTTATATCTGTTGAGGTTTGTTTTGTGACGGATTATATGGTCAGTTTTGGAGAAGGTACCATGAGGTGCTAAGAAGAAGGTATATTTTTTTGATTTAGAATGAAATGTTCTATAGATATCTGTTAAATTCATTTGGTCCATAACATCTGTTAGTTTCACTGTGTCCCTGTTTAGTTCATGTTTCCAAGATCTGTCCATTGCTGACAGTGGGGTGTTGAAGTCTCCCACTATTGTTGTGCGAAGTGGAATGTGTGATTTGAGCTTCAGTAAAGTTTCTTTTATAAATGTGTGTACCCTTGCATTTGGAGCATAGATGTTCAGAATTGAGGGTTCTTCTTGGTAGATTTTTCCTTTGATGAGTATGAAGTGTCCTTCCTTATCTTTTTTGATGACTTTTGATTGAAAGTTGATATTATCCAATATTAGAATGGCTACTCCAGCCTGTTTCTTGGGACCATTTGCTTGGAAAATTGTTGTCCAGCCCTTTACTCTTAGATAGTGTTTGTCTTTAACCCTGAGGTGCGTTTCCTGGATGCAGCAAAATGCTGGGTCCTGTTTATGGATCCAGTCTGTCAGTCTATATCTTATTATTGGGGAATTGAGTCCATTGATGTCAAGAGATATTAAGGAGTAGTGATTCTTGCTTCCTGTTATTTTCAATGTTATTTTTATGTTTGTGCGGCTATCTTCTTTTGGGTTTGTTGAAAGATTACTTTCTTGCTTTTTCTAGGGTGTAGTTTCTCTCCTTGTGTTGGTGTTTTTCCATCTATCATCCTTTGTAAGGCTGAGTTTGTGGAAAGATATTGTGTAAATTTGATTTTGTCATCGAATATCTTGGTTTCACAATCTATGGTAATTGAGAGTTTTGCTGGGTATAGCAGCCTGGGCTGGCATTTGTGTTCTCTTAGAGTCTGTATGAGATCTGCCCAGGATCTTCTAGCTTTCATAGTCTCTGGTGAGAAGTCTGGTGTAATTCTGATAGGTCTGCCTTTATATGTTGCTTGACCTTTTTCCCTTACTGCTTTTAATATTCTTTCCTTGTTTTGTGTATTTGGTGTTTTGACTATAATGTGACGGGAGGTATTTCTTTTCCGGTCCAATCTATTTGGAGTTCAGTAGGCTTCTTGAATGTTTATGTTCATCTCTTTCTTTAGGTTAGGGAAGTTTTCTTGTATAATTTTGTTGAAGATATTTACTGCCCCTTTAAGTTGGGAATCTTCACTCTCTTCTATACCTAGTATCCTTAGGTTTGGTCTTCTCATTGTATCCTGAATTTCCTAGATGTTTTGTGTTAGGAGCTTTTTGTATTTTGCATTTTCTTTGACTGTTGTGTCAATGTTTTCTATGGTATCTTCTGCACCTGAGATTCTCTCTTCTATCTCTTATATTCTGTTGGTGATGCTTGCATCTATGACTCCTGATCTCTTTCCTAGGGTTTCTATCTCCAGGGTTGTCTCCGTTTGTGATTTCTTTATGGTTTCTATTTCCATTTTTAGATCCTGGATGGTTTTATTCATTTCCTTTGCCTGTTTGATTGTGTTTTCCTGTAATTCTTTAAGGGATTTTTGTGTGTCCTCTTTAAGTACTTCTAGCTGTTTACCTATGTTCTCTTGTATTTCCTTAAGGGAGTTATTAATTTCCTTCTTAAAATCTTCTATCATCATCATGAGATGTGATTTTAAATCTGAGTCTTGCTTTTTTGGTGTGTTGTGGTATCCAGGGTTCACTGTGGTGGGAGAGCTGGGTTCTGATGTTGCCAAGTTGCCTTGGTTTCTGTTCCTTATGTTCTTGCCTTTGCTTTTCGCCATCTGGTTATCTCTGGTGTTAGCTGGTCTTGCTCTCTCTGACTGTGGCCTCTCACTCCTGTAAGCCTCTGTGTCAGTACTCCTTGGGGACCAGCTCTCTGTAAGAGGACTTTGGGTTTGGAGAACTGTGGTATAGGGTCAACTCTGGGGTTCAGACAGAAACCAGACGGATCCTGTTCCTAGCTGTTCCTTGGTTCCTGTGTCATGATGGCTCTGCAACGGTCACTCTTGATCCAGGAATTTGAACAGAAGTGGTGGTCTTGCCTGTGCTCGAAGGTGTGTTGGTACTCCTGGGAGACCAGCTGTCTCCTGGCACTATTTGAATATGGAGCCCTGTGTCACATGATCAGCTCCCAGGCCACAGAAGGAAACCCGAAGACCACTCCTCAGTCCCTGGGTCCTGGGGGTTCTGGGTGGGTCCCTCTGAGCAGAGGTGCTGGCTTTACCCCATTCACAGGCTTGTCCACACTCCTGGGAGGCTAGCTTTTCCCTGTGCTATTTGGATATGGAGGCATGTGGCATAGGCCACAGGTGTAAACCAGAAGGCTCCTGTCCCTGGCTGCTCCTCGGTCCCTGGGTCCTGAGGGCTCTGGGCAGGTCCCTCTGAGCAGTTGTGCTCGTCTTACCTCCACTCTTAGGCTTGTCCACACTCCTGGGAGGCTAGCTTTTTTCTGGTGCTATTTGTGTCTGGAGCCCTGTGACCCAGGGTGAGGTCCCCAGTCACAGATCCATCTTTCAAACATGATACACCAACTCAGTAAAGGTACGACAATATCAGCATTCTATGTATATCCAAAAGACTAAAAATGGACCGTTAGAGCTATATGTATAATTTGATAGGTAGATAACTAAAGTGTGTAGAAGGTGATCAATAAATAAGTTCTCAGTTCTGCTATCCATCATTCTTTTAGATAATATTAAAGGTTGTCATCATAGAATATTCTGAAAGGTATACTTGAAGTGTTAACTGAACTTAGTACTAGAAGTATCAATAGAAATCAATTGGGATGTATGTTGTTAAAGTGTGGGTGAATTCCTATGTCCTCCTTCTCTAATGTAGATATAAGAACTTGTCTTTCAAATTCAGAGCCATGATCCATGTGACCTCAGGAAGCTGCTGGCTTGCAGCTTCTTCCAAGCAGGAGATTCTCTACAGATCTGGTGTTTCTTTTGGCCACTGGGAAAACCAGAGTTCTGTTTGATTTGTCAACTGTAATAATTTACTATTCAGTCTTACTCCTTCAGTTTTTATTTCCTGTTTTAATTTTGGCTTATTATTAAATCATCTTGAGGATCTACTTTTTAACTCACTAAAAGAAGTTGCTAGGTATTGTTGCAGTATTAATCTCCTTAGCTTCAAGATCAGAGGCATGCTGATCATAACTTGATGGCTAGCCTGTGCTACATAGTAGGTGCTTTCTCTTGTCTCTCAGTTCTGTGGCAGCCAGACTACCTAGAAGGAGGTAAGTGTTTCTGTGTGGAGACATTAAAAGGAACCAAAGGAAATGACATCCTGTGTTTACTATTGATAAAACTATGGTAACTAAAGTGGTTTAGCATCATTCTCTGCCCTTTATCCTTGTAGAGTATATGACAGTAGAAATTGACCTCCCAGATCACAAGAGGATGCAAATGCCTTGGTACATTTATGACATACCGTTTCCAGTACTGAGCTAGAGTTTCAAAGGAGGAATGACATGATAATGTATTGTGTATTACTTTTTTCTCTTTTTGTTTGTTTTGAGACAGTCTTATTTTGTAAACCTAGCTGGCTTGGTATGTATTACATAGCTCCGACTGGCTTTAAATTCACGGCAATCCTCCTGTCAGGGCCCCTTGAGCTCTGGTATTAGAGGCATGAGCTGATATTCCTTTCAAAGTGACAGAGGATTGAGAGTGTTTTCAACCCAAGGAAAGAGTAATGTTATACAAATGACCCTGATTTGCTCATTACACACTCACACACATACCCCCGTGTGTGTGTGTGTGTGTGTGTGTGTGTGTATGCATTTTGAAGAATCATATTGTATTCCATAAATATAGTTACTATATATTAGTAAAGAATAAAATAAGACTAAAAATGTAATCCAGAAGGCAAATAATAGTCTGTTGTCTGTAGGAATGTTATACCTTGCGAGCCCTGGCTAGCTCTTTAAAGCCTTTTCTCCCCTTATGCTTTCTTCATAGAGGATGGAAAACTTTTTATGTGGGGTGACAATTCTGAAGGGCAGATTGGTTTAAAAAATAAAACCAATGTATGTATCCCTCATGAAGTGACTGTCGGGAAGCCAATTTCATGGATCTCTTGTGGATATTACCATTCGGCTTTTGTAACAGGTAAGATGAACATTTTTGATTCATTATATTGTCTCTCATTTCATAATTATTACTGGCTGAGGTTTTATGGAGCATGAGGACATGTGGTGGCAGGTGACCAGTATTCTGTTTATATTTGTGTCCCCATTAATCATTGTGCTTCTTCTCCAACAGTGGACGGGGAGCTGTATACATTTGGAGAACCTGAGAATGGAAAGTTAGGCCTTCCCAATCAGCTGCTGATCAATCACAGATCACCCCAGCGTGTGCTGGGGATTCCTGAGAGGGTGATCAAAGTAGCCTGTGGTGGAGGGCACACTGTGGTTCTCACAGGTATGTATGGAATGTGCTGCTCTATTCCCTGTGTTAAGTAGTAGCTAAGGACATTTTAATGATCCTTTTTACTGTGACAAGATACGAACACTTAGGGCTGGAGAGATGGCCCAGTGATTCAGAGGACTTGTTCTTCTATCCTGAGGTCCTGAGTTTGGATTCCAGCACTGGAGTTGGGCAGCTCACAAAATGGCTGTGTAATTCCAACTCTAAAGGACCCAACACCCTCTTTGGTCTCAGTGGGCATCCCCACACACAACACATAAATAATAAAGTAAGTCTCAAAAGGGGAGTATTTAACATGAGCTATAACTTCTAAAGAGATTTTAAATAATATGTCTTATATAATATAGGATTGTTATATATACATATGATGCTGTATCTTTAAAACCTTTTTTACATATAACTGAGATCCATGTCTGCTATAGAGTGCATCCTCGTGCCCTTCCTCAGCTCCTGGGAACTACCATTCTTAGTCTCTCTGAGTGTGACTCCTGTAGATCCTGTATGGACGCAGACTTGAATGTCTTTCGGTTATGGCACACCTGCCTTCCATTAATACATATTTCTGGCTCAGGGAAGACCGTTTTAAGTAGGAAAAATTGAATCCTGATGAATCATATTCATCTAAAATTAATATTATTTTTCCTAAAATACTTCCATTTGAAGAAGCTGTCTTCATGCTATTTTCTGATGTGAATAATGTTTTACATATGTATAATGTGAAAACTTAAATAATTTTTTGTGTTTTTTATATTCTGTTATAATAATTCATTAAAAAGTGGTAAAGTTTTACATTGCAGGTAAAAAAGAAATTTGAAACCTTCAAAATAGTGTCAGTTTGGCTTGTGAATTTCTTAGTGTGATATGCCAGGTTTTTGGGTTTCTAGTCAACCTGTTGAATTATACTCAGCATTTTGTAATATGAAAAGCAAAGAGCTGTCTCCAAATTTGTTAAGCATCAGATTTCATTTACATAAATAGTACTGTAGTGATATATTAAAATAATGCATTTTTATTATGGCTTTTTAAATGAAAAAACTAATAAGGGCTGGAGCTATGACTACGTGGTTAAGAGCACTTGCTGCTATTACAGAGGACCTGGGTACCGTTCTGAGCACCCACATTGAGCTCTAGAAAAAATTTTAATAGCCATTTCCTATATGTCTGACTGTGGTAGGCAAGATTGAATGGGGAGATATAGGAGAAAATGTGGTAATGGAAAAGTGTAGCTAAAATTAGTGCGCTTAAAACAGGCAATATGCTATATAACGTACTAATTAAGAGATATGCTATATTAAAATAAGAATCTCTTGCCATTGCCTCAATATGCCTTTATACCTTTGTTATGACTGTAGTTTCTTTAAGGGGTTTAATCTCTACTTACATTTCTAACATTCTTATTAGAAAGAATTATTATTACATGTTCATCAGTAGTGCTCATTCTCAGAAGAGCTGATTAGATACTTTTCAAAAAATAATTCTTCACAACTGAATATTTTAAAATTTACCTCGAAAGATTTTTTGGTAGGGTTTATTAGCTGGGGTTTTAACATCAGATGATCAGAGGAACTTGTCCACTGGCTGCAGCTAGCGATAAGAACATTTGCTTCTGGCTTTAGGGGGGAATTCCTGCTCTCCTTTCTATGAGATTCCGCATAAGAAAGTAACGTGATCATCATGTTTCTTAGTCCAGTGAGTGGTGAGATTGTTTCATCAGTAGCTTTTTTTGGGGGGCTGGGGGGAGGGCTGCTCAACTCTTTTCACCTAAGAAGTTTTTATGCAACCTTGGATATAGATTCTATAAAATCACACAGGAATCAAATATTCATTGATAATAAATTATAAGGACATTTATTTTCGATACTTTATTTACATCTCAAGTGTTTTCCCCTTTCCAGGTCTCCTCTTTGGAAACCCCTATTCCATCCCCCTTCCCCCTGCCTCTAACATAGCCTGTTTTGTACTTCCCATCGCTAGATGATAAGTGAGCTCAAATTTACTGAAGTACTGAAGTACATGTGCTGTCGTCTTGTTACAGCAGCAATAGAGAGGAAGTCTCCCCCACCCTGTATTGTAAAGAAAATGGGCTTATGAATACATCTAGCATATCCACTGTAAATTTTAATTCTTCAAATAATTTTCTGATATTGTGTGTGCCTGTGTGGGTGCACCCGCACATGTTCATGTGTGTGGGTCTGTGTGCGTGTGCGTCTCTGTGTGGTCATTTTTATGAACAGTTCCTTCGCAGGCAATTATGTCCATCCTTAAAGTTTGAATGCCGGTTATTTCAGATGTGATGGACTTCCATGCAACTCTTTTTATGTATGTGTTTACTTCCTCTCAGAGAAAGTTGTATATGCCTTTGGGCTGGGACAGTTTGGACAACTGGGCCTTGGCACTTTTATTTTTGAAACATCAGAACCCAAAATTATTGAGCGTATTAAGGATCAGAAAATAAGTCATATTTCCTGTGGAGAAAACCATACAGCTTTGATTACAGGTATGAGATCATTTTTCTGATTTTTGTTTCTAGAATTGGATATAGCTTATACTGTGAATGATAATGTAGAATGAGTGTATCTAACTTCTTACAGAGTTTATGCCTGAGAAAATGGAATTATGTGATTGATATTCTAAATACAAGATTATAAATAAGTTTAAAAGTAAATTGAGGTATAATTCAGATTAAAAACAATATGGGTGATGTAGTATAGCTCAGTGGTAACATATGTTCTTAGCTTTATGAGACCTTGAGCACAATCCCGAGCACCCAAAACAAAAATTAGCCACGTTTAGAACCTAAATGTAGACCTTTGGTCAAGAGTAAAACCATAAAATCCTTTGGAAATTGTATTTGTTTAAAGGATCTTAACTTTTCCAAAATTCTCTCAAGGCGGAGAGAAAAATCATAAGAAAAGCTTATTTTTCTACTTAGTATAGAAGAGCTGTAGTCATGCTCAGTGACATTTTAGGATGCTTTGACCACCAGGGGGCGTTTCAGGACTGACTCCTTCCTTCCCTTTGGAAAGTAGTAGACGGAGAAGGGCATTGCAGTGACCACCAGGGGGCGTTTGTGCACGGACTCCTTTTTTTTTTCTTGGCAAAGTAGTAGGGAGAAGAGCAGTGCAAAAACTACTGAGCGAATACATCTCCCTCTTTGTTGTCTTCTCCGTTACCAAAGGAGATGTTCCTTTAGCCTACTTACTTCTCAGTGTCATAAACGAGATGCTGTTGAGAATGTGGGACTCAATTAAAATCTCCCTTGAAATGACTTAGTGCTTTGTAACAAAAGGACCTGTTATTCAACTGTTTTATCTAAGAACAAAGTAGAACATGTAAAAGTCAGAAATAGTTCTAATATAGTTGAATAATCCAGACTCTTGTATTTCTGTTTTCCCTCTTTCTATCCAAAACAGCTCGAAAAAGAGCAGAGCTCACGTAACTGTTTAGAAAAAGGAGAAACTGGAAAACATGAGCTACTACCAGAAGGAGTTCTTATGATAGTTTTACTACCATAAAGAGTTCTTTCTCACAGAACTCTTAATGACCTGTCCATTATCAAGTATTTATGATCTCCTTTGCATAGCACGTATCAACACTATGTAGAATATAAAAGCATATCATCCCTCCATTGTCCTTCCTGTAGGAGCTGTTGATAGGTACTCCTTACTGTGGTGCCCTAATGATAGCTTCTCTGTCCTAGTGCCATTTTTCATTGACTCTGAATTATCACTGATGGTGACTATTCTTTGTATGAACCATGTGTCTGACTATAGGTCGTTGAGTTAAGTTTGCATTGTACTTTTCCTACCCGATGAAAAGAGTCTGACACAGATAACTGCATAGTAAGTTTGCTTGCTGTTTTGCTCTTGCATCCTCCCCAGGGAACGAGTATGACAGATTTTATTCTCTCTCATATGATGAGAGATGTGGAGTGAGTTTGCCGAAGTTCTTGCCGGCACCCTCTCACCAGCTTATATTTTTAAATCTTCTTTGAGCTTGGAAGTACAATGCAGCAAACGAGATAAGGGTTTATACTCTCTCTGGTGGAAAATCACCTTGGAAAAGCACACATTAAAACTGATTTTTGGATAATCAAAATTAGGATAAATTTTGACCTTGGATACATCAAAGTCAAAAGAAGGAATTTGTTTATTTTTGTAAATTAAAATAGTGACTTAGCATCTTACTGAATTATATCAAGTCAGTCTTCAGTCAGGGGTTGGATAGTCACTTAGTGTGCTACCACTTTGCCTTTTTCATTCAGAAATCCCCAGATATGAGCCCATTGTTTTCCAGCTTGAAGCTATAGACTTAAAAAAAAAATCTTAACCACTCTCCAAATATAATAAAAGAATGTATAATCTAAACAAATTCTCTGTCCCTAGTGTGGTCCTGCTTTTCTGCTTTAGACCCTGACTCTCCAGCAGTTCTTTTCATTCGGCTTGCTGATTGTCTTTCAGCTTCTTGCCTAGCCTGTGGTTCCTATTATACCAGCTTTCCCGTGTAGTGCTGACTCTGCCTGGAGGATCCTTTCTTTCTTCTTATAGCGAAATTCTATCTTTTAGGATCCACTTTGACATTTCCCTCCTCTGTGCCCTGATTGGCTTCTGCTTCTGTGGCACTTGCCCCACATCCTTTAAATGTAGGGTAGGAAGGAGGGGCTAGCTAAAGAGGTGCAAAAGTTCAATGTAACTGCTGTGTCAATATGTGACAGGGTTAGTTAGAGAGAAGTGCCAGGATTGCTTATCATTGTATGCCCATCAGGATGGGACCCAGATAGTGATGTGGGGATTAGTCAGAATGGTCGGTCCACCTCTGACATTGCAGCCCAAGAGCAAAATTAATGAAAGAGACAGCTGTATTCTAAGTGACATAGTTCTCCACCAGTCACAGGTTTGCACCCCCGGGACACATAAATGATGTCGGGGACATTTCTGATTTCACTGCTGCAGAAAGGAGTTACTCTACCAGCAAGTAATGGACAGACGCTAGTAGTAAGGCTCAATAGACTGCAAGGCATAGGACAGACACACAAGGATACTTTGGTCCATTCTCAGTTCAACTGCCTACTGCTGTATATAGAACCATAAACACTATACACTGCATGGCTCGGTAGACCAGATAGGATCAATTTACAATTCTATGAAACGATGATGATTGCAGTAGAACCTAATGTATTTGTGTATAACTGGAAACGGGCCTTGTGTAACATCAGTTTTGTTTGCATTTTAGATATAGGCCTTATGTATACTTTTGGAGACGGCCGACATGGAAAATTAGGACTTGGAATGGAGAATTTTACCAATCAGTTCTTTCCTACTTTATGCTCTAATTTTTTGAGATTTTCAGTTCAATTGGTAAGGGTTTCATATTCCACCTTGTATATTTTATATTTCTAGATTTGAGACTTTTGTTATTTTATAGAAAATACGTACTTGTGTGAGGATTTCACAGGTACGGCTAGTAGTAAGTAAGTATAAGCAATTGTGTAAGAGCCAGATGTTAAACATTTTACTCCTCTGAAAAAATCTTTTTCTCTGATTTTTCTCCTTTAACAGCATTTTCTACAAATACTGAGTTTTCTGCTTCCTTTTAACTCTTCTTAAAAACTAGGACTGTGCCACGCCTGTAAGTTTTGTGTTTCATTTGGCAAGCACCAGTAGAATGTCTTGCTCACAATACTAACTCCAAGGCACAGGCAATGTCACTGCATGGGCACCCTCAAAGCCTGCACAAGAAGAGACTGGATACTACACAAAGAGCGTTGCAAATGTTTTATTGGTGGAACACTGGGATAAGAATTAATCTTTTCACTGCCACAGGCACATCACTATCAGTCTTCCTGTTTTATTGTTTCTAGTATTTTTGCCAGTTAAGAGCTATAGAATGTGCTGGAGAGATGGTTGAGTGGTTAGGAAGACTGGCTGGTTTTCCAGAGGACTCAGGTTCAATTCCCAACACCCACAGAGCAGCCCACAACTGTCTGCAACTCCTGTTCCAGGGGATCTGACACAGGACACTGGCATATATGCATCAAAACATCTCTACATATAAAATAAAAACTTTTTAAATATTTTTTAAAAAGGAGCGGTAGACATGTAAGCTCTGGTTACTTGGTGGTGCTCATATTGCCTCTCCAAAGACAACGCGCCTCACACAGTGGCACCTCTCTTATTCATTTCATACCTGGGATAGTTTTAGTTGCCAGCTTGACACAATCTAGACTCACCTGGGGAAGGAGCCTCATCTGGAGATTGCCTCCTTAATTTGGCCTGCAGGCATGCCTGAGGAATTTTCTTAATTAGGCTCATTGTCATCTGAAGCCTCATCCTGAATGTTGGCCACACCAGTTCACAGACTGGGCCCTAACTTGCATGAATGCTCTCTGCTCCTAGTTCTGGATATGATGTGCTTACCTCCATGAAGCCCCTGTCACTGGAACCTGCTTGCTGTGGTGGCCTGAACTTGCAGCTGGGAGTGAAAATAAATGCTTTCTCCCCTAAGTTGCTTTTTTTCAGGGTATTTTATCCCCAAAACAGGAAGAGAAAATAAGATAATAACCATTTAATGAAAGCCAACTGTGTGTAAGATATTGGTCTAAATATTAGGAATGCAAGTTACTCAGTGATGAACAAAATACCAACTGCTGATTTGATGATCTTTATGGGGAGGGTGCTTTGAAAGTATGCAGTTCTTCTATCACCAGGAAGAGCCCTGCCAAGTGGCTTAAATCTGAGGCTGAAAAATAGTATGGGCTCTCTCTTCAATGGCTTTTATTGGCAAGTTAAGACCATTTACACTTAGGATTATTATTGAGATAGATTTGCTAATTCCTGTAATTAAAAAATTAATAAACACATAATTACCTCACTTCGCCTCTTTCTGACTCCTCTCACACCCCCTTTCTCCCAAATTCCCATCCCCTCATTTTTTAGCCATATATATGTATACATATACATCTATAGACATATATGTGAATACATACATACATATATACACATATACATATATGTATAGAGAGAGACAAATATATTCTGTGTTGCCTGCATGTACATAGTGTATGTCTGACCCCTTGGCATTGGATAATCAATCAGAGGGCTCATTTCTAGAGAAGACTATTTCTCTCTCTCACTGCAGTTGTTACTACATGGTTTTTGTTAACATTTTTATAGAAAGCATTTACTTCTTAAAACTCATTGGTGGTTATAGTTTTCATAATTTTATCCAGTGTGCTTGTACCTTCCTCTAAAGACTTATAAGCCTTTAGTTTAGAAAGTGTTCTTGTGAAGGAAAAGGCTTGGAGAAATACTCTTTTCTTTTTCACAATTATGTGTGTGTGCGTGCGCGCGCACATAATGATTGCATTTATCTCATTACTTGGTCATATTTCCTTCCTTCTCCTTCTTAATCCTTTGTTCTCAACTAGTACATCTCTTCCTCTCATGCCCTTTGGGTTCACTGAATTTTGGGTTCACTGAATTTCGTATTGCTTACATAAGCACAATGAGAGGCTATTTGCTAGAACATGGCCAACACACTACTGCTACCCCACTAAAAAAAATATCTCCCTCTCCCTCAGTGACCATTAACTGCCAGGAGTTCCTTAGAACAGGGTGGGACTTCATGGATGCCTCTCCCTCTTTCTTGACCAAATGTTGAAGGCCACAATCGTATACAGACCTTTTACAGATATGTAGAACTGATGTATATTTATTATTATGGACAGACATACAGTTATTCTTAAGTAATTGCCCTACTAATTATTCTCTGGATATTTGTGAATTTTTAATGTTCTTCTAAGATCAAAACAGAACATTTTCAAAGTTATGAGATACCTGTGGCAAGGGCATTTTCTCTATATTGAATTGAAAGTGAACAGTGAATTAAACTGGTTTTAATTTTCAGTCATTGTTTAAGGAATATATATTTAATTCATGTATATGCACATATCTATACATGTATACATATATAAATATATACATATATGTCTACTTGTATGTGTGTGTATGTGTGTGTGTGTATATATATGGAGAGTGATAGAAAAAAGCTGTGAACCAGACAGTCTCTGAAGTTTGCTACTAAGAAAATGTCTTGGTGCTAATCTGGAAAGTGTTAGCCCATTTATGTTTGATGTTAACATTGATGAATTTTTCTGTGGACTTATGCTTGCAGATTGCCTGTGGTGGATGTCACATGTTAGTTTTTGCCATACCACGACCTGGTGCAATAGATGAATATGAATTTGAAGAAGTATATGAACCGTATATAAGTACAGGTTCTTTGTCCATCAATGACCTTTCCCCAGGAAGTTCACTGAATAGATCCTTATCCGCACGTCTGCGGCGAAGAGAGCGGGTACAGTGGGACTCCATTCTGTATGATATAGTATTTGTGGGTACAGTGGGGCTCCATTCTGTATGACAGTATTAGTGGGTACAGCGGGGCTCCATTCTGTATGATATAGTATTTGTGGGTACAGTGGGGCTCCATTCTGTATGACAGTATTGTTGGTTACAGTGGGGCTCCATTCTGTATGATAGTCTTATCTACCACTGCAAAGGAAGCAGGAACCAACTTGGTTACTTTTTAAGTCAAAGGAGGGTCTTTCAAGATGACAGTGGTAATAAAATGGTCGGAGATAAAGGCTTTTAAAGTTTTATAGTAACTTCCAAGATATTAAAGAATACATATGATTACTATGAATAACCTTTGTTTATAGATCATTATCAAAAACACAGCACATTTTTATAGATCTTTCTTACCTCAAAGTAAGTGGTCCCTTGATTGTTTTTAAGCTGAATGTGGATTGATTGTTACATGCTTTTTTCTAATACTGTGGTAAGAACATTTCTATCCATGTAACACACCTTTCAGAAGGTACAGTACAGGATTTGCATAAAAGATACAGTCTAATATTGTACAGCCGATATGGAGGACTTAACCATTTAGTGTAATGTTGCTGCTTTTTGTGTTAAGCCCCCTAAGCAGTAGAAGACAATAGACTATAAACAATGAACCATGGAACGCAAAGAAATAAGCCATTTCCTTGGAGACAGGGAAGGTTTCCTACCAGTTACGTTTACAGATTTTCTTGCTGTTCTTTATAATTACTATATAAGTTGCACATCTTTTAAAAGAAAATATTAATACTTAAAAGCTTTGAAAATTATCTTAAGTTCTAAACTGTGTTCCTTTTGAAGGGAAAAAGGTTCAGTCTCTATTTTATTATGGAAAAGTATGTATGGAAATACTGAAAACTGTCCCGAGTCTGTGGCAAGTTTTGTTTCTTATGAGCAAATTTTTGTTTCTCAGAGTACATAGATGATACACAAACACACTCCCTAACACATACAAAATAGGCTTTGATAGTGACAGTTTAGGGCACCTAAGATATAAAAACAAAAGAGCAGAAGGAACACTGACAGACTTTGAAGCTTTTCTCTTAAATATTTTCAGTAACTGCAAGAAAGTGTGTGCAGATGCTACATGTAATGGCATTTGACTGTCTGTTTAAACTTATTTTAAAGGAGAGACCCCCATCCTCTTCTTCAATGGTGGGAACACTGCCTCCATTAGAGGGGACTTCTGCCTCCACTGCAGCTTCTTATTTTCCCCCCAGTTCAATGCCCTTCCATCTGTCTGTGAATAACTACTCGGAGAAAAGCTCCTTTGACTCCATGGAGCCACTGGACTCAGGTAATGTTGGCTATTTTCAAAGGACACAGGTCCTTACCCCTGCCATTTTCATGCTTTCCTTGTGATGTTTTCTCCTGGACCAGAGACATAGGTCAGTGGTATAATATAGTACTTACCTAATGTGGGTTAGGCCCTAGGATTGAGTCCTAGCAGTGGAAATTAAGCATGTGGATATTTTCCCCCAGATTGTTAACTATCCTGTCCCTAGGTAGAATCTGATGTCTCTAATTGGAGCCAAAATCTAGATATACTATACATCCCTCACCATAGCAGCTACTATAGAGCAATGGGTAATATGCATAGAATCATTTTAGGCCTGCACATTTCGTGAAGTAGATGGGAATGATAGTTTTTATTTTGTTGGTAAGTAAAGTAAGGCTCAAAGAGATGGAGTGGCTTTCCTAAGACCATTGAGCTGATGAATGTAGTAGACAGGATACAAATGGAAGTTCTATAGTGCAGCTGGAATGCATCACAGTGGTTATGTGCTTAGCAGGGGTGATGCATTTCAATTGATCTAAGTTGCATGCATGGTCGGGTACTTCTAAACTATGGAACCAACTTAATTTCTCAAAGCCTCAGTTTCTTAATTTTTGAAATGGGTTTGATAATACTAAAGTAAAGGTCTGGGAAAGTGGCACAGAAGATAAAGGTCCTTCCTATGTATGACTGACAACCTACTTTTGATCTCTGGAACCCACATAGAGGTCAAAAGAGAGCACTGGCTGACTGCATAAAGTAGTCTCAAGTGACACATTGTATACCATATACTGTGCACACCTAATAAGAATAATTCAAAAAATTTGAATAAGTGCATAATCAAGAGAGAGGTTGTGTGGGTCAAGTGAGATCCAGCATGTAAAATACTGGGTAACGCATTCAGCACCTCCATAAACCCTTCCTATATACACTGACGATCATTAATGCCTCTACTTCATTCCATATAACCTATCGATTTTAGTGTTGAAATCACAGTCCCAGCTCTTACTATTGTATATCCCATACTCTACTTTCTCTTCAGATCATATAAATCCTTAACCCTTTACTGTTATGTGCCTCTTCTACATAATTTTATTTGTAGACATATCTCAGGAGAATTCATCTGTTACTAAAAATGTACATACGTGACTATAACCCCATGACCTGTGAAACAGTAGTCTAGGGATTAAAATGTGAAACTGAAGGTGACATGGCTCAGGGGTTAAAAGCATTTGCTGTGAAGACCTGCTGACCCGAGTTTCTTTTATTTTGTTTTTGGATATTTACATTTCAAATGTTTTCCCTTTTCCAGGTCTCCCCTTCAGAAAGCCCTATCCCGTCTCCCCTCCCCCTTCCTCTCTGAGGGTGCTCCCGACCCACCCACCCACTCTCATCTTTCCTCCCTAGCATTCCCCTACACTGGGGCATCAAACACTTTCAGGCTCAAGGGCCTCTCTTCCCACTAATGTCCAACAAGGCCATCCTCTACTACATATGAAGGCTGCGTCATGGGGTCACTCCATATATACTCTTTGGTTGGTGGTCAAGTCTCTGGGAGCCCTGGGGGGGGTCTGGCCAGTTGACACTGTTGCTCTCTCCATGGGGCTGCAAACTCCCTCAGCTCCTTCAGTCCCTTCTCCAACTCCTCCATCTGGGACCCCACGCTCAGTCCAGCGGTTACTGTGAATTGAATATTGGGTATTCCGAACTTTTGGGCTAATATCTGCTTATCAGTGAGTACATACCGTGCTTGTCCTTTTGTGACTGAGGTACCTTGCTTAGGATATTTTCAGGTTCCATCCATTTGCCTGCGAAGTTCATTGTTTTTAGTAGCTGAGTAGTATTCCACTGTGTAAATGTACCACATTTTCTGGATCCATTCCTCTGTTGAGGGACATCTGGGTTGTTTCCAGCTTCTGACTATTATAAATATGGCTGCTATGAACACAGTGGAGCATGTGTCCTTATTACATGTTGGAGCATCTTCTGGGTATATGCCCAGGAGTGGTATAGCTGGGTCCTCAGGTAGTACTATGTCCAATTTTCTGAGGGTCCACCAAACTGATTTCCAGAGTGGTTGTACCAACTTGCAATCCCACCAGCAATGGAGGAGTGTTCCTCTTTCTCTACATCCTCGACAGCATCTGCTCTCACCTGCGTTTTTGATCTTAGCCATTCTGGCTAGTGTGAGATGGAATCTCAGGGTTGTTTTGATTTGCATTTCCCTGATGACTAAGGATGTTGAACATTTCTTTAGGTGCTTCTCAGTCCTTCGAGTTTCCTCAGTTGAGAATTCTCTGTTTAGCTCTGTTCCCCATTTTTTAATAGGGTTATTTGTTTCTGTGGAGTCTAACTTCTTTTGTTCTTTGTATATATTGGATATTAGCCCTCTATCAGATGTAGGATTGGTAAAGATCTTTTCCTAATCTGTTGGCTGCCATTTTGTCCTATTTACAGTGTCCTTTGCCTTACAAAAGCTTTGCAACTTTATGAGGTCCCATTTGTCGATTCTTGATCTTAGAGCACAAGCCATTGGTGTTCTGTTCAGGAACTTTTCCCCTGTGCCCATGTGTTCGAGACTTTTCCCCACGTTCTCTTCTATTAGATTCAGTGTATCTGGTTTTATGTGGAGGTCCTTGATCCACTTGGACTTGAGCTTTGTACAGGGAGATAGGAATGGATCAATTTGTATTCTTCTATATGTTGACCTCCAGTTGAACCAGCACCATTTGTTGAAAATTCTGTTTATTTTCCACTGGATCATTTTAGCTCCTTTGTCAAAGATCAACTGACTGTAGGTGTGTGGGTTCATTTCTGGGTCTTCAATTCTATTCCATTGATCTTCCTGCCTGTCACTGTCCCAATACCATGCAGTTTTGATCACTATTGCTCTGTAGTACAACTTGAGGTCAGGGAGGCTGATTCCCCCAGAAGTTCTTTTATTGTTGTGAATAGATTTCTCTCTTTTGGGGTTTTTGTTATTCCAAATGAATTTAAGAATTGCTCTTTCTAAGTCTATGAAGAATTGAGTTGGAATTTTGATGGGGATTGCATTGAATCTGTAGATTGCTTTCAGCAAGATGGCCATTTTTACTATGTTAATCCTGCCAATCCATGAGCATGGGAGATCTTTCCATCTTCTGAGGTCTTATTCGATTTCTTTCTTCAGAGACTTGAAGTTCTTGTCATGTAGATTTTTCACTTGCTTAGTTAGAGTCACACCAAGACACTATATTGTTCATGACTATTGTGAAGGGTGTCATTTCCCTAATTTCTTTCTCAGCCTGTTTATCCTTTGAGTACAGGAAGGATACTGATTTGTTTGTGTTAATTTTATATCCAGCCACTTTGCTGCAGTTGTTTATCAGCTGTAGGAGTTCTCTGGTGGAGTTTTGGGGGACACTTAAGTATATTTTCATATCATCTGCAAATAGTGATATTTTGATTTCTTCCTTTCCAGTTTGTATCCCTTTGATCTCTTTTTGTTGTCTGATTGCTCTAGCTAGAACTTCAAGTACTATATTGAATAGATAGGGAGAGAGGGGGCAGCCTTGCCTAGTCCCTGATTTTAGTGGGATTGCTTCAAGTTTCTCTCCATTTAGTTTGATGTTGGCTACTGGTTTGCTGTATATTGCTTTTACTATGTTTAGGTATGGGCCTTGAATTCCTGACCATTCCAAGACTTTTATCATGAAGGGATGTTGAATTTTGTCAAATGCTTTTTTAGCATCTAATGAAATGATCATGTGTTTTTTTTCTTTGAGTTTGTTTATGTAGTGGATTGCACTGATGGATTTCCATATATTGAACCATCCCTGCATCATTGGGATGAAGTCTACTTGATCGTGTTGAATGATCATTTCGATGTGTCCTTGGATTCCGTTTGCGAAAATTTTATTGAGCATTTTTGTATCGATATTCATAAAGGAAATTGGTCTGAAGTTGTTTTGGTATCAGCATAACTGTGGACTCATAAAATGAATTGGGTAGTGTTCCTTCTGTTTTTATTTTGTGGAATAGTTTGAAGAGTATTGGTATTAGGTCCTCTTTGAAGGTCTGCTTGAATTCTGCACTAAACCCATCTGGTCCTGGGCTTTTTTTTTTTTTTTTTTGGTTGGGAGACTTTTAATGACTGCTTCTATTTCTTTAGTGATTATGGGTCTGTTTATATGGTTTATCTGAATCTGATTTAACTTTGGTATTTGGTATCTCTCTAGAAATTTGTCCATTTCATCCAGATTTTCCAGCTTTGTTGAATATAGGCTTTTGTACTAGGATCTGATGATTTTTTTTGAATATCCTCAGTTTCCGTTGTTATATCTCCCTTTTCATTTTTGATTTTGTTCATGTGCACACTGTCTCTGTGTCCTCTGGTTAGTCTGGCT
>JADRCH010007211.1:114404-149589 GCA_019843965.1 Rhynchomys soricoides
TTCATGTGCACACTGTCTCTGTGCCCTCTGGTTAGTCTGGCTAAGGGGTTATCTATCTCATTGATTTTTTTGTTCATATGCACACTGTCTCTGTGCCCTCTGGTTACTCTGGCCAGAGTGTTAATAGTTGAGGCTTAACTGGAGAATGAGGAAGTCAAGGGGGATGTAGATCATTCTTTTGCCTATTTGGTTATGGGCTAGCTGTTGGAGGGAACTGTGAGGCCAATGGGAAACCATGTGGAAGCCCATGGAGGTGAACCAGTGGTACAGGAGAGCAGGGTCAACAATGGAGAAATACTTGAGAGGCTGGCACACAGAACAGCCTGTGGTGGCAGGCAGGGAAGATTGTACTACACTTCAGTGGGAGAATGAGAAGTGTGTGTGTCGAGGGAGATAGGCGAGAGGACAAAGTAGATCTGGTTTGGTGACTTTACATTTTCTCAATCAATCCAGAGGCAAGACCATATCAGTCTCTATATGCTGCTATCTTTTCCAAATGTACGTTCTCTGTGCGATAATCCATCCTTCTGTGATAGTTTCCACATCAGTCTTTCTGTAGTGCAGTTTAGTGCCTGTTCTTTGTCTGTTGAAGATTCCTGATTTTTGTGAAAGTAAGTATAAAGTTTCCCATATGCAACCCAACATTTCCTTATTCATCTAGGTTATAGGAGACAACAAACTATGGCCCATGAGCCAAATGTAGCTAGTATCTTATTTTTGTAAGTGAAAATGTAAGGAAACCCAGCCATCCTAGTTCTTCTGTATATTGTAAGTGGCTGCTTTCCATGCTAAAATGTCAAATGGAGAGAAAGGCAAGCAGTCAAGAGTACTTGATCTTTAGGTCCTCTGCTGCAGGGGATCAAATACCCTTCTCTACCCACTCCTCATGTGTCTCTGTCTCCGTCTCTGTGTATGTTTCTGTGTCTGTGTCTGTATCTGTCTGTCTGTCTGTCTGTCTCTCTTGCTCTCTTTCTCTCTCTCTCACACACACACAAACACTAAGAGTAATAAAATAATTTCGCAAGTTTCAGATGTTAAGAGCAGCCACACAGACCTTGTCCTTACTAAACATAAGAAACTTTCAAAAAAACATCCTCAGATGTTAACTATATCGCCTTGGTGCCTTGGTATTATCGAAGTGAGTGATTCAGTTTGACTTACTGAAAAGAGCATGGGCTATAAAGTCAGACAGAATTGAGATGGGAACTAGACACCAGATGAGTCAATGAAGCTTTCTTCTCACTGTCATGGGATGTATTAGTCAGAGTTTAACTGCTGTGAACAGACACCATGACCAAGGCAAGTCTTGTAAAGAACAACATATATTTGGAGGCTCAGTCTATTATCATCAAGATGGGAACGTGGCAGCCTCTAGGCAGGCATGGTGCAGGCAGAGCTGAGACTTCTACATCTTCATCCAAAGGCAGCTAGCAGAATACTGGTTTTCAGGCAGCTACGATGAGGGTCTTAAAGCCCACACCCACAGTGACACACCTACTCCAACAAGGCCACACCTTCTAATGGTGCCACTTCCTGGGCTGAGCATATGCAAACCATAACATGGGGTTAGCCCAACTTAGGCTAAAGTATATGATTCTGATACATGGGAAATCTTCAACATAAGCTACCTTCTTGTATCTCTCTCTCTCTCTCTCTCTCTCTCTCTCTCTCTCTCTCCTTCTTTGCTTTATAGTTTTTTGTTCCTTTCCCTTTTGCCCTATATCTCTACCTCCCCCATCCTTTCATGTATTATGCAAGTGAAACCTTTGCTTATTCTCAATATCTATATGTGATTTTTTTCTTTCCCCACCCTCCTATGTTTTCCATCCCTTACAGAATATGAGTTCATTAAGAGTTAACAGTTACATTACTACTTCTTCATGAACACACACACACACACACACACACACACCATCGTTTTATACTTTAAATACCTCATTCATTTGAAAGAATTTAAAAGGGAGCAATGAGTGTGTACTGACATTTTTATGGAAATTTCATCAGGAAGCACCCCATAGATGGTCAGGTGATGAAAAAGGGCGCAGTGACAACTAGACAAAGGTGTAAGTTCAAATAGAGCTAATCGTTTTGGAATTTTCTGCTTTATGATATTTTGTGACATCAGTAATGTTTTGAGAAGTTCTAAGTGCTTATATTACTTTTTCCATTGTTACATAAAATTTTTCAAAATTGAACATGTCAAAGTAACATATTTATTATTTGGCACAACTTCTGAGAGTCAGTAATTTAGGAGGAGCTTGACTGAGTGCTTCATACTTAGGCCTTTTCTGGACTTGTGCTGTTAGATGGGATGGTAGTATCTGGAAGCTTGATTGGACTTCTGGCTCACTCATGTGACTGTTTAGCAGGGCATTTCACAATCTTACTATATAGACTTCTTTTTTAGAAATGTTCACAATATGGCTTCTCCTAGAGCACGGATTCACAAAGAGAAAAATAGCACACATCAGTGACCAAGAGATTATAGTGATGTCATGGTTATTGTCCACTTTACTTGATTGATCATATACATGGAATTCCACCTTATATCTTATGCGTGGAGAGCTACACCGAGGAAAGAATACCACAGATGTGTGGGTCACTGGGACTGTCTTAGGCTAGCTGGCAGTACTTGTTACAGCTAAGCTGAGGAGTATTTATTCTGAATGAATAGTGTTTGCATGTCCTTGTGAATGAAATTATTGCTACATAGTTGGCAACAAAGTAACCTTTAACTATGAGATTTGAGAATGTGTGGTTACTACGAATGACTGCTGTTCATCTCCAACCAGAAGCCTTGGCTACAGTTATACCCCATGACATATTATAGAATGAAGTTTTGTTCATTTGCTTTTCTCATTTCTGTAAAGAGCTGAGTTTGACTTTTCCTTTTTACTCCTTCAGATTATTTTGAAGATAAAATGAACAAAGAGACAGAGACAGAAACTTCTTCAGCAGTGGATTCAGAAAACTTTGGTGAAACTACTGACATCTTAAATATGGTAATTATTTCCTGGCTACTTAGATATGAGTTATATAAATTTTAATTCCTCGTGAACTGGTGGATGTATACTTTTTATATTCTTCTATGTGTAAGATGCTGATTTGTTACTATTTGGTAGTACATATTATTAGTGAGTTGCACTGTGAAGTTTCCATCCCTGCATAACTCAACCTTTAAACATGTGTACCCTCCCTTTCCCTGGCTCCCCCTGCTCTAATTCCTTCCTGCTGGCCCTGTCTCCTTCACCTAACAGTCTCTGAAGGGACTCTAGCCAGTGTGAGCATGGCAAACATGGCCTTGCCCTTCTCGCCCATCCCCCCTGCCTTACTAAAGATGGTTAGATTAAATTCCTAAAGCCAAGGTCTATGCTTCTTCCCCTGCAATCCAAGCCCCCTTAGGCTACCTTAATTAACCTGCCCAGTCAATCACCCTAACACAGCTTTCTCCTTGTACCTTTAAAAATTGCCCCTTGTCCTGTGTGCCACATGTGTTGCTTCTATCCAGAGGCAGTCCTTTGTCTCCCACACCAGATACCCCTCCCTCCTCTCCCTGTCCCCTTCCCCTTCTCCCTCATCCTCTACCTCCTGTCTTTGTATCTTATGCCCTGGCCTTAGCACAAATCAATCTCCTTTGTGCTAAGAACTTTGTCTTTGGGTCCTGAGCCAATACTGACCTCTTCACCCTCCCTTGAATTTTTTTAGTGATTTGATGGTCACTGAGAACTATTATTTAACCTCCATGTGTTTGTGTAATGGGTATAGTTTTTCTTGCTATTGATTTCTATTATTTTCTGTTTTACTCCATATGGTCTGATAAGATGTCAGACATTAAAATATTTTTGAATTTTGTACACTTTTCTTTGGCCTTACGTATGGTCTATTTTAGAATAAGTTCTGTATGCTGATGTCAAGAAATGTGCATTCTACATCTGTTTAAATATATGTTGAATCTACTTGATCTATAGTGTAATTTATTGATAGCATTACTGTGTTTATTGTTTGCTTAGATAAGAATGCACTACTAAAGTCACCACTATTATTGTGTTGGAGCCAATTTTATTAAAAAATTGAGTGCTTCCGTATTTGGGGTGCATGTGTTTGTGTGTGTGTGTGTGTGTGTGTGTGTGTGTGTGTGTGTGTAAAATGTGTTTTTGATGAATTGTTCCCTTGATCAATATGTAGTGACAGTCTCAGTTTCTAATTTTGGGTTTCAGTATTTTTTTTGTTAGATATTAGTGTAGCTACTCCTACTTATGTGCAGATTTAATTCACTTTGAAATAAATTTCCATTCCTTTCAGTTCTCTGTATGTTTTGTTGATGCAAGGTTTTTGTTTGCATAAAGCATATTGCTCATTAGATTTTTTAAATCCAGTCACCTAATTGGTGTCTTTTAATTGGTAAATTGATACCATTTACATTTGGGTTATTATTGAAAGGTGTGTATATGTTACTGATTTATTTCCAAAAATGAAAAATGTCAGTTAATTTATTCTTGTCCTAGAATGTCTTTCTCACATCCTAGAAGTAGTGATTAACTGTACTGATAATATTTCTCATGTGTATGCCTAGTCTTATAGTGAGACAGATGTATTCTTATCAGTGCTCTCATGGGTGTGTTTGCCTATTTTCCTGTTCTAGGTATAGTATTACATTGTCTTCTGAGATCCTATCATGGCTTACATTAGTACATACTTATTTTGAAAGGTCTCCTTTGATTTTGAAGGACAACCCTGCTAGGAGTCTTAGGGCTACTATTGCTGTGATGAAACACCATGACCAAAAGAGACTTGGGAAGGAAAGGGTTTTTATTCACATTTCACTCACAGTTCTATATATCAGTTCATCATCAAAAGCAGTGAGGGCAGGAACTCAAGCAGGGAAGGACCCAGGAGGCAGGAGCTGATGCACAGGCCATGGAGGAGGGCTGCTTACTGCCTTGCTCCCCATGACCTGCTCAGCCTGCTTTTTTGTAGAACCCAGGATCTTTAGCCACAATAGGCTGGGCCTTCCCACATCAATCACTAATTGAGAAAATGCCCTTCAGGCTTGCTTACAGTCTGATCCTATGGGGACATTTTCTTAATTGGGGTTCCCTCTTCTCAGACAGCTTTAGCTTATGTCAAGTTGACATGAAACTAGCTAACATACTAGGTATAGTAATTTTGATTGGCAATTATTTTTTCTATTAATTGAATAAAATATATTATCATTCCATTCTCCCTAGTCTTTAGGTCCTGCTAATAAATCTTATTCTAATTGATTTGCCTTTAAGTATAACTGAGTGCCTCTCTCATAGCCTGTTTGTTGTTGGTTGATTTTGAGGTGGGGGGGGGGTCTCATTCTGTAGCCATTTTGTCTTAGAATTCATTCTACAGTCCAGGTTGGCCTTGAACTTATGATGGCCTAAAGGCCACAGCCTTCATAATATGTTTTTATGTTGAGGTCTCCACATTTGTTGGAGTGGATATGCCTTACACTATTATGTGAGAGCCTCCTCAGTAAGCGCTCCTTTCCTTATGGTCTGCCTTGAGGTCTCAGTTTGTTCTTAGTGTTGATTCCAATTGCAATCGAACTTCCTAGTATAAAGTGTTTGTAGGATATTTAGCACTGATCAGTTTTTGACCTGATGTGTATACAGTGTCAGTCTGGTAAACCCACTCTCTGTACAGTCACACAAGGCTATCATACAGAATCTTACACAACTCTCCTTCTCTAGCTTCTGACAATTGGGGTCTAAAGATTCTTATTGTTAAAGAAAGCTCTTTGCTTTTCACTCAGCATTGTAATCTTATTCCCTACTGCACAGAATTCTCAGGGCGGCATTGTGTCAGTATGTCTTCTTCCTGGCCAACTAATGCCTACTGAGCTAGTGCAGTGTTGCCTGATAACTGTTGTGCAGCCTTTACACACAGGGAACTAACAACAGATCAAAGTACCAGTACTATCAAAGTCCAGCTTGGTGACCCAGTGAGTTTATTGTGGATTCCTTACAGGAATGTGGGTGAGGGGTTAAGTACAAGTGCATTAGATGACTCCAAGGTCGTCTCTGAAAATGCTATTACTGAAAATCCCATCGCAGTGTGTGTGTGATGCTGCCCAACAGTTGCCTCTCTGGAACCCCCTTGATAACTTGAAGGTGGCTCAGCAGGCCAGAGAGCCTCCTCTCACCAGTAGTCTTTAATGTTTATGTAACCTGGAAGGAGGGACTGGGGGAATCTCCCAAATGTCACTGACAACTTCAGACTTGTAATTTGTTTCCTTCCTAAGTCTTAACGAGTTTCTCTTCAAGATGGAGTGCTTTGATTGGAAGGATATTGCTACACAACATGCTTGCAAAGATAGGAAAATATAGAGGCTTTCATTCCCAGAGCCGTTGATCTTAGTGAACCCTTACAAGATGCCTGTCCAGTTACAGCACAGACAATAATCTTGGCAATATGGAGAAATTCTCCAGACAGAGCTTTCCGTGCTGATTTTAAGTCTCTTGTCTATCTAGACTGTGTGTCTTTCCCAGCCCACAAGTGTAATTTCCTATAGTTCTGAAGCTGAGTAATGAATAGCAAGTAGTGCCACGGCCAAAAGGAAGCCAAATATAAGCGCATAGACTCAGAAAGGCACACAGCACGTTGTTTTCTCTCCTGCATGGACATGAAAAGAAAAAGACGCAGCATGAAAGGAGCACGAGGACCCTTTAGGGGGCAGGGACAGTGGCATGGGAAGGTGGTAGAAGGATGCGTGTGGCCGAAGCACACACTGTGCATGCATGGGAATGCCATGATGAGACATAGTATTTTGTTGGATTAGGAAATGGTTTTATCTTTTTACATCTAGGCCTATAAAGAGTGAAACCATAAATCTGTTACCTCATGCCAGGCATGTCCATATCCCTGAGTTCCAAAGTCTACCCCAGTGGAGTTCACTGGGCATTTTGTCTTTCCATGTTACCCTCCCAGGGGGCCCCTCCCCCCAGCCAACTGCCGTGTGAGAGGTCTTTGGGACACCTCTTTCTTTGCTTCTATTCCTAAACTCCATCCATCTCTAAGAATCTATCACTGTCGTATGCCATTCCTCCTCTTGCCTTTCTTCGGCCTCCTAAAGAACTAGGAAAGGCTCCTCTTTTGCTTCTACTATGGAAAAGCTGAAAGGCACCTGCTTGCTTTAGGCTCTATCTTGCGTGCTGAGTCTATTTGTGATGTTCTTAGTAGCTTTTCTCTCCTAATATCATTAGTATGGCAGTACGGGTAGATTGTCTTAATGCCTGAGTTTCTTAACATTCATTATCGATTTGTGGTTTCCCATTTATCTAGAAGATGTCTTTTTATTTATTTCAGACACATATGATGACAAGTTCCTATGAGAAGTCATTAGATTTTTCACCAATTCCAAAACAACAGGTATAATACATAGCTGCTGCTGCTGCTGTTGTTATTTATGGTTATTATATTACTATTACTGTTGTGGGTAAGAATGGTTTTAAATATTTCTTTGAAAACGTTCCGGAAAGAAGACAAGAAGGTACTTGTTGACGTACTGAGATTTAAGAGCTAGGATTGCAATGGAGACGACTCCTCTTTGGTGTCTTTTATTAATAGCTATTTCCTCATAGAGTTTGACCGCTAGAATTTGCTCTCCCAGTGATTTACCTACCCTCTGATGATGATTCTTTTCAACTAAGCAAGAGATAATCATCTTAGCTCTTACTTTGGGGGAAAGGCTAGTATTTATCAGACTGGATCTCTGAATTTGGTTGTGAATGGCTTTGCATGAGACTCTATGCTAACTTATCTGGATAATATTTACATGTTGCTAGCTCTAAAATTTTATGTATTTTTTTTGGTGTTAACCAGTTGATAATGGTTTTGTAATAAGGAAGAGTTAGCATGAAAGAGGATTAAAATGGAAGTTTGAAATTAGTAAGAGGCTATAAATGGGCAAGAAAGAGATTTTAGTGAGTAGCAGGGTTAGGAGCAAAAAATCAGTCTGTGGTTTCCACAACTTTAGATAAATGAGGACCTGCTCTGCAGTCTTTTTGCTTTTCCTGACTTTTTGCTTTTAATGACTTTAGGGGCTAATGAAATAAAAACATGAGGTGTTTGGCAATTGCTAAAGTAAAGCAATTGACTCTGACATTTGGCTTTGCAAATCATGTAATTTCTATTTTCTACTGCCTTTGCTACCTCAATTGTTTAAAAATTCTTAAAGACAGATCCTACAAAAGGCAGGAAAATCTTGCTTAATTATAAACATACACAGGCAGCCCTCTAAAAGTGAGAGGCATGGGGAGGCACAGCATGCCTTTCAACAAGGGCGAGCTGTTCTCTTGACACAGTTGGAGAAGCTCTGAGAGCACTCACTGCCTTGGTGGCCTACTCTGCCTCAAGCAGGGGCTGCCTTTTTAGGAGATGCTAGGCTTAGTTTTTCCGAGTTTCTGGGAAAAGAAAGGAACATACATTTAGAATAAGTTCTAGCAGTTGGGCCTGACTCCCTTAAGGTTATAAAAAGAACTTAAATATTTAAAAAGTGTCTAGAAGCAGTAGAAACGGAAATCCCTTTTTACAAACTGATGCGTTGTCCATATTTCATGCACTACTTTTATATTAGACTCTCTCAGGCCTACTTTAGTGAGTAAAAGAGATTGCATTTGCTATACTATTTCTGAATATTAGCTTGTTAATTTGTAACTGCTGTTTTTAAGAATTTATTTGGCAAATACAAATGAACCTCTAGATGAAGCATGTTTCCCAGTTTGTAAAGTTTGCATTAATGAGCCTTCACCGTATGTGAGCGTCTAGATGCAAATGTAAAATCTTTGCAGTGATTTATAGGAGATGATGCCTTTGTCAACTAATAACAGTATGATGGTTACTTCAAAAACTTTACAGAGTCAAGACACAGTTGAGAAAGTGGCTGAAAGTACACTGTGTACTGAAAATGAGGATAGTTATGAATATGAAGAGATGTCAAAAATAAAAGAAGGGACAGTGTACAAACAGTATTTAGCAAAAGGGATCTTCATGATACGACCACCGGAGTTTCTGGGAGCATTTTCAGATGAGGAAGTAGGTAATGGCCTAGACCAGGTGGAGCCTCAGATCTTCACCGATGTAAAGTGCTTACAAAGTGAGCAAGTAGGAAAGGAAAATGATGAAGAAATAGTCTCTGAGAAGAAAACTGAGGAGATGGAACTGGCAGATGTGAAAAAGATTAGAGAAAGCCAAGAGAACTCAAAATCTGATTTGTTTTTTGGTGACTTACCAGATGAAGACATAAATTCTGAGAGTGACGACAATAAAGGTATTGCTGAGGACAGGACAAGCAGTGAGCAGAATATGCTCTGTGCCAGTGAAGCAGAGTTGTTAGAAGAACCAGACAGTTACACGGACTGTGAAAGGCACAGTGAGCAAGACAGTTCTGAGGAGCTGGAGCAGCAGAAGCTAGTAGAATCTAGTGATGAAGAGAAAGATGACGATGAAGTGGAGACTGAGCACTACTTATGGTACAGCAGGAAGTGTGCTGAGCAAGCAACTGAGAATGAAGTCAGAACAACCAGGTTTCTCCCAAAGTACGATCTTAAGCATGACCAGTTGTCAGGGATCCCAGAGGTGCAGGAAGGACCAGAGGATTCAGAAGGGAATGTAGTGGAGCAAGTGGTGGAGGCACAAGAGGAAAATATGGAATTGGAAGGAGACAGAAAGGAGGCAAAAGCAGAAGCCCTGTCAGATGTCATTACAGAGAACGAGGTGAGTGAATGTGAGGGAGAGTCAGGGGGAGAGGGAGAGGAAGGATCTGAGGGTGAGGGGGATCAAATCTGTGAGAAGGGGAGTTTTGGAGCAGAGCGGTGGCAAAGGGAACGGGAAAAACAAGAGAAGAAGAAAGGTAAGGGTAAAAGAGAAAGGCACACCCTGGATGTGGAAGAGAGAAAAGAGGAGGAAGGATGGGAGAAAGGGCTCAAGGGAGAAGAGAAAATGGAGATGGATGGAGGAAACCGAAAGGCAGGAAACCAAGAGATGGGAGGAAGAGAAGCAGGGGATGAGGGAAGTGAAGAGGAGGAAGGGGAAGAAGAAGAGCCAGGAGAGGGGGGAGAAGGGGAAGAAGAGGAGGAAGAGGGAGAAGGTACATCAGAGGAGCAAAGTAGGGAGGAGGAAGGAGACAGGCAAGAGAAAGAAGGGGGAAGGGAGGGCAAGAGAGGGGAAGATGAGGGAGAAGGATGGAAGGAAGGAGAGGAGCAAGACCGGGAGGAGGAAATAGAGGAAGGGGAAGAGGGAGAGGAGGAAGGAACAGAAGAGGGGGAAGGAGAGGAAGAGGGGGAAGAGGAAGAAGAGGAAGAGGGGGAGGGGGAAGGAGAAGAAGAGGGGGAGGGAGAAGGAGAAGAAGAGGGGGAGGGAGAAGAAGAGGAGGAGGAAGAGGAAGAAGGGGAGGGAGAGGAAGAGGGGGAGGAAGAGGGGGAGGGAGAAGAAGAAGAGGGGGAAGAAGAGGAGGAAAAAGAAGAGAAAGAGGAGGAGGAAGTGGAAGAAGATGGGGCGGATGATGAAGGAGAGGAGCTAGAAGGGGAGGGGGAGGAGCTAGAAGGGGAGGAAGGAGAAGATCCAGAGAAAGATGTGGAGGAAGAGGTACAAGAGGGGGGGGACAGCATGGAGGAGGAAAGGGAATGCAAGGAGGCAATTGGAAAAGTGGATGATCATGAAAGTCAGAGAGACAGAAAACGGGCCCCAAAAAGGAGTGAAATAACTGGGTCTATGAAATATGTCAGACATGGCGCTTACTCAGACAAGTCCATTACTAACCCAGGGAGAAGGGAGAAAGAGCAGACGCCTGAAATGCCAATGGAGTCCAAACAACTTTTAGAGAACGGGCTCCCAGGTTCCAAAAGATTCTGGAATGATGTTTTGCCCCTGTATTTGGAATTGAAGTAACAGACTCGGTTTGACCTGAATATGACCAGGGAGTTCATTTGCATGCCTTATGTATGCATAATAAGTATGCTCATTATATCTGATTAAACTGATCCATTACTATGGTACTTTTACATGTGCTTAAAAATAGACAACTGATGATATTTGTACTAAGCTGTCAAAGGCAACAGGAGACAGTGTTAATAAAGTCTTGATTACTCCTAAACTCATATCTTGTGTTCTGCCCCCAAACTAATCCATAAGTAAAACTATTATTAAAAGGCCCTTTGTTATAGTTAACATTGTATATTCCTCATGAATGACAGGTTTATATACTAGAAGCCCACTACAAGTACTATGTGTATAAAATCCAATATGTTTAAAACAGTACAGATGTTTAAGGGCGGGTGGGGGAGCACCCTCACAGAGGCAGGGGGAGGAGGGATGGGATAGGGGGTTTCCAAAGGGGAGACCTGGAAAGAGGAAAACATTTGAAATGTAAATAAAGAAAATAGCCAATAAAAGGGGAAAAAAACTTCTGATTTTCAATAAATATTTTAGTATCCCTTTTCAGTCTCTATGACCTAAAATATTTTGGTAAGAAGTGATGATAATTTAAAACTAAGGTGAGAAATTCATATTTTCAGAAATGACATTTGTCCCTTTACTTTTTTGTACCCTTTGATAAAAATCTATAAAGTGACAGCTGTGTTCAGGTCTTAGAGGTTTAATGATGTAATCTCTTGTGATTGCTGCCTAGGCACATGACAGAACAGCTTATGAAATGAGCAGCTTAAACACATAATATAGGGGCTCATAGAAGTTCAAACAACTGAAGAAATAAAATTAAGCACTAACACTCGTTTGTCTGCTCTTAAGTTATAACTTCAATGTCTCCTGTGTTCTGTAATTTGAAAGTTCTCAATTCAAGCTATTTCTGTGCTAACTCTGCTATTAGAGTTTCCTGTCTCATTGTGTGTTATACAGCCTCAATGGATTTTCACTAACTTCTGTAATTCTCATTGTCTGTTGCTTATCAGAATGTTTCAAGTAAAATAAAGATTAAATTTATACACTCAGTATTGTTTGTGGAGGAAAAACTGTCTAAATTAGATACTGAATTTCTAAAAGCCACATTTGATTAGATTTATATAATGTAGCTATTTTGGCTGTGTATTATTACCTTTTTTTTTTTCAATTGATTTTCTTTCTCAGCCTGTTCCATATCTTCATTGAAATTGTTGTGTGGTTGAGCTCCATACATTTGATTCTCTGTAAGAATGAGCATGAGCTAGACAAGAATCAAATGAAGTAGCATTTCCTTGGAGCAGTCTGTAAATTAGAACTTGATATAAAGAAAGCAGGTAGTATCCCTGAATAACAGACGACATTGATTTGACTCTGCGTGCTTGACCAGAGTCTACCATATTCACTGTTGGTAGAGTAGAGTTAGTAATATGATAAGGTGATCATTTAAGAATAGTTTAAAAATGATGAAATAAAAGGGGTGGCAGGCATGAAGTTCATAAAGGAAATTCATAAGACAATGCCAGGGGAATAAGAAGCTCAACTTCTGGTCGTGTCAAAGATGGCGGGGGGGGGGGGGGGGGTGTGGTTGGTTTTCCATGAAGAGAATCAGCCAGGAGAACTGAAGTTATGTTCTAAAAGCCCATGTGTTTCACTATTTCAACTGGTAGAGATAGCCACTTTTAAGCAGCCTTTCTGACCAGTTTCATTTTCCTGCTCCTAAACATATAGTGCCCTTTAGAAGTAGTAGTTCCTACAAGATACAGTCAAAAGAGCATTTATAGTGTCATTTTGCCTCCAGAGCTCTCCTGACTACTTGTGCTTTCAAGCTGTTATGAAGTTATACTAGCTTCGTTGTCTTTGTAGCTGTCTGTGTGTGTGTGTGTGTGTGTGTGTGTGTGTGTGTGTGTGTGTGTGTATGTTTTCTAGAAATGTACAGAATTAGGATGTGAGACCTAGGGAATTCCATGGGAACAGCATTGTTAGAGCTTACTCAACCATAATTCCTGCTATCCCTATTCCTCAGTTTAAAACAGAAGCCTTAAGTTTATTCACAAGAATCACCTAGTCTTCAAGCAGTTATATGGAAGTGAGCAATAGCCCTAAACAAAGCATACTGACATTCTCTGCCCAGTGTTCAGCTAACAGTAAATCACACATTGTGGCAGGCCAAATACACTTTAAAATTTATGGCTAAGAGTTGGTTGGTCATTAATGATACATTGAGACAGGGTATAAAAGAACATAAACTTTCATAAGTAGAGGTTATTATTACACTTATATAAATCTCATTGTTAGAGAAATAGAAACGTGAGTGAAGAGTAAGACCACTTGTCCCCTCCTGACCTGGCAGCTGGTTATGTAGATCTCAATAGCTAGTTCTTCCTTGTTTGTTTTTGAGACAGGGTCTCTCTTAGCCGAGGCTTGCTTAGAAAGTATTTCTCTTACTATGATTAGCCAAGGATGGCCTTGAACTTCTGATACTTCTGTTGCTACCTCTCCAGTTCTGGGATTACAGGCATGGTAAATCTGTTAGTTGCTCAAGTGCTTGCTGTAGTTCACTGATCATTACTGGGGTAAATGTGAGGAGTTATCTATGTGGAATCCCTTGAGTTACAGTTTCCTTATGTGCACTCTGGCAGAAAGGGACTTTCAGGTAAGCCGCAAAGAATTTCTACAGAGCACCTATGGCTGTTCAACAACAGCCCTCAAGGTGAGTAACACTAAAGTGTGCTTTGATAATGATTGGCTGTAGAGATCAGTTTACATGTGTGTGTGCTTTCTCTAACCAGTGCACAGTAAAAATTCAATGTCCTATGGCATGATTAGTTCTTAACATATAGCTTAACATCTGGTATATACTCAAATATTTATGTATCTGACCCAAAATGAGTGGCCTTCCTCCAGTCAGATAGACCTTAAAAAGGAAGCCAGGTATTAGTCCACCTCCTATGGCTCACCTTTCCTCTGCCTTCACTGTCAGGAGGGCTAAAAATGGTTCTCCAAAGAATACTTGGAAACCCCAAGGTTCTTCTGTCGTGACTATTTCTTTTCCTTTTTTTTAATCATTTTTCTTGTTAACTATGTGCATTACTTAACAGTGCTGTTTGTTTTTCTACTGTGTCTTTAGCCAAAGCTGCAGTAAGATGAAAATTGAGCTCCAAAATACATGTATACCTCGCTTTTTAAAAACAGACTAGTTAAAGAGAAGAAAAATTTTGTGTCTTAGATAGGCAAGACATAAGACATGGCCCCTGATTTCAGAGGACTCTACAAGCCAACAGGAAATCTGTTAGTACAATAGAGTATGTTAGCAGAGTAACTTCAGCTCCTATATGAAAAGATTGAAAATGGAACTTGCCAGGAGTGAGTGTTTTGTTTTGTTTTTTTTTTGGAAATGAATCTTGTTAAGTAGAACTTAACCAACAAAGAGCTTTGTATACTCATAAGATCTTATAGGAAAAGAATGCATTGACTACACTTGAGGTTCTGTAAGGTTGTTATGGTGGCAATATGAAGAATGATTTGAAGCAGGCAGGAATAAAGTCAGGAATGGCAGTGAGGAGCCATCTATAGTAGACCAGGTAAAGAATGAACTGGACGTGGGATAGGACATGGGGATATGTATCAAGAGTTGTGGGTAGTTAGGACAAGGATGTGGTTGGGAGGGAAGGGGAAAGTGAAACCTTTCTTTTGGCCTAGAAAACGGAGTAGAAACAATGCTGTTCACAGCGACTGCAAATAAGGGGCTAGGAGCAGTCTGGGGAAAACATTCCGTGTTTGCTAGCTTCCAATGGTCGCCAGGAGATGTTCAGTGTGAGGGCCAGCAGATATGTCTGGAGCTCAGTAGAGGTCGCTGGTAATCAGTAGCTTGTCTACGTACTTAGCTGCATCTAGTGAAAGCATCCTTCCTGTGAATAGAGCTGTTCAGGCAGGTTCCAGGGGAAACGTCGTGAGTGGTTAGATGTGGTGGTTCTCAACTTGTGGGTCATATCCGCTTTAGGGGTTACATATCAGCTATCCTGAATATCACATATTTACATTATGATTCACAGCAGTAGCAAAATTGTGCTGTGAAATAGCAATGAAACAGTTTTATAGCTGGAAGGCTACCACAGCAGGAGGAACTGTGTTTAAAGGGTCTCAGCATCAGGAAGGTTGAGAACCACTGGGTTACAGTAAGAGAATAGTAATGAAGTTGAGGAACGAAACTTAGAGAAAATATGGGGGGTATATTCTACGAGAGGAGAAAATGCTACCCAAGCTAAGAAGGAGTTTCAAGGAAGCAGAATCGATGGCAGCAAAGGAGCATCTTGTGGGTGACCCTGATGGAAGCCTAGAGCTAATACTGACAGTGACAAAAAGCAACAGAGCTCCGAGGAGTCTGCCTTGCACAGAGCCAGATTCTGAACTACATTTTGCACTCCGAAAATTATTAGACAACTGCTGGCATGGTTCTCAGATTAGGGAGGGAGATCAATGTACAGTGCAGAGACTTGCATACTTTGGATAAAACTTGCTGAGTGAATTTGCAGTTCATACAAACAGTGACACTCGAGACCAGGATGTTCTTGTTGGGAATTTAGAAATGAAAATAGTCTGCAATGTTTGAAACGTCAGTGTGTAGGAGAAACATGGTCCTTATGATCTCCAAATTACTTGGACAAATTTGGGGGAAACCAGAGCCCCTGTAGTCCAACAATCCTGAACTCAGACCCCAGCCCTCCACTTCTGGGAAAGAACTTTAATTTTAGCACTTTGAGCACAGAGAAATTGATCCCACTCATATGGTTAGCCTAAAATGTATTGCTACAAAAAGGAAATAGATTGTCCAAGGAAAAACAATGAGAATGGTATAGAATAAATGTAAAATTGAGAATCAAAATGCCTACCACCCCAGTGTACAGTTCCCTGAATTTTGCATTCACGTTTGTAGTCTTGTTTCTCAAACTGGAATGTATACAGTAGTTGCAGTAAAGGGTTAGGAATGAAATACAGAATCATGCATAGAAGGGAAGAAGACTTTTTTTTTTAAATGGTGTCATAAGAAGATAAGAATGCAGATATCAAACTGGCAGCTTGTAGGCATACACTGGCCTGTTGATTTTATTATTTTTGCTTTCAGTGCAAATGATTTAATTCAAATTGTTTGTCAGTATTGAAATATAAGCAGAATACACACACACACACACACACACACATACATATGAGTGGAATCAATTTCTCTGTGCTTTAAACACTAAAAATTTATATAGATATATATTTGTTTTATTTTCAAATAAAATATAATAAAGCCAGCCAATTTTTTTTTAAAAAACAAAGCCCTGTAATCAACTGAGTAAAAAAATAGCTAATCAATTAAAATAAATATTTGATTTGGCTCACTGTCTGAAGTATTGTATACAGCAACAATGAGATGTTCCTGATACTTGTGGTGAGAACACATCATATTAAATACTGGCAAGGATGGAAAGCCACAGGAACTCTTAATTTTTTCATTAAAATACAGAATTTAATATGAACAATTAGATACTTTTCTTCAAGATCTCATTTGTTATGTTAAGCATCAAATTACCCAGTGGTGAGTTTAAAAAATTTGAACCTATAATTTCATTTAAAAAATTTGTTAGTTACAGTCCAAAAAGTGTCTTTGTCTAGCTCATGTTTAGGCTGTCATGTTGGTGAGACCTTGTGGGTGTCACTCCTCACACTACTAAGAGATAGAGTCTTAAAGCAACCTCCCTGATCCTTTGGCTCTTAGGGTTTTTTTAAATCCCCCTTTCCAAAATGTTCCCTGAGCCTTAGGTGCAAGAGTGTATTGCAGATGTGTCAGTTGGACCTGGACTCCACAACCCTGGATTTTGATTGGTTGTACTTTTTTGTAATGGTCTCCATCTGTTGCAAAGAGAAGTTTACTTGATAAACAGTGAAGACTACACTGAGGACTACTACTCCTATCTGTGGGTATAAAGACAAATGTCTATATTGTTATTAGTTATTATGTTAGTTTAGTAAAGTAGTGGTTTTTTGTTCTCCAGTATCCATGACTTCACTAGCACTGAGTTGTTGGCTAAGTTTTCAGTAGGAGGCATTGTTTCCCCCCTGTTGAACAGGTCTTAAGTCCTATTAGAAAGCTATTACTTACTGCCAAGGTATGCATGCCACTATAGCACCTTTGGGGTATGGTGCTGTGCTGATCATTGTTGTGATTCCTAGGCATCATAGCTGGGTAGGAATATTGGTTTCCCTCCTTTGGAAGCTTATATGGTGCCTTCTGATACTATGGAATCTCAGCCTCATGGAGGGGGCATTCGAGTCAGTTCTATCGCTGAGGCCTCTAGGCCTTGTTTCTGAAGTGCATAGTGTTTTCAGCAATGGGGACTTAAACCTTCTACCTCTGGGAGGCAACCAGAGGAAATAGCAAAAACCTCAAAGTTTTGGGAGTCCCTTGGACAGCTCTGACCCACAACTCAAAGGAGGGCTTTTCCTATCTGGTATTGGGATTCTTGTTAGTTTTTGACTCTCAGAGGGACATTTCTAGCCCAAATGAGATATTTTCGTTTAATTGATATATGCATACACAGAATTGGATGTATTGTAGATTCTTTTAGATAGTTACTTGTATGACTTTTTCCAGACAATTAACCACTTCTCTCCTTATGTATTTAGCTCCCTAGTAAGCCTTCTCTTGGAGGGCCTCGAAATCATTGAGCACTAAATTCTAGGGCTCCCCTGGCCTAAAGCTTTAGCCCAGGGTTCCCTGTCTTCAACAGTCATTGTGGTCCCATGGCTATTTTGGTAGGCACAGGACAGCCTTCTCCTTGCCTCTCTTAGCAACCAGGGTCCTAATCTAGAATAAGGATTTTGGATATGAAGGTAGACAAAGTGAGTGGGTCCTTTGGCAAACTGAACCATCACAAGGAACATTGATATCTCTCCTAAGACAGACGAAGTATGTGTTGAGCCAAACCGAAGACCAGAGCTCACTGTGGTGTGTGACCAATTTAATGATGGTCCAGTTGCATTTGTCAGACCCATTCACTTCTTCACCATGGTCCTAACACAGAACATGTACTTGAACGTTCCAGACTATCGTTTTAAGAATGTACTGAAACTTTACTTTTTCTTTTTATAAAATGCCAGTATTCTGCCAATATCTCCTAAATTATCTCAATTTTAAAGGTAAGTGTTGTCTGTGGTTTATAAGTTATCCAGATGTATTTTTTGCAATTTAAATGCGCTTAAGTTCAAAGTGCTACAGTTAATATCTTTTAGTAAAAAATACCATATTTAATAACATTTAAAATGTGTTCTTTATCTTTTCTCCCTGGGTTATAGATAGTTATACTTTCTCTCATAATATAAGTGAATTGTAAACTTTGGGGGAGAACTCTAAATCCCTATGTTTTTGAAAATGAGCATAATACATAAATATAATTATATTACCATGCTATAATAAGGAAGAAACTTTTTAATTTCTTTCAAGCTTAAGATCACTTTTTGGAGAAAGCCAAGAAAATCTACTAACAGATTTTCAGGAACACTAGGCATTGCCACACAGCCGCAGACATACACAGAACAATAGACATGAAATCCTTAGTGAGGCAGTATCTTGATATTCAGTATAGGTTCTACAGTATTTTATGACCTTGGCTTCTAAGTGTGATTTTTTTTAATTCTTTTTTATTGGATTTTTTTAATTTATATTTCAAATGTTATCCTCTTTCCCAGTTCCCCTGCCCCCAGAAAACCCCTATCCCATCTCCCTTCCCTTGCTTCTATGAGGGTGTTCCCCTACCCACCCACCTACCCACCCACTCCCTCCTCACCGCCCTCGAATTCCCCTACACTGGGGCATCCATCGAGCCTTCACAGGACCAAGGGTCTCTCCCACTGATGCCTGACAAGGCCATCCTCTGCTACGTATGTGGATGGAGTCATGGGTCCCTCCATGTGTACTTGGTTAGTGGCTTAGTTCCTGGGAGCTCTGGGGGGCGGGGTCTGGTTGGCTGATATTGTTGTTCTTCCTATGGGATTGCAAACCCCTTCAGCTCCTTCCACCCTTTTTCTAGCTCCTCCATTGGGGACCCCGTGCTAAGTCCAATGGTTGGCTGCAAGCATCCTCCTCTGTATTTGTCAGGCTCTGGCAGAGGCTCTCAGGAGACAGCTGTATCGGGCTCCTTTCAGCAAGCACTTCTTGGCATCCACAATAGTGTCTGGGTTTGGTGACTGTATATGGGATAGATCCCCAGGTGGGGCAGTCTCTGGATGACCTTTCCTTCAGTCTCTGCTCCACTCTTTGTCTTCGTATTTGCTCCTGTGAGTATTTTGTTCACACTTCTAAGAAGGACTGAAGCACCCACACTTTGGTCTTCCTTCTTCTTGAGCTTCAAGTGGTCTGTGAATTGAATCTTAGGTATTCCAAGCTTTTGGGCTAATACCCACTTTTCAGTGAGTACATACCGTGTTCATTCTTTTGTGACTGTGTTACCTCGCTCAGGGTATTTTCAAGTTCCATCCATTTGTCTGCGAATTTCATGAATTCATTGTTTTTAATAGCTGAGTAGTACTCCATTGTGTAAATGTGCCACATTTTCTGTATCCATTCCTCTGTTGAGAGACATCTGGGTTGTTTCCAGTTTCTGGCTATTATAAATATGGCTGCTATAAACATAGTAGAGCATGTGTCCTTGTTATATGTTGGAGAATTTTTTGGGTATATGCCCAGGAGTGGTATAGCTGGGTCCTCAGGTAATACTATGTCCAATTTTCTGAGGAACAGCCAGACTGATTTCCAGAGTGGCTGTACAAGCTTGCAATCCCACCAACAATGGAGGAGTGTTCCTCTTTCTCCACATCCTCGAAAGCATCTGCTGTCACCTGAGATTTTGTTCCTAGCCATTCTGACTGGTGTGAGGTGGAACCTCAGGGTTGTTTTGATTTGCATTTCCCTGATGACTAAGGATGTTGAACATTTCTTTAGGTGCTTCTCGGTCATTCGAGTTTCCTCAGTTGAGAATCCTCTGTTTAGCTCTGTACCCCAATTTTTATAGGGTTCTTTGGTTCTCTGGAGTCTAACTTCTTGAGTTTTTTGTATATATTGGATATTAGCCCTCTATCAGACATAGGATTGGTAAAGATCTTTTCCCAATCTGTTGGTTGCCGTTTTGTCCTATTGACAGTGTCCTTTGCCTTACAGAAGCTTTGCAATTTCATGAGGTCCCATTTGTTTATTCTTGATCTTAGAGCACAAGCCATTGGTGTTCTGTTCAGGAACTTTCCCCCTGTGCCCATGTGTTTGAGACTTTTCCCCACTTTCTCTTCTATTAGATTCAGTGTATCTGGTTTTATGTGGAGGGCCTTGATCCACTTGGACTTGAGCTTTGTACAAGGAGATAGAAATGGATCAATTTACATTATACATGTTGACCTCCAGTTGAACCAGCACCATTTGTTGAAGATGCTGTCTTTTTTCCACTGGATGGTTTTAGCTCCTTTGTCAAATATCTAGTGACCATAGGTATGTGGGTTCATTTCTGGGTCTTCAGTTCTATTCCATTGATCTTCCTGCCTGTCTCTGTACCAATACCATACACTTTTTATCATTATTGCTCTGTAGTACAGCTTGAGGTCAGGTGATTACCCCTGAAGTTCTTTTATTGTTGAGAATAGTTTTCACTATCCTGCGTTTTTTGTTATTCCAAATGAACTTAAGAATTGTTCTTTCTAAGTCTATGGAGAATTGAGTTGGAATTTTGATGGGGATTGCATTGAATCTGTAGATTGCTTTTTGCAAGATGGCCATTTTAACTATATTAATCCTGACAATCCATGAGCACGGGAGATCTTTCCATCTTCTGAGATCTTCGATTTCTTTCTTCAGAGACTTGAAGTTATTGTCTTACAAATCTTTCATTTGCTTGGTTAGAGTCACACCAAGATATTTTATATTGTTTGTGACAATTGTGAAGGGTGTCATTTCCCTAATTTCTTTCTCAGCCTGTTTATCCTTTGAGTTGAGGAAGACTACTGATTTGTTTGAGTTTATTTTATATCCGGCCACTTTGCTGAAGTTGTTTATAAGCTTTAGGAGTTCTCGGTAGAATTTTTGGGGTCACTTAAGTATACCATCATATCATCTGCAAATAGTGATATTTTGATTTCTTCCTTTCCAGTTTGTATCCCTTTGACCTCCTTTTGTTGTCTAATTGCTCTAGCTAGAACTTCAAGTACTATATTGAATAGATAGGGAGAGAATGGGCAGCCCTGTCTAGTCCCTGATTTTAGTGGGATTGCTTCGAGTTTCTCTCCATTTAGTTTGATGTTGGCTATTGGTTTGGTGTATATTGCTTTTACTTTGTTTAGGTATGGGCCTTGAATTCCTCATCTTTCCAAGACTTTTAACATGAAGCAGGGTTGAATTTTGTCAAATGCTTTTTCAGCTTCTACCAAAACTTAAGGGATACAATGAAAGCAGTGCTAAGAGGAAAACTCATAGCTCTAAGTACCTCCAAAAAGATGCTGAAGAGAGCATACACTAGCAGGTTGACAGCACACCTGAATGCTCTAGAACAAAAAGAAGCAAATACATTTAAAGAGGAGTGGAGGGCAGGAAATAATCAAACTCTGGGCTGAAATCAACCAAATAGAAACAAAAATAACTGTGCACAGAATCGATAAAACAAGGAGCTGGTTCTTTGAGAAAATCAACAAGTTAGATAAACCCTTAGCCAGACTAACCAAAGGTCACAGAGACAGTATGCAAATTAACAAAATCAGAAATGAAAAGGGAGATATAACAACAGAAACTGAGGAAATTTTTTAAAAATTTGAGGAAATGGACAATTTTCTAGAAAGATATCAGATGCCAAAGTTAAATCGAGATCAGATAAACCATCTAAACACTCCCATAACCCCTAAAGAAATAGAAGCAGTCATTAAAAGTCTCCCAACCAAAAAAAAAAAAAAAAAAAAAAAAAAGCCTAGGACCAGATGGGTTTAGTGCAGAATTCGATCAGACCTTCAAAGAAGACCTAATACCAATACTCTTCAAGCTATTCCACAAAATAGAAACAGAAGGAAAACTACCCAATTCATTCTATGAAGCCACAGTTATGCTGATACCAAAACTACACAGACCAAACAAAGAAAGAGAACTTCAGACCAATTTCCCTTATGAATATCGATGCAAAAATATTCAATAAAATTCTCATAAACCGAATCCAAGAACACATCAAAATGATCATTCACCACAATCAAGGAGGCTTCATCCCAGGGATGCAGGAATGGTTCAGTATACAGAAATCCATCAACACAATCCACTACATAAACAAACTCAAAGGAAAAAAAACGCATTATCATTTTATTATATGCTAAGTGTGATTTTTATTGTGTACACTTTCACTGAGAGAGCAACTTGTATTTTTTTTTTTTTTTTAATTTCTTTTGTGGTCATTTTTGTCATAGGCTCCTCAACTTTTAGAAGACGTGAAACCAGAAGTAGGAGGCATGGATGAACTAATTAGTATCCTGAATGTAGAAGATACTGTAGAAGAAGAAAGGAAGGAAGGAAAGAAGGAGTCTGTAGAAGAAGGAAGTGTACCTGAAGATAGCCTTCCTGAAACGGAAAGCTCAGAAACTGTTGATACTGCCAATGAGATGTCAGCTGAAGTCGTTCAAGAGGTATGATGACAAGGTTATGTCCTAAGGTAGTACCTGAGAAGAAGGGGAGGGAACATTGTAGCTTCCTGTGGGAGCAGATACATCTACCTATCACTTTCTCATAAGCTGAAAGGATTTTGGTCTAGTCTAGGAATCAAGCAAGCCTTGTATCTAGCACACTTGCCATCACACTTGCTTGGTATTATTTTATTCCTATATGAGTGGAAATGGCTCCAGGTAGTACACTCTTGGGAAATGAACCAGAAACCTGGATATCTGTCTTTCAAATGCTTGAGATTAAAAGTTGGGAACCTAGTGCTAGTGGCAGAAATAGTGTATGTCATTCATACATACATGTAAATGCATACAGCCATAGCAATATTTGAGCTCATATTGTTTGTCATGGATGCAGTCAAGGCTCTGCTGACAGTACTCTAGATGAGAGGTGTGGAATGCTGAAAATCAAATGGGATGGGCTTGTATTCATTTCCACATTCCAGAACACTTTCACAAAGCACTGAGTTAGACATGGTTCCTACCTAATGAAATACTCTCATTCCTGCTTTAGAAAAGACTCTAGTCTTGAAATTTATTCTCTTTCTTCAAATATAAACAACTACCAAAACAGCTGACCTTATATTTGAATGTGTAGTGCCAGTATTAAGGATACATTCAAATTATGTGCTTGTCATTTTTAATTTAAGAGATGATTGTCATGTAGAGGTCAGAACTTTTTCTCAAGACTTTCTTTTCACTGAGGAAAAAAGTTGTACTGGTACTTACTGTTTTCTTACAGAATAAAAAATATCCTGTTTGTGGCAGTTTTTATTAACTCCAGGTTTTGATGGCCAGTAAAACGTTTTAACACAGAAAACATTAAATATCCATTTCTTGTTATACATTTTTGAGAGAAATTGTGTGCCATTCCTCAGTCCTCTTACAGATGATGGAATCATACAGGTTTCACAAGTCCATACAGCTTGTTTTCATTGTATTTTTAAAGACAAGCTCTTGCTATATAGACCTAGCCATCATCAAACTTGTTATGTAACCATACCGGCCCTGAGTCATGGAAACTACCTGCTTCTGCTTCCTGGAACTTACAGGCATGTGCCACTGTACCTGATTTATAGTCACTGAGGACATTAGCAAGCACTGAACATCTGAGCTTTCCCATTGCACAGAAGCCCACCAAATTATCACATTCCTACGTTATTAATTCGATGCAGGCTCTAGAACTAGGCTTTGAAACCAAAGCCAGGTTTTCTAGCAGCACAAATATGGGAAGAAAGTTCTTTTTTGTTTGTGTTTTTTGCCATACTGTTTTTCTATTGGTTATAGGAAGACAGTGCCAGCCTTCTGCAACGAACCCTTCGTGAGTACAATGAAAATCCAAAAGGTATAAGCTCTTTTGACTTCAAAATGGCATTTTAAATTAATTTTATTGTTAATTATGTATAGGTCTTTGTCTGTGTTGGTATGTGCATATGAGTTCAGAAGTGAACCCTGTAAATCCCCTTGACCCAGAGTTTCAAGTGGGTTGTAAGTTGTCTGCTGGGGATGCAGAGAACTGAATCTGAATCCCAAGCAGTATATACTCTTAACTGCTGGTCCATCTCTTCAGCCCCACAACCTGCTTATGAATCGTTATTTTATCATCAATTAGATATATGATGTAGACAAAAATGGTGTTCCAATATTATATTTGTTTCCTATATGTCTGTAAAACTTTGAAATAGAGAGATCCATGAGCTAGTTCTGTGAAATGGAGTAAAGAAATGGTACATGTCATTCTTGTGTTAGAAGTACAAAGAGATAGTCCTGCTTGGCCAGGGCATTTGAGTGAACATGTGGAAAGAGACTGCCATGTTCTTACATAAGTCACAGTGTACGCAGAATTGCAGCAGTAAGTCACAAGATGATAAGGCGTGCAATTCTTATGTTTATTTTCACACGACCCTTTAAATAGGCTTATCCATGGTCACTTTTACCTTCTAAGCTTCTTCAAAGGCACTCTTTACTCATTAGCCATGGCTGCTTATGTGTCACTGGTCAAGGACTTAGGACTAAATCTACGTCTTCTTCCCTCTTACCCAACCAGTAGTATCTTGGGCCTTTGCCTCAAATCCCAACTTAATCCTTGTCAAATATTAGGGTCTTCTTGGCACAAGTTAATATGACGGAGTTATCCTGGAGCCTCGTTATTTCCTCCGGGACCTGCACTTTGTCTCTAATGTCACTGCAGGCACTGAAAACGGATCTTAAGCTTGTTAGTGTAGCAGCAGGTGCCACATAATACAGGAGACTGTGAGTGCACTTTGTTTTAGATCAAACCAGCTGTGCTTGTGCTGTAAGCTGTATCCATTATGGTTTTACAATCATCAGTCTATATATGCATTCTACTGTGTTTTCATTAGGGAAAAAAAACTGTTTGTGGACTTGGGATATAGCCCAGTGGTAGAACACTTGCTAACATAGTCAAGACTCTGGGTTTGGTCCCCAGTACCTCAGAAATAAATAAATTAACTGTTCATGGGACTGGATATCTGACATATATGAACTGAACAGAAGAAATAGTTTCCTCAATTATTTTGTTCTTATAACTCCCACAGAAATAGTAAGTTTTAAGTGATGTAGGGGCCAGGAAAATGGTTTAGTCGTTAAAGCCCTGCCATGCAACCATGAAGGACCTGAATTTGTGTTCCCAGCACCTACATTAAAAAGCTGGGAGATGTGGCATATTCCAGTATCCCTAGTGCTGGGGAGGCAGGTATAAAGTTCTCTCAAACTCTCTGGCCGAATAACGTTGCCCAGTCAGTGAACTCCAGGTTCAATGGGAAATCCTTTCTTAAACCTAAAGTGGAGACCATAAAGGAAAACATCAATCATTGCCCTCTGGCCTACACACACACCACACCACACCACACCACACCACACCACACCACACATACACACACAGAAAGAGAGAGATCTTTTAAAATAATTTATGTTTTCACGTGTCTTCTCTGGCATTTCCTGCTTACTGTCCATAATAGGAAATATTTGGATAGTCATAATCCAAATACTTTTGCATTGGTTAAGTTATCCAGGCATCTTCCATAAGTGACTTCATTTTTCAGGAATTGTGTGGTATGACATTACTTACTTGTCCAGTAGTGAGCTCTTGCTGTATTAGCCCACAACTCAGAGTTGATAGTTTCCCTGAAAGCATCGAGGATTTCTTTCTCTTTAGTTAAAATAATATGTTTACATGTATCCATTTGTAGGACACATGTATGACCGTGTAAAGAGCAGCTCTTCAGAAATTCTGGGAGGTAATGAACCAACAAGTAAAGACATAAAAAAGGCTAAAAAAGTAAGTAAAGTGAATTTTTCATTTTGGCATTAAGACCAAAGTATTGAATTCACATTCTACTTTTCCTAGGCTAGTCTCTTATATGGACTATAACCCCAAAGTATGTAAAGGAGTTAAGGTGGTGGTTCATGTTTTAAATAAGCTAGCTTTCTTCTGTTATCATTTGCCTGCTAGAGATATTTGACCTCTTATTTTCAACATGTATTTTAAACAGGTTCATTGTAATTATCCTAGACAGCTGGATTTTGCCTTTGAATGTTCTATGTGCATACCTCATATCTGGAACTGACCATTGTTCTTGTATCTTTTTCTCGAATAATCACAGAATCTTAGAATAATGTTCTGCCTTGCCATCCCTTCTTTCCCATTTTACAAATGACTGTACCCAATATTTTAATTTTATTAGTGTCATGAAACATGTCGTTACTTGGTTTTGATGGCGTATGCTCTGCTCATCATTACTTTTTACTGCTCAGATGTCCTTTCTGGGTTCCTATTCTCCCCATAGAAATCCTTTGGATGTTCCTTTCATAGGTGTCTCTTGGTGGTTCACATCTTGCATTTCCGTTGGCTTGAATACACTTGAATACTTTTCTATTTAATCATAGTTTTTCACTGATACATAGTATAGCTACTTGGCTAGTATCGTATCTGTTCCAGTTGTTGCTATTTAGAATATTAGTTTAGAAATAGACTAGAGGTTTACCTCAGTAGACCAGTTGCCTAGTGTATTGAGACCCTGGGTTCCCTCCCCAGCACTGTTAAACAAACATTGCTTTCATATAATTGTTGAGAGCTTTGTGATTTTATATGTGTTTTATTTTTAAGTATGTATCTCTAATTTTAACTTAGTTGAAACATATGACCCTTGAATCCGAGAAGTCATTTAATTTATATTTTTAAAATTTGCTGTCTTATTATGTATTGGAACATTGTACCTCACATTTTCTGTTGTTCATGTCTTTAATATCAGTTTAATATTTTCTATGTCTCTTGATACTTTGGGTACTTTCCAGGTTTTTATTGATTTTATATTTTATCTTTTGCTGAAACTGTTCTGCTTTTTAGCATACCTTTTGAGTTTTAATTTCTATGATTTTTTGCATTTAAAAGAGACTTATTTTTATTTTCTGTGTATGAATGTTTTACCTGCATCACATGCATGCAATGCCCATGGAGGCTAGAAGACAGCACAGAGCCCTGGGCCTGGAGTTAATAGGGGATTATGAGCCAACAGGTGGGTGGTGGGAACTGAACCCAGGTCCTCTAAAGGAGCAGCAAGGACTCTGAACTGCTGACCCATCTCTTCAGTCCCATTTCTTTTAAAGATTTATTTATTTTTATTTTATGTGTTTGCCTGCATGCATGTGGTGTGTATACCACTTGTGTACAGGTGTCAGAACATGGCATCACACCCCCTGGAACTGGAGTTATAGACTTTTAGCTGCAAAATGGGTGCTAAGAACCAAACTTGGCTCCTTTGCAAGAGCAATAAATGCTCATTACATCATCTTTTCAGCCTTTTCCCCCTTAAATTTTAAGTGAACTTTTATTATTTTAAAATTGGTATAATGATTTCTGCTTTAAATAACTTAACCATATTCATTTTCTATCTTTTTACTAATCTATAAGTTGCCTTGGCTCACTTACTAATAATAGTGCTTTGTTTCTGTGTATGTTTTAAAATTTGGATTGAATTCATGTTCAACCAGGACCTTTGCATGTAAATCCTCTTAACCCTAGGTAAGCATCAGTCCATCCATAGAAAATGGTTATTGGTCTTTCTGTTAGATCTGAAGTGGCTTCTGGTCAGTGTCTCTTTTAAGGATCGCCTGTCCACACTGGTCATATGAACTTCAAACTTACCTCAATAACATGTTTCTTCAAAAACCAAATGGCACATGCTATTTAGTTGGCTCCTGGTGTTTATGTGTGGACGTACAGAGAGTAAACAGTCCTTCGAGGAGCCCGCGTTATTTAAGTGTTGACTCAGTCCGGTTCTCTACAATTTGTGAACTCAGATTTCTTCAAGTCCCAAGGTTTAGGTTACAAGGTATGCACATGCTGTTTCGGTGATTATCCCTGAAGTGGGTCTCTTCCTCATTTTAGGTCCCAAAGGGACTGTCTTTCCATTCTTGAGAAATCACCTGCATATTAGAAAGTTACACTTCTTTAACTTAATGGGGAGGGTTGTTGTTTTGTAGTGGAGCAGTGTTTCAAGATGTGTACCCTCCAGTGTAGCTAGTCAAGGAGTGCTTCCATTTTAATCCATAAACTCTTCTGCTAGAAGACTCTATAGCTTATGTTTTAGTCCAATTGCCTCTATCTTATAGTTATGTTGTTGTTGTTGTTGTTGTTAGCTCCATTTTGACTTCGAAACAGCCACATCATCATGAATTTTCCATTTCCTGTGTTTTTCCCGGTTCTGACATGTCATTAGAAGCACTTCTTGGATGATAGCTCATTGAAGGACACAAATTCCTCCCTGAATAAGTCTTCAAAGGTCCTAAGTCAGATGAGCCCTTTGTTCTAAGATGATGACCTTACCTGCTCTCTCCTGCACACGGCCCTGTCGGTCATACCCTTCTTAGTATGTTTTCCTTCCCTCACTTCCAAGCTGCTTTCTGTTTCCAATGTCATCCTTACAAACCTCAGTCCTCAGGGTTGCCTTGCCACATCTGCCTGCCTCTCACTCATTGCTCCTCCAAAGGCATTCTTTGGCTCTCTTCGGGGTCTGCCGGTGATCCTGGCTACTCTCATCTGTTACCTCTGTCCTGCACGTCCCAGTGCTGGCCTCCTGGTGCAGGCCCTCCATCTCTCCACTGCTGACTCAGACCCACAGGCCTCACGTGGCCTTCGTTTGCCAACTGTAGCCTTTCTTTTTTCAGAATTTCTGATCTCAGGAATGTGAGGTATGTCCTCCTTTTCTAGAGCGTCACGACAGAAATGATCTGTAGTTGAGGTACTCTAGTGGTCCCAGAAAAAGTCCCCCCCCCAAATGACCCAGTCATCTTACATTTAAATGATGACAATAAGTGATTTCCCAGTTTTCATTTGTTCCTCTTACAAGACAAAAGAGTGAAATCTTAATTTTCACCTATGAAGAACCATGATGATAAAGGTATTGTGAGTTTTGAAAGCTAGTCTGACTTTAGTTATGACTGCATTCTTATGAAAGGGGTAAAAATCTGTTGGGATGTTAAGGACACATTGTTGTATGTGATTTAATTTATGCTCATGCTTGTTAAAACATTATATCCCTGCATACTTTCCGAATATTTTACTTACTGAAATGAAATCTTTTTGTTTGTGTGTTTTTGCTAGATTTCCTTCTTTAACCGGATGTCATTGACAGGTCAGAAACTGATGCAGAACACTAATGATCCACTCCCAGAGATAAAGCCAATAGGAGATCAAATAGCCTTACAAAGTGATAAGAAAGATGCCTACCAGAACCACATGGGTCAAAATCATCAGGATACTGCAACACCAAATATGGAGGGAAAGTCCAAATCCTGTACAATACTATAAATGTATGTTTATGTTTCCATGGTCACCGAGAACATTTATTCTTCATACTTGAAAAATGTTGTGACTTCTGAAGGAAGTTCCCTGACAACACTGTTTTAAAAAATATCAATTAGTATGTTTGCCATGGTTTGAACAATATGAACAGTTAAAATATTTATTTATGTTAATATTCTTAACAAGCAGTTTCCAAAGTACGTGTGCCTCCCACTCTGTTTGAAGTGTTCTGGCCTTAAAACAGCTCAGTGTTGCATAAAACAATATATTTTTATATTTGAAAACGAAATGAAGCTATTTCGTAGTTTTGCCAACAGTTATTGTACTTTGTAATTTCCTATGACAACGTTCACGATATTACAACACTGAAACAGTTTTTAATATATTTACAACATTTAAAAACAGGCAACATTGTAATGAGCTTATTTTAATAAATTATATCTGGTTGGTTCTGCTGTCAAAATGGATAAGTACTTGGATGTATTTATTGATCAATAAGGGGCAAAAAGGAGATGGATCATTTGATTCTCTTGCAGAAGATTTCAGCTTGGTTCCCAGCACCCACATAGGGCTCACAAATGCCTATAACTCCAGTTCCAGGGGATCAGATGCCCTTTTCTAGTCTCTGCAGGTATGAGGCAAACACATGGTGCACAGACATACCTTTAGGCAAAATAATCGAAATAAATAAAAAACAAGTCTAAATATGTTTGAATTAAAAGGTACAAAATATCCTTATCACTTATCAAAGATACAAATCATCTAGAAAATTTAACCTTGCCACCATAAGAGACCTCAGAGCAGTCAGGGTTGCTCATGTTAGCTGTCTCTAGCAATGACACGTGCCGCCTCATGACTCGAAATACATAGGAATGAAAAAGCTGTTAATCTGCCCTGATGGGAGCACTGCCTCCTTGCTCACACTGTGTCTTTAGAAAGATGAAGCATACTCACTTCCTCTATCCCCCTTGTCAGTGAAATGTCACTTTTCAGTTGCAGTGACCAGTGCCCCATTTAAACAAAGAAAACAGAACCCCATCTTATTTTAATCTACAGTGCAACAAAAAAGTGTTAATCCAAAGTGGATATGGTTTTGAAATCTTAAAAAAGGTAGTTTTCTGAATGGATAGTACTTAGTAGACTTCTTATTTTTATTAAAGGTAAATACAGTTTCAAAACTTGTATTGTTGAAGCCTCAGGATGATATTACAAAAGTATGTGAGGCAGAAGCTTTAAGAAGCTAAGTGGAAGTCAAACTCAAAAATGATACTCAAATATGCTCTTGGTAGTAGATGGAATTCTAAGGTGACCCCTAAAATTAGTCTTGGTGCCACATGCCTTGAGTAATCCCTTCCCTCTGAGTATGGGTGATACCAATGACTATGATAGGATGTCACTCCCTTACTTGTATTACCTGAGTCTCTTAGAAAGATTTTACAGGTGTAATGGGAGAACATGTTATACCAGGAAGTATATAGGATGGCCTTGCAGATCTGAGGGCTTGCCATTCTGCAACTGTTGGGAACTGAATTCTACCCAACCCCAGTGAGCTCAGGAGAAGAACACAGTCTTCAGATTAGTTCATAGCCCTGGCTGGCAGGTTGATTGCAGGCTTTTGAGTCCTGGAGCAGAAGACCCAGTAGAGCAGTGCTCATACGCCTGCCCTTTAAATCTCGTGAAACCATGGGTACATATAGGGAGTTTTCATCTACGGAATGTTATGCTGGTTCTCTTTAACATTTTTACAGCAATCTCTCCTCTCTCTCTCTCTCTCTCTCTCTCTCTCTCTCTCTCTCTCTTTCTCTCTCTCTCTCTCTCTGTGTGTGTGTGTGTGTGTGAACTTAGAAAGGGCTAAACCATAGTCACATACCAAATTTTGATCAGTCAAGTTGTGGTCTCTTGTTTTTTTCTCCTTTTCTTCTTCTTCCTCCTCCTCTCTTCTCCTCCTCCTCTGTTTTAAGTGCATTGTTTTGGTAAGAGAAATTAAGTTTATGAGGAAAACATGTTGAAATAAGTAGACCTTAGATTTATCTTGGCTATAAGAATCACTAATTTGACATTGATTTGGAATAAGGAACTGATAGCTTAAAAACTCACTAGAGGCCAGGCAGTGGTGGCGCACGCCTTTAATCCCAGCACTCGGGAGGCAGAGGCAGGCGGATTTCTGAGTTCGAGGCCAGCCTGGTCTACAGAGTGAGTTCCAGGACAGCCGGGGCTATACAGAGAAACCTTGTCTCAAAAAAACAATAAAACAAAACCTCACTAGAAAAAATATGATTTACCTGCAATAATTTCAGATTTTTCAATACATTCATACATAGTAAGTTCCAGGCCAGTCAGGGCTATATAGTGAGAACCTGCTTCCAGACCAAACAAACAAAAAAGCAAATGTAGAAGCTATACCCATAAATTCTCACAAACGTGACTGCCCAAATGTGAACTCAACAAAGATAGCACCCATAAATGTAATATATGAATTTGCCAAAATGCATAGTGTGTGTATGAGGCTGTAGTTTAAGAGGCCTCTGACCAACACAAAATAGTATAGGCAACTGACAAAAGCTGGAAGCAGGAGAGGTGGCCTTTCCCAGGGAAGAAGAAGACACTAATTGATTGGTCAGTGCCAAATGGTCTATCCTGAAAATATACATACAAGTAACATTATCCAGACTGAGCAGGTTATATTTAGGAATGTATATTCATATACACAAGTACACATAATAACAAGGAGTGAAAAAAAAGGCCATGAATTTGGAGAGTGGGGAGGGGTATATGGGAGGGATTAGAGGGGGGAAAGGGAAGGTTGTCTATACAAAGTTGGCACTAAAGTGTTAATAAATATTCTTGTGCTCCTAACACAGTAGCTCTGAATCAGGAGGATTACTCCCCTTCCCCGGAGGACATTTAACAACATCTGGAGATGCTCTTGGTTGTCACAATTCAGGGAGACAGAGGAAGGAAGATGCTCCTGCAGAACACAATTCTCTCCAAAACGCCAATAATACTGACATTGAAAATAACCTGTCCTAGTGAAAACAAGTTAGGTTCACACACAAAGCACTTAAATATTTTATAATAGCTTCATTCACAATCCCCAGACCCAGAAAGAAACCAATAATCATCAACAGTGAATGGGAAGTGAAATGAAGCTGCCCATAGAAGAGAATATGTCACTAGCAGAGGACTGCCTTGTCTGGCCTCAGTGGGAGGGGAGGCATGTGGTCCTGTGGAGGCTCCATGCCCCAGAGAAAAGGGATGCTAGATGGGTGAGGTGGGGGCGAGTGGGTGGGTGGGGGAGTGCCCTCTTAGAGGCAAAGGGGAGGGGAGAAGGGGGGCCTTGTGGAGAGGAGCCTGGGAAGGAGGACGACATTTGAAATGTAAATAAAATAATGAAAAATAAATTAAAATTTTTTTTAAAAGACATACATTCTTGATATATTTCTCCCATTCAAGTGAATCTGAAAAGTATGCTGGGCTAAAGAAATTTGTCTCCACTGGTCACCAGCTATTTCTGTTTCTGTTTCCTAAATCCAAAACTGCAACAATGGGAAACAAATCAGTGGTCACAGGGAGCTAAGCATGGGACTTCAAGGAGCCCTGGACAGTATTTTGGAGAAACCGTTCTCTATTCTGACCTGGGTGCTTACTGCATGAAACCCTGCTCAGTTCATAACACTCTAAAGCTAAACTGGTGCACTGAATTGCATGTTGATTTAAAAATCTATAAAACAAATCTTTAGTAACTCAGTTCAAATCAAATGGATCCAAAGCAATGAGGTGAGAGCCATAAAACTCAAGGAAGTGACAACAATCTATGCCTTGCCTGATTCTGATCCAGTAGGTCAAATAAAGCCACTTTGGAGACTGTGTTCTTTACATGAGCATCTTATGATGTATCAGTTTGAATAGGAATCACAAAATTCCAGGGTGTTATATCTCACAAGCTGACTCCTACTATTAATTAATAAGATGTCCATCTTGGCCATGAAAAACAGTTCTTGCATTAATGTGTATTGTTTACACGCTTCGACAAAATCTTTCTAAATGTGTATTGTTTACACACTTCGACAAAATCTTTCCAAATCTGAGTTATTCTGCCTAATAAAATTGAAAATGTGACGATGTCATAATTCACCAAAGGTAAGAATGTGGCCTTATCATTCAGGAGCCTGACTCTGATCATCCAGGAAGTTTGACAGTTTCAAAGGTCTTGATCCACAGACCTGAGAGTAGCATGTATACTTTTTGCTAACAGTCCATGGGCATTTGCCCAACATTCTGCAAGGAAAATCAGAAGGTGTAGGCTTGTTTGTAAGTTCAGGAAGGCAAGAAAATTGTCATAATTAAATATTCTTACTCCATGTGCCAATGAAAAGTGAGCCCATATGTTTTGACAATAAGCTGAATAAAGTAGTACAAAATTCTCATTTTATATAAATTTGTTATGATATAAGCTTCATTTTAAATGACTAAACATAAAATAGTTAATTTCCAAAGCATATTTGTATGGTGGTTTTCCTCAAATTTGATTATGGTTGTTTACAGTGAGTCTTTCACAAGATGCTTCCTGATCCTAGTGGACAATCTATTGTCCAAGTATTCAAACTTGACCATAAGTTATTCTCCCAGAAGCTTGTTTATACTGGCAGATAAATGTGTGGGCCTTATCTGACTTGTATCTTACCTGTAGCAAGAAAGCCACTCTGTAGCAAGGCTCTGTGAGAGCCTTGACCTAGAAAGAGTTGGGGTCAGGTGTGTGGCCTGGTGAGGCACAGAAGAGGCAATATGACAGAATACACAGTGCATCACTTACAGACCCTACAGAGAAGAGGGCAGCACACCCACCGTGACAATGGTGATGGGGTATCCAAAGCATGTGTGTTTTGCCAGCAATGAGGGAGGGAGGGACAGAGGGAGGAAGGGAGGGAGGGAGAGAGAGGAACTTCAGGACCACCGTCTTTATTGAGATCTAGGACATTATCACCAAAGCAGCTTTTCCACAAAGAATGTGATGAGGTGGTTTAGGGTCAGTAGACTTAAGTTCTTTGGAGTCCCACAGTGGCTGAGCTGATTTTCTGAACCCTATCTGCACAGTATCTTGTAGGGTATGTGAGTCAGAGCCATTCCACAGCTGTGTCTAGCTGTCTCATGGGGAAGCATTTAAACAACAGCTGTGGAAGGCAAATATCTGGGTCAGCTACCATGAGGAACTAGATGAGGTAGAAAACTGGAAACTGTTGAGACTGTGAGGTCTGAAGCCTACTAGCATAACCCCCGATTATTTCCTAGTACTCAAGTGGCATCTTTTACCCAGAAGGGTTGTTTGTTTGCTTACTTGTTTTTCCTGATGTTGATGCAGGGTAGTCAATGACTATCTAAACAGATGTGTTTCCACCCTCTCTGCCTCCCACACTGGAAAGAAAAAACCTACTCATTACACATTATTATAGCATGTGGAAATATCCCTAACACAAAACATGAACCATATGTTGTAGTGGACACAATGAAATTGAATGTAGTTGTATGCAAGAGCATCTCAGTGATATTCCAAGAAAATACTTAGGGTATTCTTTACTGTATTCACTCTCCACTGAACACTGTAAAGATAGCTATTTGACTTGTACGGAAATGTTGTGAAAAGCATGCTGGGAGCAGGGGTGAGAAAATGAAACAATGGAGGAATTGACTAGGCTCTACCAAGGAGAAAACAGAATAATAGAA
>JADRCH010007211.1:150704-203398 GCA_019843965.1 Rhynchomys soricoides
CTCTCTCTCTCTCTCTCTCTCTCTCTCTCTCTCTCTCTCTCTCTCTTGTGAAAACCCCAGATCTGATCTCTAGATCTGACACTGATGAAGCACACCACACTTGCTGAGTACTTTGGTTTTATGTATTCTACATAGACAAAAAGGCTCTCTTTGTACCCACAGAACAGATTTGATTGGATTTTGCTTTATTTTCATAGTGATAGTTGGAAGTGAACCTAAGGCCTAGCAAGTGCTAGATGCATGCTTTACCAGGGAGCCATGTATCCCCGTCCAATGGAAGATTTAAGAAGACTTGATTGTTTTGTTTTGTCCTCTAAGCTGTTTTGGTTTCTCTCTAATTATTCACAGATGTGAACACATGTTTTATCTAGCTCAGGAATCCTGTGTCAGTGACATATTTGTATACAGAGTGGGTGGCAATGCAAAGGCTGCGGCATTGCTGGCTGAACTGTGCTCCCTTGGAAGTGCATCCCTGCCCACGGCTCCAGCAGCAGGACCCTTGTCTTGCAGGACACCTTTCAGGACATAGCTACCACAGACCAGAACTGGCTCTATCTGGGCTACCAACCGGGGACACAAACTTCATCAACATGACACAAGCTGATAGTCATGCCTCAGTTGCTAAAGACTGGCAACGTATTTTATGATTGGCTGAAACTTGGGGTCTAGAAATTTTCTGTGATCTGAGACAAGAAAGCGACCACAAATCTTCAAATAACTGACAGAACCTCCACTTTTCCCTTCTTTTTTCTTTTCTTTTACATTTATTCTTCTCTCATACAGTACACACAGACCACAGTCTCCCCTCCCTCCACGCCTCTCCCCCACCTCCCCTTTCCCACTGATCCTGTTTCCCTTCAGAAAAGATCAGGCCTCCCAGGAATACCAGACAAACATGGCATAACAAAAGGCGACAAAGAGTAGGCACAAACCCTTATATCTAGTCTGGACAAGGCAACCCAGTGGGAGGAAAAGGGCACAAGAGCAGGCAAAAGAGTCAGAGACAGCCCAACTACCATTGTCCCACAAGAACACCAAGCATACAACCATAACATATGTGAGGGGACCTAGGTAAGACCCATACAGGCTCTGTGATTGTCACCTCAGTCTCTGTGAGCCCCTATGAGCCCTGCTTAGTTGATTCTGAGGGCCATGTTCTCCTGCCGTCCTTTACCCCCAGGCTCCTACAATCCTTCCTTTTCCTTTTCTGAAGGGTTCCCCTAAGTCCACCCAATGTTTAGCTGTGGGTCTCCACATCTGCTTTCATCAGCTGCCCAAGGAGGCCTCTCTGATGACAATTGGGCTAGGCACCAATCTATGAATATAGCAGAATGTCATTAGACATCATTTCACTGACTATTTTTTTGTCACTCATATTTGGTTCTACCATAGGTCTCTGAACAATTCAGCTTCCAGTGTATAAAATTGCTCTTTAATTTTTTTGAGAATTTGACAAGAGTACTATATTTACATTATTTCTCCTCCCTCTCCTTCCTCCAACTCCTCTCCATGTCCCTCCAACCCCTTCTCAAATTCACAACCTCTTATTCTTTAATTAATGTTGCTACACACACACACACACACACACACACACACACACACACACAGTCACTATTTTCTAAACATCAGTAGAAAGTGCTAGCAATGCTGCAGGCTGTATTACTCCTGATATGCTAGCTTATTTTGTTGATATGGGACAGCTGCTAGGCCCATGAAATCTTTGACTCCTTCCTAACATCCTTTGGCTTCCTTGAATCCTGAGTTAGACATGGCCAGTTCCTGATCTTCAGTCTACCAATGTCTGCTGGTAATCCATATTATTGAAGCTGGCGATGATGTTTAAAACACGGGTTCCTGTTTGTCCTTAGAGATTACACCTTCTTCTTGTTCTCTCCTATTTCATCTTTTTCCTTTATAACTACTGGGCCCTACTATCTAGAGGAACCTCAGAGTTGTCACCATATGCAACCATAACAAGTGAGTATGTGGACCATCAAGGATGGTATTGAGGGTTGCTGAGAGACATACAATCACTCAGTGACACAGGATGACAAAAATGTTAGCATCTTGACACTTGGGCTTCATTACTGCTAATGCACGGGAACAGAATTACCATGGGGCTCTGAAATGCTTTGGCTTGACAATGACAAATGCATTTATGCATATTGGCATGGGCCTTCAATCATGGTAATTGGGAGGCTGAGGCAAGAAAATTGCAAGTTTGAGTCTTGCCTGAGCTATATAGTGAGTTCTAAGCCAGCCTGGGCTACATAGCATTTTAGTTTCTCAATATAAGAGGGTGGAGCCCCACACTGACCAAGCCAGCTCAGTCAGTCAACAGGGTCTCAAGAGAGAGAGGATTGAAAAAGAAGAAAAAACAATTAGACAAAATGATAACATGACTCCAGCCAGTGCTGAGGCTGAAGCGGGTTTATTTTTCCCCAGCCTGCTTTTATATCATTCTAGGTTCATCCAAAAAACATGGTCAGTTCTTAGATCAAAGACAAAGTAATCAAGCAAATTAGTAAACAAAGAGATCACACAAGATAATAAGCAAAGTAGTAAGCAAAGAGATCACACAAGATAATAAGCAAAGTAGTAAGCAAAGAGATCACATAAGGTAATCAAGCAAAATAGTAAACAAAGCCCCATGGTCACTGTTTCTAATATTCTTATCTGAGCCTACTTCTTTGCCCAGTGGCAAATGCCAAATTCCTAGAAGCAGCACCAAAAACTCTCAATACCTCGTGGTGGCACGTACCTTTAATTCCAACACTTGAGAAGCAAAGACAGGAGGACCTGTATGAGTTCAGGTTCGAGGTCAGCATGGTCTATCTACAAGTTCAAGCCAGTCAGGGCTACATAGTGGAACCCTGTGTGAAAACACCAAAAAAAAATAAAAAATAAAAAAATAAAAAATAAAAGTTGCTTGAAGATTAGAAAGATGGCTCAGTCAGTAAGAGGACTTGCTGAGTAAGCATAAGAAACCAAGTTCAAATCCTAAGTATCCACAAAAATACTTAGGTATGATTTCACATATGATTATAGCTCTAGGACTGTAAGGGAATAGAAACAAAGAATCACCGAGGCTTGAAAGCCAGGCAGCTTAGCTTGAGATTCAGTGATAGGTCCTATCTCAAGGAAATAAGAACAGAGTGTGACAGCAGAGGACACTGACAGCTTCCTTTGACACCAGCATATACACAAAGTATACACCACACACATTACAGTATGAATAGACACAAAAGACTGCTCCCCCAAAGGAAAATGGCATTACTTCTTCGAATTTTTAAAGCATTTTCCTATAAAGAGTACTTGGAACATCGGGGAACATGGGTATTCAATGAAGAGTAAATGTCTCTGCCGTAGTCCCTATTTTTCCCAGTATCTCTTGGCTTCTCTTTTCTCTGTAGTATATGCTATTGGTGGTCCATCTTCATGCCTTTGATTGAACAGATGCACACAATTCTTAGGCACAGTACATACTGAGAAGTAGTCTAGAGAAGACTCTGCTATGGAATGCTGCCATTGGCCAAAGCGAAGGTCTAAGTGAACAGAAGATGATGTTTGTATCCCTTGGGGTTTGAACTTCCATTAGTGATAGGATGACATGGGGTTCTGTATGTCATCTCCTTTGCTGTAAAGTTCAGAGAATGGATCCAGAATTATTACACATTACAAACTGACGTTATTCTGTGGAACACCGCATTTTCCATTGTAATCTTCCCAAGTGGTGATCACTCTTTAAATTCCTTGACTCAGAGAAAAAGTCCCCCAATAAATACTCTGAAAAAAAAATATTAAGTACTTTTTCCAGAAAACCTGATCTGAACATCCACACATATAAACTGCCTTCTGCGATTCCCTAAGAGAGTACACTACCATCTACGAAATATATCTAGCTCAGTTTTTTGTTTGTTTATTTGTTTGTTTTGTTTTTTATTTCTAGATGATGCAAGGATGTCTTTACAGCAGAACCATTCCATATTTTTTCCTGGTTCAGAGAGCAAAGGAGAAAAAGAAATTATCTGGCCTTCCTCTCCATCCCATATGTAACATGATAGTGACAGTCAACATTGTCCCTACTTGGAAAGGAAAAGGACACAGAAATAGTCACTTGATACAACACTTCCAAAATCTTACCCTTCAGATAAGTAGAAGTACTTTTGTTGTAAGTGAAGCAAATTATGAAACAGACCCTAACATCAAGGGAAATCCTATTATTCACTGACCTTTATGGTCCTTGGATCTTCCTTTTGGCAGTTTTTTCTTTTCTATTTTGCTCTTTGTCATGCCTAGTTAAGTTATTAAAGGACATATATGTCCTCTTTCCATATGTGTAGCTTTTTCTGCTTTATTTTTGACAATTGGGTAATCAATGGTATATATATATATATGAAAGAAAAATTATACACTTTCAAGATAGTTATTAAGTCTTGAAAAGTCAAAGAAGTCTTTTTACTGTTTCATTTGTTTTACCCAGAATTGTGACTACTCTCACGGTGTACTTAAGTGTCTAGTGGTGGGGTGGGACAAATGACTCAGCAGTTATGAGCACTTGCTGCTGTTGCAGAAGACAAGTGTTTGGTCCCCAGTACCTATATAGCAGCAGTACCTGTATAGCTGTCTGTGACTCCAGTTCTAGGGGATCTGGCACCCTCCTCATCTAATCTCTATGGACACAAGAAATGTACATAGTACACACATATACATATAAGCAAAACTCTCATGCACATAAAATAAAAATAGCATTTATGAAGCATATTAGTGAACAGATGAATAAACAAAAGCCGTTGTATCTTTGTAGTGGAAGATTATTCATCGAAAACAGAATGAAACTGTAACATCTGCTACAGGGTGGATGATGCTGAGAAACATTATGTTAAGTGACAGAAGTCAAATGCCAGTGTCCTAAGATCGTATAACTCTATTTATATCAGAATACACAAGCACAAAGAAAGTGTTCGGCGATGTTTATTTTTATTGTGTTAAATTTCGTGTGTGCATGCATGCACACACACACATACACACACACACACACACACACACACACACACACACACACACACACGAAGGCAGATGCCTACAAATGCCAGAAATATCAAATTACTTGAAGGTGGAGGTACATTTTGTTGTAGTGGTGGTTGTGGTTGTGGTTTTGTGTTTTGTTTTTAGATGCCTGCTGTCTGTGCTAGGAATCAAAAGTAGAAAGTCCCTTTGATAGACCAGCATGTGTTCTTAACCACTGAGCAATCTCTCAAGCTCCATATATTGGGTTTGGGGAGGTATGACAAAGAGAAAATGAGAAATGGCTGCCAACTGCTGTAGTATTTCCTTTGGGTGTGATGAAGTGTATTGGTTTTACAATTTTAACATAACTGCTATTGTGCACACGTCAAAATATAAGCATATTAGAGTTGTTGATATAGTTTAGTCTGTATTATGCACACCCAGTCCTAGCTCTGGTGAAGTGGAGACAGGAAGATCTATGAGACTTGCTGACCAGTCACCCCGGACTAGTTAGTGAGTTTCAAGCAAGTGAAAGACCCTGTGTTTAAAAAAAAAAAGATGGAGGTTCCTGAGGATGGCCATGTGAGCTTGACCTCTGTCTTCACACTCAAATACAAATATACAATGCACACACACATACACATTCACAACAGAATACATGAACATGAACACACACATGTTCAAAACGGTGGTTAAATGCAATTACACTTGAGGTGATACATGACTGTATTGAATGGCCATGTTTGTAGTTATTTTAAATATAGTTTACAGATTTAGCACATGTTTTGCTGGTTTTGTTTCTCTCTTTCTACATATATAATGAGTGGATATAATCCCTCTTGTCATGAATATGGATGCACAGCATCCCTCTTTTTATATACACAATGCTGAAGAAATCCAGAGGGGATAAAGAAGGCAATCATCACATTCATATTTTCCCTGATACTTACACTCTTATCCTGAACTTTATAGTATTTAGGATGGATGATTTATTGAAGTGCAATTTGAATAAATATATCAGAAGTACTTGAAATACACATTTTAATCAAATTTTTGCTTAATTTTATACCTTGTCCATACTTTATCCATCACTCCTCAAAATTTACTTACATCTTTTCACCCCTCACCTTAATAATCACTAAACTGGTTTCTGAGTATAGATTCATTTGCAGATTCTAGAATACATGTGTCTTAGTTAGGGTTTTACTGCTATGAATAGACACCATCACCACGGTAACTCTTATAAAGGCAAACATTTAATTGGGGCTGACTTACACTTTTAGAGATTCAGTCCATTATCATCATGGTGGGAACATGGCAGTGTGCAGGCAGGCATGGTGCTGGAGAAGGAGCTGAGAGTTCTACATCTTGATCTGAAGACAGCTAGGAGGAGACTGGCTTCCACAGGCAGCCAGGAGGATCTGATCCCACACTGGGAAGAGTTTGACCACTAGGAGACCTTAAGGCCCACCCACAGTGACATACTTCCTCTAACAAGGCCACACATACACCAACAAGGCCACACCTCCTGATAGTGCCACCTCCCGTGGGCCAAGCATATTCAAACCACCACAACATGTAAATGGGCTCAGACAGTATGTGCCCCTTTCTATGCAACTTCATTCACTCAAAATTACTGTGAGTAGAATGACTGGATCCCATGGTAAACAGATTTATTAACCTTTTAGGAAACTGTCTAGCTCTTTTAGCTATGTAGTCCCTAGTATATGAGGATTTCATTTGAGCCATATTTTTTCCCAACAGTTAGTATTCCTGATCACTATTTTATATTTTAGTCATCGTAAATAGGAAGATGCATGTCACAGCTTATTGTTTTTCGTGAAGAGAATTCAGGTCAGAACTCAAGGCAGAAACCTGGAGGCAGACACTGAAGCAGACAGCATGGAGGGTTGCTGCTTACTGGCTTGCTCTTCATGGCTTGCTCAGCCAGCTTTCTTATGCATCCCAGGACTAGCCCATGGATAGCATTGCCCATAGTGGCAATTACATTAATGATTAACCAAGAAAATGACCCACAGACATGCTTACAGACCAATCTGATGGTGACAATTTTTCAATATATGTTCTTTCTTCTCAAGTGACTCTAGTTTGTGTTGAGTTGACAAAAACCTAACCAGTGCAAAGGACAATGATTTTGTCTTCAAGTATGGTATTAACTGTCTTTTATCTTTGCTGGATAAAAGCTTCTTCTTGGCTTAGCTTGCTGAACTATCTTATCAGAAATATAATAGTCTGCATCTGCTGAAAGCATAGATTTCTTCTTTATTGATCTGTTAATATGGAGAATTATCTTGATTAAATAAGGGATGATAAAATTCATTTCTATTACTAGGATAATCCCCAACTGGTCATGATGATTCAATTTTATATTAAAGATTTTTATTTAATTTCCAAAAATGTAAGAAATTTTATATTTATTTTATGAGGGAAATTGGTCATGGTTTTCTCCTTAGTAATGTCTTTTGCTATCAAAGTTATTCAGGCCTCATAGAATGAACAGAGATTTAGTCTTCCCCCCTTCAATTTTCTCTGAAAGTTGGTGAGAATACAAAATCTTCCTTCAATAATAGGTATAATTCCAGTTGGGTCTGGAATTTTCTTTCTGGAAAGTTCTTTATAATTAGTACTATCTGGGTGGTTCCATTTGATGGCAAGAAGATCCAGGAATATATAGGAATGTATAGATTCATAAGTATCTGAGTCAGCAGGTAAGAGTACTTAGGATACAGGCATGATGATCTGAATTCAAATCTATATCATCAATTTGAAAAGCCAGGCACGTATAGCTGCACATGCCTATAACCCAAACACAGTAGAGACAGAGACAAGAGTATCAGCACTAGGACTTGCTGGCCATTAGCCTAGCTCCAGAACCAATGAGAAAGAGACCTTGTCTCAAACTAACAAAACTGGGAATGATGGAATTTGATGCCCAATGTCCTCTTCTATCCTCTTCAGGAATTTAGATTCAAACATACCTGTGTACATATGTGTGAATGAACCACACTCATGCATACATAGACAATTTAAGGAATTTTTTTAAAGGAACACAAGGTCTTTCCAAAAGTGTATAGAAAGTTGGGAACACATTAGCAATTACTGAAAGCTTGCTTTAAGCTCTGATGGTTTAGCAGTTACATTAGTATGTTCATTTGTCCTCTTCAGGGCTCTGCCAAAAGGCCACTGCTTTATCATGCAAGTCTGAAAATATTATCTCATTTCCAGAGCTATGGCTCTCTTCTCTGCTCAGTGGAAACTTAATTTTCTACTTCTATGGCTTCTGCTTGACATTTGTAAAGGACTTTACCCAAGTTTGGCTTTGGCAGGGAAAATACTCTAGAGTGGATCCAAGATGAAACTGGCTCCTTCATCTCCTGTCTTCCACTACAAATATTCCAGTGTCTGTGGCAGCTTCTCTTGGCTATGGAATTGTTTAAATGTTTCCTATCCACCAATATTTGACCTACAAAAATCCCAGAGATGTTTAAATTTTATTAATATTTTATGTTATTAATATTAATTTATTGTTCATGCCAGATAACTTTATTTGTTCATGACTGAGGATTTTTGGAAACTGTCTTCTCAGTTTCCAATACTCAGTTCATATACTCAGGTATATGGCATGTGCAGCAAACAGGATCCTCTGTGTCTTGATTAGGTTTCTGTTGCTGTGATAAACACCATGACAAAAAGCAATCGTTTATTTTCATCTTACAATTCCTAGCTCGTACTCCATCACTCAGGGAAGACAGGGCAAGAACTCAAGGCAAGAATTTGGAGGCAGGCACTGATGCAGAGGCTGTGGAGGAATACTGCTTACTGGCTTCTTCCCCTTGACTTGATAGTTTGCTTCCTTATACACCTAGGAGCAGGTGCCCAGGGGTAGCATCACCTACAATAAGCTGGACGGTCCCACTTCAATCATGAATCAAGAAAATACTCTACAGGCTTGCCTACCAGCCAATCTGATGGAGACATTTTCTCAATGGAAGTTACCTTATCCCTAGTGACTACCTTGTGCCAGGTTGAAAAAAACTAACCATACACTGTTTACTTGGTTATTGAAGATGTTCTTTTTTTCTGTATCAAATCATTCATAAATGTACAGTGCAAGCCTATTCAAGCTACTCTGAGATCCTCAAAGTATGGCATCTCTTTCTGTTTTCAAGACAACTGTCTATCACCTTCTGCTCCAGCCAAGAATAAAGGGAAACTCTCAGAAACACACATCAACTTCCTTTGTGGAGTGATATCTTAGAAGCATATTTTTGCTTACCTGCAGTGTGTAAAATTTAGTCTCATGAGCACATCAAATTTCTAAGAAGTATAAAATATCATTCTGAGTTGACCTTGCCTTTTGCCATCTGGTTATCTCTGGTGTTAGCTGGTCTTACTCTCTCTGACTGTGGCTTGTCTTTCCTGCAAGCTTAGGTGTCAATACTCCTTGAAGACCAGTTCTCTCTGAGAAGAATTTGTGTTTGGAGAGCTGTGGTGCAGGGTCAGCTCTGGGGTACAGACTAAAACAAGAAGGATCTAATCCCCAGCTGTCCCTTGTTTCCTGTGTCCTGATGGCTCTGCAAGGGTCCCTCTTGGTCCAGTGAATTTGAACAGAAGTGATGGTCTTGCCTGTGCTTAAAGGTGTGTTAGCACTCCTGGTATACCAGCTCTCTCCTGGCACTATTTGAGTATGGAGCCCTGTGTCACAGGATCTGCTCTCTAGACACCGAAAGAAACCAGAGGACTACTCCTCAGTCCCTGTGCCCTGGGTATTCCAGGTGGGTCCCTCTGAGCAAACAGGCTTGCCCACACTCCTGGGAGTCTAGCTTTCTCCCAGCACTATTTGGCTATGGAGCCCTGGTGGCCCAGGCAGAGGTCTCCTGCCACAGATGGAAATTGAAAGGCTCCTTCCTCTCAGCTGTTCCCCAGTCCCTGTGTCCCAAGGATTCCAGGTGTGTACCGCTGAGCAGTTTTAGTCCTCTTACTCCTTCTCAAGAGCTTTTCCACACTCCTGGGAGGCTAGCTTTCTCCCAGCGCTATTTGGCCTTGGAACCCTGGTGGCCCAGGCAGAGGTCTCCTGCCACAGATCCATCCTGAGTTGAGAAACCTAGTATCTGGCTAAAACAAAGGAGTTAGTTATATAACTAGAGAAAGGGAGGCTGGGTAGGGTTTCTGGAGAGTACTGTGTTGGTAGGAAAGCAGGGCGGGTTGGTATAAGCAAAAAGGTGATGCTTTGGTGGGAGGGGCATAGGGCTGGTATGTGAGCTCTATGGGGATAATTGGGGTGCTGCTCTAAGAGTTAAAGGCATAACCACATACCATTACTTGGTTTTAGGCATAGATTCTATGTCCAATAGCCAAGAAAATATACCTGCCTTACCTTGTATAGGAGAAATAAGGAAAAAATCAGATGGGTGCCACCTTTCTGAAAATTCTTAATCTTTGTGGCTACAACTTGCAGAGAAAGAAATTTGAGCACCCATATCAATATATATATATGAGAAACAGTTTTCTAAAAAAGAATTAGCACACATTTGGAAGAGGCATGTGACTATGACTATCACAGCAATCACTTAAAATAGTTTTCAGAAGAATAAATCTATTGTTCATTTTCTTTGGCAGTTCCAAATACAAGTAAGGCTGGGACAAAGACACCACCATTGTACCCTGTATTTCTGCCACCAACTAGATTTGGCTGAAGTTACTGCAATGATTTTTGCATTTTTCCCTCTCTTCCCCTCAATGTTTGTATGTTTCCTAAGCTAGATCATATTTGGATGATGCCCTGGCTAGGCTGTTGAAAGACAACTAAGAGAATAAAGCTTAATCAGCAGATCTGTAGAAAAACACAGCTACATCTATGAAGGTGTCCAGGGCCTTAGTGAGGCTTTCGGGCACCATGTGCATGGCCTCTGCTTCTGTTTACCTTGTAGCTATCTTCATTCTCCTCTTTGTGTGTCAACTCTAATCTGAGCATGAAGAGAAATAGCTATAACATTTCAGGATCATTGGAGGGGAAAAGCATTTTTCCTTGATTGTATGTAGTTTTAGGATTATAGTGGGAACTACAATATGCAGCTTGTAACTATCTTTGTGATTGACAGAGTTATTATCCCATATATGCTGGGAGTATTTTCAGCAGAATGCCTACAGATGTTGATGCTTTATGTAAATTCCCTTTGTGGAAGATACCTGCCACGTCCAAGTTGCTAGTCCCTTCTTGGGAGCAGTCGATGGCTAATAACTCTTTGCCCCAAGTGTATCATTTCAAATCTCCTCATCGAAACTCAAAACAAATACATAGCTCTCTACCTCCAGAGTTCCTTTCATCCCACAACTGTCCGAGTGTGTCCCTTCGTGAACTCCCTGCATGCTCATTGCTGTCTCAGAGTCCACTTTTTGAGGAACCTTATTTGCAATGAGAAGTGAAGAATCCTTTCACAGGTCTCCTCTCCTACTTTGGTGTACTTCTGCAACAAATGTACACCTATAACAAATGGATTCCTGTTAGGGGGAGCAGTGGTGCTGTCATAAATGGATTACAGGTGGATTTGCCCTCTAAACTGGATTGGAATCAATGTCTTCTACCTAAGTCTTGTAATGAAGACATTAGAACTGACCCAAACTGGGGCTCTGGCAGCAGTGTATGTATGCAAGGGATGTCATGTTGGCAACCAACAGTGTCTGAAACATCCGTTTCCTGCCTCTAGGTTTTTCTTATTATTCATTGTACCCACTGCCATAGTTAATCCATCAGACACTGTTTTATTCATGTAACGGATAACAATTACACTTATTATTTACATATGTATTATAAATGGTATAAACCTTCTAAAAGCCCTTCAGTGGATATTCACAGATCATGTTACAGATAATTTTAATTTTCTCATTGTAATTTCATGTTTCAACTCACACAGAAAATCAAAGCATGCTATTAGTCTATTAGTCTCTCTCTCTCTCTCTCTCTCTCTCTCTCTCTCTCTCTCACACACACACACACACACACACACACACACACACATACACACACACCAAAAACAAAAACAAAACCTTGCTGCTCACTCTTTGAGCACAGGAGGAACACAGGAATGGTACAAGCCAGGCTTTCAGAAGCATGTGTGACACCTTAGGAAGCTGCTTTCCATTTCCCTTGAGAAGCACTCACCTGTAATTCCGGGCTCTAAGGTTAAACCTGTTGCATTCTCCTCTTTAAAGAGCCACATATTTTGGGCTCCAGTTTACCTTTTCACCTCCCTTGCCCACTGCCCCAGCTCATGATAACTTTATTCTACCCTTTATTGTTTAAAGCTGAGAGAGTTAAATCACTCCACAGGCTCATATGTTGAGTACTTGGCCCTCAAGTGCTGGAGCTCTCATGGTGAAGTTCTGAAAAACCTTAAGAGATAGGAAGATGTAGGTCACTGGAAGTGTGCCTCTGAAGGTTAAACCTGGCCTCTAGCCCCACCTCTGTTTCCTGCCCCACAAGGTGAACATCCTTCTGCTCCTCCACACGTTTCCACCACCACACTGTTCTGTTTCACCTTAAGCCAAGAAGCAGCAGAGCTAAGGAGTGAGGACTGAAATCTTTGAAGCTGTGTACAGAATAGCCTTTCCTCCTTTGTATTGTTCTTTGGGTATTTTGATCACAGCTCTGCAAAATTAATTGTGGTCTTATTGTGCTACACAGCACACCTCTACATTTCTGGTCACATTCCTGCCTCTGCTTCCATATTTCAAAACTGAAGCTAAGCCTCAAATGCTTCATGATGACATTTATTTATTTATTCATTCATCCATTCATTTTACATCCCTATCTCTGTCCCCTTCCTGGTTCCCTCCAACAGTCATTCCTTCATCCTCCCCTCCACTTCTCCTCTGAGAGAGTAGAGCTCACCCATGGAAATCCCCCACACCCTGGCACATCAAGTCTCTGCAGGACTGGGTGCTTCTTCTCGCACTGAAGCCAGACAAGACAGCTGAGTTAAGGGAACGGATTCCACAGACAGACAACAGTTTTAGTAAGGGCCCCCACTCCAGTTGTTTGGGATCCACATGAAGAGCTACACATCTGCTAGAATTTGGGGGTGGGGATGGGGAGGGCTAGGTTCCGCCTGTGTATGCTCTTTGGTTGATGGTTCAGTCTCTGAGAGCTTCAAGAGTCCAGGTTATTTGACTCTGTTGGTCTTCCTGTGGAGTCCCTGTCCCCTTTATCCTACCCATAAGAAATGTAGGGACAGGGGATGGAGCAGAGACTGACAGAATGGCCAAGCATGAACCAGCCCAATTAGAGACTCATGATGACTTTCTTAACCACTCCAGTGCACACTGAATTATTTTCTACATACCACTCGTAGTGTTACATGGCAAATACTTGGGGTGATTTCTCTCTTTTCTTTCATCATGACAAATAGCTGGCATAAACAACTTAAAAGGAGGAGATTTATTTGGGCTCACAGTTTGAAAGGTTTTAGTCCGTGATCCACTGGATTCTCTGATTTAAAGATAGAAACATCATGGAAGCAGGGGCTGGTTTCAAGGAAGGCTATTTGCCTTCAGCATCCAAGAAGCAAAGGAGACAGTAAGATCCTAGGACCAGTGAGTATGTGTTTAGGACATTCATCTAAATAATTTCTTTCACCAGCTAGGCTGCTTTATACTACCTTGTAAAACAACTAAGGATCAAGTCTCCAATGTATGAGCTTATAGGAATAGTTCAAATTAAACATTTATGATTCAGTATTGACAGAATTGCAAAGTTTACAAAACATTAAGCATATATTTTATATTATGTATTCTATACAGTATATACATGTATATGTACATCTTCCAATTTTTTTCTCTAATTTCGCATTTTTTATACAATTAAGTGATCTTGCATGTAACCACAAGGACACAGCAGCATTATCACTTTAAGAACATTTAACCACTAGAGGCTTATTAAAGATAGTTTGCACACCAGGTAACATCAAAATCTTTAAGATACATTCAAATAATGAATTCATTAATTTCCACCTTCAAAACTAAACAGATATCTTAATACGTTTAGGAATATTTAACAAAATGCCATAAACTAAGTAATGTACACATAAAATAAATTTACTCTTCACAGTTCTAGATGCTGGGAAGTCTGAGATGAAGATACGATGCAACTGATTGTGGTGAAGGACTGGGTGATTATTTATTGATGACGCCTACTTGGTGCATTTCCTGTTAGAAAGGGGAAACATGTTCTCTCAGTCCTCTTTCACAAGGTGACACATCCCATTCATGAACGATCTGATCACCTGAATTATCTCTCCAGGTTTTATCTCTTAATATCTTTACCTTGGTGGTTATAGTTTCAGTAGATGAATTATAGAGGAACAGAAACATTCAGAACATAGCAAGAGGAACTGTAAAATGCATGAATATAAATGGTTTGGGACAAATTATTTAAACATTCCACATATGAGCCACCAGAATGAAATACCACTATGGTATAGTGCTTAGTATTCTCAAACTGGTGAACATAAAATCATCACACACTGTGCTTTAAGTCATTAACATATTTTTGAGAAATGCCATCTCAAAATGTATTGAAATTTTCCTAATTAGATACTTTTGAACTGTTATTTCAAGCTTTCTCATGGAAGATTTTCCAAAACTTATATATAAACAGTAGAATTAATAAGTAAGTAAAATAGGTTGAGTACTTACCGTGTTCTCTTTACTGATTCTGGGTACAATGACAATGATAAGGAAATGGGACTGTCTTAGTGTTTCTATTCCTGCACAAAACATCATGACAAAGATACAAGTTGGGGAGGAAAAGGTTTATTCTGTTTACATTTCCACATTGCTATTTATCACTAAAGGATGTCAGTACTGGAACTCCAGCAGGTCAGGAAGCAGGAGCTAATTAATGCAGAGGCCATGGAGGGATGTTATTTACTGGCTTGCTTCTCCTGGCTTGCTCAGCTTTCTTTCTTATAGAACCCAAGACTACCAGCCCAGGGATGGTACTGCCCACAAGGGGTCCTCCCCTTACAGCTGGATCTCATGGAGGCATTTTCTCAACTGAAGCTCCTTTCTCTGTGATAACTCCAGTTTGTGTCAAGTTGACACACAAAACCAGCTAGTACAGGGACACTGTCTCTATCAGCATCCAAATAATTTTAGCCTATTGGGAAATGCAAAGAAACAAATTCTAGCATGGGTCCAAGTACTTTGTAAAGATAGATTGGTGCTATTAAGCAGGGATTTTCATTATTTAGTGTTGTGTAATGAATCAAGTCAAAGTTGAATCAACACTGATCATTTCTTGCCTGTGAGTCATTTTGGCTTAGTTGGACAGTTTTTACACACAGCCTTTCATGCCTCTGCAGTGGAACAGTGTTGGAGTTAATGTAATCTTGGGCGTTTCCTTATTCCCATGTCTTAATACTAAAGAAAAAACTATAGAAACCCTATATAGGAAGAATGGCAATGTCACATAGTAAGAATAGAATATGGAACATTAGTGATGGCTATAGCCATTTTGGAAAATTCATAGCATATGGCATATAAGAATGATCTGCTAGAATCAGGGGCAGTTTTCTGAAGAAGATTAATAGAAGATAAGATTTGAAAACAAGGAGATGTTTTGCAAAGGAATAGGAAAAATAAGCAGACAAAAATAGGTGAAAAGACAGAACAGAACAGCCTTCTGGACAGAAAAGATTGATGAGGCAGGTTGATGTTGTGTAGTAGGGATACAAGGTCCAGATTAAATAGAACATTCTTGCCTATGTTCAGGGTTTCATTCTTTAATCCATAAACTTGTCAGGGTCCTAAGCAGGCAGGTGGCAGTTGACTCTAACTATACTAAATGAAGAGAATGCCGAAGTTGCAGAAGGAACAGGAATAGATGCAGAGAATGACTTAGGTGGTCATGGATAGCACTTCAGGTGAGACATGATTGAAGGTAGCACTGGTTAAGAGTCACAAGGAAGATGGAGAGACATAGCTGGACTCAAGCCCTCCAAGGAAGAAAAATCAATGAGACTTACAGATGGGTTGGTGAATGGGATGCAGTGGAAGGCATGAATCAAGGGTAGATTGTGGTGCCAACCACAGAGATACAGGGGAAAAAAGTAGATTTGCAAAGTTGAGGTCCAGTACATGTGGAGTTGGAGGTAAGCTTAAACAATAAAAATTAATATAATTAGTAGTACACGTTAGTTTACTGACAGCTCATAGCTGGTCATATTACTAGAAGTAGTAAGTTGTTATTGGTAGTGAATGCTTTCTAGAGAAATATAAGAGTAATAGTTAAATATGTCTGCGGGGGTCAACAGTGTGCAGGTCATGTCATTACAGCAGGAGTTGTTTTTCCTCATGACTATGGTGCTGGAAGTTATTGTGCTACTTTTTCTGAGGAAATAAACAGATGTGTATTCATCTCAGACCAGGCACTAATGACAAAACAAAGATATAATTACACTCAAGTCCCGCTTAGTGAACAAATGAATTTAATTAAGATTATTTAAAGGAGCATGGATACAAAGTTATTTGCAAAAGCCTGGTAAATTTGGGAGTGGCTATACCACTGAAAAATTCTGTTCCTTCCCTGGCAACTGGTTAGCTGCTTAGGGATCCTTAGAGAGGGACAAGGCCTTGTGTGTCTTCTTCCCCTCTGCGAGGGCATGTTAATGAATACAGTTTTGTGCTGGTATTCAAAGCTGCTGAGAATTCAAGAAAGCAATGGCCATGTCATATCTTAGAGGCAAACTTTCACAACTGAAGCAGGATTTAGACAGCTTTGGGGGTAGTTGAAGATGAATTGAGCAATGTCGTGTAATATAACCCACTGAAAATAAGGTACATCAACACTAGATTTCACAATACTAAATCATATGCCTTAAAGACATCACACAGTGTGTTTCTTTTTAAAAGAAGGGAGGATGAGGCAAATGGAGAACCTCATATACCTTATGTGATAACAGATAAACACAATTTGGACCCACAATACCCCTAGGCAGAGGTTGGATACAGAGCAAATTAGGAAAGCTTTAGACAACTATTTGATATTCTATAGCTCAAAATCTTTATCTGGCTTGAATGTGCTCAGCTCTTGTGCAAATCATGTAACAGGCCCATGGATCAATTTTGCTTTGGTTATTTACTAGGGTCAGAGAAAAGTCTGGTCCTTGGAAACCCTTGGAACAAAAAGTCCCATCGGATTTGGCTAAATGAAGCATTTGATTAGTTATCATTTACAGGATGATGCAAGCCAGGAAGGACTCATTGTTTTTTTTTAAATTTGGCTTTGGTTCTGTACTTGGCTCCATCCCTCAGAGCTCTGGCCAAACAGCAGGATTTCTGTGTGTCCTCTGTTCTCCCTGAGGACCACCCAATGAGTCAGAAGTATTTCAGATCCAAGGAAAATCTTTAGGAAAAGGAGGTGAAAGGCCATGGGCACAACCATGAATGGCAGCCTATGAGCATACATATAGAAGAAGAAGGAGGATGGAGTAAAATGGTCGTGTGTGCTGCCTGCTGTTACAGCTGGAAGCACTTTTCTATATTCTAGAACTAATTTTCTAGCAAAAGACTCAGTAGTGATGCTGACTTTTGGATTGATTACACAAGGGTACATCAGATCTTTCCACCTACTCCCTATCATCTTTCTTTGACTCGAACTATGTCATAAGGCTGTCATTTCCAGCAAATCCTTTCTAGATGAAGCAACATTCGAAAATGCTAAGCCCCCAGGGTTATACCAAAGCATCACCAGCATTAACAAAGATTAGGAAGAGCAGGGAGAAAGTTGAAAGGATATAGCCATCTGCAGGAAGGCAGCTCTACCATTCAGTTGGCAGCCTGACAACCTTGTGGTAAATAAAGAATGACAAGGCCAGAACTACCTCTGTAGAAACCTGAGCCGATTCTACTAGATCTAGATGTGTGTGTGTGTGTGTGTGTGTGTGTGTGTGTGTGTGTGTGTGTAGTGGGCTGAGCAAGTCAATATAATAATATTTGTGTTGAGTCATACATCTGATAATAGTCTGTATGGCAAAAATGTCCTTTTCAAATTCATAGCCTGAAGGGCACAAATTGTTTTCTTGTTGCCATATTAAGCTATTTTTGCCTCTGAAGTGTTCTGACCTCCTGTTTTCACTACTTGTCTGATAGGAAAGAGGAGTAACCATGCTGTCTTAGTTAGGGATTTACTGCTGTGAGCAGACACCATGCCCAAGGCTGTGGGGCAGTGGTCTGTGGCAGACAGTCTGGCATCCTGTTGAGCACAGGCTGAAAACTCTGAGAGACTCAGTGGGAAAGACTCACAAGGGATGGGAAATGTTATGCCAACGCTCCCGGGAAGCTTTTGGCTCCAGCCATGGTCACATATCACGCCCTGGTAGAGGCGTGGCCACATAGCCCCCAAGCTATCCCCATGTTAGTGAGACACCTAGAGGCTTAGCCACGCCCCTCCCAGTTACTATATCTGCCCTGCCTCTCTGGAGAGAGGCGGGAGGTACAGTTACATCCATGTCACTTTCCACATGGTGAAATAAATGCCTTAGAATTATGGGCTGTCTCTTCATCTGGACCCACCGTGGGAAGCAAGGGATCCGGCCCTCAATTAATGAGTTGCGGCTAATCTCTTGCTGTGGGAACCCCAGTGCTCCTAGATGGTACCTGTTCATCCAAGCCTAAGCAGTTAGCCTGGCACCCAAAGCAGCCGAGACCTGGTCCCGGCGGGAACTCCAGCTGCACTCCGGCTAACCCGTTTGCAGTACCCTGCAGTGACTGCGGTGCCCCGGGCACAACTGCAGCGTTCCACGGGGATGGCCCCCTCTCTCACCCATGGGCAGAGCCCACAAAGACTTCCCACAGCCCCCCAACCTGCCTGTCAGACTGTGGGGGAAGATGCGCAGCCACTTCCCGCTTGTCTGCTGTCCCACCCAGAGCCACAGCGCCCCGGGACAGATACGTGGGGCTTCGTTTCACTGCGCCAGGTGTGTTCCCAACACAAGGCAACTCTTACAAGGACAACATTTAATTGAGGCTGGCTTACAGGTTCAGAGGTTCAGTCCATTATCATCAAGGTGGGAGCATGGCAGCGTCCAGGCAGGCATGGTGCAGGAGGAGCTGAGAGTTGACATCTTCATCTGAAGGCTGCTAGGAAAATATTCACTTCCAGGCAGCTAGGATGAGAGTCTTAAAGCCCACACCCACAGTGACACACATACCACAACAAGGCCATACCTCCTCATAGTGCCACTACCTTGGCCAAGCATATTAAAATCACCACATTCTACTCCCTTGTCCCCACCGGCTTGTTTAAATAACACATGAGTTTATGGGGACCATACCCAAACATAGTAGCATAATGCAAAATACATTTAGTCCAACTTCCAAAGTTCCCACAGTCTATAGCAGTCTCAACAATGTTAAAAGTCCAAAGTTCAAAGTCTTTTCTGAGATTCATCCAATCACTTAACTGTGATCCCCAAAGCATGACAGGAAACCAGCTGGATCTCCATGTCTGATGTCAAAGCAGTCTTCAAATCTCCAACTCTGTTTTAATCTTTGTTGACAGCACCAAACTTCTTTCTCCTGGGCTGGTTTCACTCCATGTTAGCAGCTTTCTTCAGCAGATGTCCCATGGCTCTGGAATCTCAAATATCTTGGGGCCTCAAAGGAAACTTCAGTGTTACAGCTCCTTCTTTCAATGTCTGGGATCCACACATGACATTCTGGGTTCATCCAAAGGGCTGGTATCACTTCTCCAGCTCCGCCTTCTGTAGCACTGTAGGCTCTGGTTGACTGCACTCCATTGCTGCTGATGTTCTTGGTGATCATCCCATGATACTGGCCAACTTCAACACAATGGGGTCTTACACTGCAACTAGGCTTCACCAATAGCCTCTCCTAAGCTCTCTTCATGGTGCTAAGCATCAATTTCTCTGCATGAATCCTTCAGTCCTGGGCCATCAACTGCAGCTACAGCTGTTTCTCCACTAATGGCCTTCCTGGACTCTCACAGTACCAAGCCTCAGCTGCTCTCCATGACCACTTCATGCCTTCAAAACCAGTACCATCTGGACAATTCTTACACATTACCAAGTCCAGTTGCAGCAGGAGGTACAACCTTGGATATCTCTGAAACACAGCTTCTTTGTGTTCTCAGAAAACACTAACCAGATTTCACCTCAGTGATGCTGGTCTCTTCTTAATCACTGCTAATTTCTTAGCTCCATCTAACCAGCACAATTTTTCCAGGAGTCCCTTCTATTCTGGACTCTAAAGCCAGAGTGACGTGCCCAAAGCTGCTGAGTTCTGCTTACTGGGGCTGGAACATGCCCCACCCCCCAATTCTATTATCAGATTTCTGTTTTTTAACTCATTGACTAAGCTTCATTTTCTTGGAACTTGCTCTGTAGATTGACCTTGAACTCAGAGATCTGCATGGCTCTGTCTCCTATAATGCTGGGATTAAAGGAATGTACCACCATGCCTAGACTTAAGCTATTCTTTACCTAGAACTTGCTCTTTCCCAGGCTGGTCTTGAACTCATAGATCTACTTGCCCTTGCCTCCTGGAATTAAAGGCTTGTACTACCATGCCTGGACCTAAACTTATCTGGGTGGGATCTTGCCCCAAGGTCACCACTCTCTTAATTCAGTTTAATAACCTTGCACACAGGATTCAGCTCCATTTCACTTCCTAGTTCCCCTTTACTACTTGAACAATATATTTCATATTTTCCTTTTTCAGCTTCCTCCTTTTCATTACAACACTTTTCATAAGAGTGAACTTTACTAATCACACAACATAATTTATACCAAGCTGTTTTAAGACTTCTTTTGTGAAAGAAATTAATCTAAATCTCTTCATCTTAGCTTCAGGCAGACTCTTCAGACAATGGCAAAAAGCAGCCAAATGCTTCACCAAAATACCACAAAACCAGTCTCTAGGCCACATACTGAAATTTTTCTCCACTGAAATCTCTTGGACCAGGTTTGCACAGTTCAAATCACTCACAGCAACAAAGTCTTCCATATTTCTACTAAGATAGCTCATTAAGCCCATTAAGCATTCCACTGCTTTCTAAGTCCAAAGTCTCCAAATCTGCATTCTTCCAAAATAAAGCATGGTCAGGCTTATCATAGCAATACCCCAACTCCTGGTACCAAGTTCTGTCTTAGTTAGGGTTTTACTGCTGTGAACAGACACCATGACCCAGGCAAATCTTATAAGGACAACATTTAACTGGGGCTGGCTTACAGGTTCAGAGGTTCAGTCCATTATCATCAAGGCAGGAACATGGCAGCATCCAGGCAGGCATGGTGCAGGCAGAGCTGAGAGTTCTTCATCTTCATCTGAAGGCTGCTAGGAGAAGACTAGCTTCCATGCAGCTAGGGTAAAGGTCTTAAGATTCACACCCACAGTGACACACTTCGTTCAACATGGCCACGCCTACTCAAAAAAAACCATACCTCCTAATAGTGCCATTCCCTGGGTCAAGCATATTCAAATCACTGTATATGCTATAAACCAAATTACAAGGTAGGTTGAATGAAGTCTTTGAAGTTATGGGGCTCAATCATTAATTAAGAAACCTGTTTGAGGACATGACAGCAGGAGAGCTGTCCCTGCCTCCTGCTGATGGTGTGGCATTGGGTGGCCTAGCTGGAGTAGTGCTGTAGAGCTCACCCTGGTGGTACAAGTCAGAAAGCAAACTCGCTGACCAGCTCAGCTACCACCCAGCCCCAGATCCCAAACTTTGTATCATCTGCAAATGGTTGGGACATGAGAAAGGGCCCATCCTGCTGATCCAAAGCTTCAGGATCTCCATAACACAGGGCAGCAATAACTAGGAAAAGTCCAAGTGAGGATCTGGTATTGATGGTATCACAAGAGCCAGAGATATTGAACCAGACCAATAACTCATTGCAATGAACATTTGCAAGCAAAGATGTGTACACAGAGGGATAAACTGTGGGACACACTGTGACACACTACAACTTCCATGATGTGATGTTTCTTATGCTTTGGGTTTTTTTGTTTGTGTGTGTGTGTGTTTTTACTGGGATGGAGGTTGCAAGGGCAAAGGGTAGATATGAGTGGATGGGGAGATGAACAGGATTGGGGTGCAAAGAATCAACAAATAGTTAATCTTAAAAACAAACAGGGCTGGAGAGGTGGCTCAGTGGTTAAGAGCACTGGCTGCTCTTCTAGAGGGCCCTGGTTCAATTCCTAACACCATTTGGCAGTTCACAATTGTCTGTAACCCCAGTTCCAGGTGATCTGACATCCTCACACAGATATACATATATGGGAAAATACCAATGCACATAAAATAAGAATAAATAAATCATTTTAAAATGTTTTTTTAAATGTAATGGAAAGATGGCTCAATGGTTAAGAGCACTGGCTGCTCTTTCAGAGGTCCTGAGTTGGATTTCCAGCACCATCTATGGCTCTCAACCATCTGTAATTGTAGTCTCATGGGATTAGATGACATCTTCTGGTGTACAAATAGATGTTGTACATGCAGATAAAGCACCCACATATATAAAATAGATAAAATTTTACAGGAGGGACTGTAGAGATGGTATAGAGTAACAAGAATACTGGCTGCTCTTCCATAGGACCCAAGTTCAATTCCCAGCACCCACATGGCAGCTCACAGCTGTCTGTAATTCCAGCTCCAGGGGATCAGACATCCTTACACAGGCATACACAGGCATTCAATTAAAAATAAATCTTTTTAAAAAATCATTTAATCCAATTTCTTCACCTTGTTCCATTTTTCTTTTATCCTTCCTGGCCCCAGATCATACTCCCATGTCTTTTGTCCTAAGTCATGTTCCCTCCTATATATTTCTTCAGCTCATAGCTGGAGCCAAACTGATATGGGACTCAGATGTCCCACCACCATTGACATACAGATGTTAGTGTTCACTATAGCTTCCCTGTTTGGCTATCCTACTGTTCCCCTTTCTTTTTCTCTACTATTTTCAATGATCTTGTGCACTGTGGTGAAGACAGCTGCAACCTTCATATCTAACATTTTAAATCTATGACCTTCCTTCACTGTTCTACTGAATTTCAGTTGCCCCACATGGCTATTCAACTTACATTGTAATCTTGACATGCTCAAAATTAAATGCATCTGTGCTGGCTTCTCAACAGCTGCAGTCCAAGACCAACCAGAAAAGCAAAATCCATAAGAAGTATGTTAACATACTCTACCATGAATAGGTTAAAGGCAACTGCTTTCATGGACCTGAGGGAACTGGCTAAGCAGGTTTTCTATGTCCGTTGTCTCTGAGTCTGTTTGCTGCTGGTGCTCAAAGAACGTGGGACAAACAATAGGGAAGGAAAGAGATAGAAAGTAGAAGAAATCAAGAACAGGCCAGAACCAACAAGGATGAGCTAAAACCCCACAAGGAAGAACTGGAAATCATGTGATTTCTCAATTCAGACTTTAGTCACCATTAAGCACAGCATGGCTTAAGAGTGGGGAGCTGAAGGAGAGTCTATCTGGGGAGGGCAGGTCATTTGCAAGTCCTGTTGTTGTTTCACACCAATGAGGTGACTCAACAGAGCAGGAACATGTGTGTTTGAAAATGTCCATTGCTTCCCTTACAGTCTCAAAAATCCCCCCTGTGGCTGATCCTAACTGGAAACAAGCAAGAGAGTAAATTCTGGGAAATGTACCTCAGCCTAGGCAAGTTGATAGGTTAGAAAACCATTAAAGTCCACCCCCAGCCAATCTGGAGTCCATACACATCTCCTAAACATGTACTTAGTCTCTGAATAAAGACATATTAAGGCTTTCTGCTGCCAGGTACAACTGAGAAAAATGTTCTTTCCCCAAAAGAGATTACAAAGTTCATTTTTATCTTTGAGTCATGTTCAGTTTTTTTTCCAAGTTGATTCACACTCTCCCTTCGACATCTTGTCACTTGCATATTTAAGTCGTGACACCTTTCTTTTTTTCTTTTTCTTTTTTCTTTTTTCGGTTTTTTGAGACAGAGTTTCTTTGTGTAACAGAACCCTGGTTGTCCTGGAACTCACTTTGTACACCAGGCTGGCTTCAAACTCACAGAGATCCATTTATCTCTGCTTCCTGCATGCTGGGATTAAAGGTGGGCCCCACCACACCTGGCCTAAGTTGTGATATCTTAAACAAACTTCCTAAGATTTTATTTTGTGCTAGATAACAAGGTAATGAAAAATTGAAGAAAATAAAAGTATCTAGCTAGTGTATAAGTAAATGCTTGCATTAAAATAAGGAAGAAACATAAGCATAATAGTCCTCATTTCTACAATGCTCATATAGTCATAGATGATATCAATAAGTGCTGTTTTCCCAATATTTCCCTTGCTACTATTCTTTTCTTACTTCACCAAATACTTCAGTTGTTAATTGCTCTTTCTTTGATGGATCAACACAAAACATCATTCCTGAAAACTCTGGGCATATTAACAGTCTTTCCTGAGTTGAATTATAATTTTCTATTGATTTTATTATATGACATGAGTCTGTTAAGAGATACAATTGAGAATTTCCTATAGTCCAGGCATGCTATGATATACACCTATTAAGTTACAATCGCAATCTAATATATTTCTGGTAGCCTTAAACACCCCATCTAGATAGCAACCCTTTTCTGCTTGTTAATTCAATGGTGTGCTGAACCTAGAGTGTCCAGGCAACAATATTACTAAATGGAATCTGTGTTGGGTCCCTTTGGAACTATAACCTCTTGACCAACAGATATGGGAAGCTACATTTTGCTACTGGATCACTAAAGATGACAGTGAGTGGTGTTGCTCCAATTTCCCTTCCCTTCCCTTCCCCTTCCCTTCCCTTCCCCTCCCCTCCCCTCCCCTCCCCTCCCCCTCCCCTCCCCTTCCCTTCCCTTCCCCTTCCCTTCCCCTCCCTTCCCTTCCCTTCCCCTTACCTTCCCTTCCCCTCCCTTCCCTTCCTGCCCCCTTCCCCTTCCCTTCCCTTCCCTTTCCCTCCCTTCCTGCTCCCTTCCCCTCCCCTCTACTCCTTTCCCTTCCTTTTCTTCTCTTTTCTTGAAAATGTTCCTCTATGTAGCTCAGTCTGGCCTGCAACTCAGATGTCTGCTAGCTTCTATCTCTCAAATTCATGGAATGTACCATGCATATGTAGTAACCATTCTACTTTCAGCCATGGCCTCCTGGATTTATGAATTTTGGTTGAGTGAGAAAGAGCATAGAGTTCTGACTCAAAACATCTGAGAGGACATTGTCCAGGCCTGTAAGGTGATAGCTCCTATCTGATGTCAAAAGTGTGTCTTCAGAAGACAAGTCCACATCTATGAATCAAGGATGATGAAGAACAGGATAAAAACCCCTATATGAATATGGGCCCACTGCTGAACCTCATTTGTTGTGGTTTGAGTTTGGTATGAAAGTTCTGTTCTGTAGAGGAGGATGACAGTGGACACGGTATAAAAGGTTGTTTTGGCAGAAGTACTATGGGCAGAGAAGGTTAATCCATATCCAGTTTAAGTGTCCCTTCAAGTGACCAAGTAGGTACTCAAAAACATGCTTACTGAGATTTCTTCTTACATCTGCCTCTTAGAGTTACTGTATAGGCATATAAATGCTACTTCTATGTACTTTTAGGTACATGCCCTCAAAGTCATGTAGAGTCACCTGTTAAACAAGCTCGTGGTTCTCATCTCCAGCACATTTATCACTTGAACACTATGTAGCAGAAGTAGAGACCATGAGCATAGAGCTGCTTCTTTATGCAACTTACTTGTGCCTTTGGCCTGCTGGAGTTTCATATCGTTTTACTTGTGCCTTCCAGGCCCACTAGAGTCTCATACCATCTCTGCCACTCCCGTTTGATGATGGAGTGATGCTATGCACACATCGTTGTATGGCTTGGGCAGTTGAACAATATCCTGTGTGTGATAAATATCTTATGGCCAGGCCACACACTTTAAAATGCATTACTCTCTGCGACTTGTACTACTGCATCTTCTGGGTTGTGTGGCTCCAAATGACTAAGCACTTTACACCCTAGCCTATACAAAAGTTCTTGTTCTGAGCCTTTATTTAAAACCAGCATTTCCTATGTTATAGCCAAAAGGGAACATAAGAGGTATACTCAACAGCTTTTGCTTTAAAGATTACTGAATAGACATCCATCTATCTGGTGCCTGGGCTGATCTTTCAAATTATAACAACTTGGAAGCCAAATTCTATTATCTACCTGGAATAATTATTGAGTCCACAATGTTTACAAATGACATTGTTTTGGAAAATAAATCAAAGCTTACCCCTGCCTGGATTAAGTTCCTATTCATCTTTACTCTTCTTTTATAGAAACAATGTGCCTATTTCTTTAAGTTTTCTTCTAAGTTTCTTAGCTATAAATATGAGAATATGTGCAAATTGGTTATATAATAAAGCTATGAGTCAGCATATATTTTCAACTTGTATACTTTACTGCACTGATGGTGGTAGGCAGAATTCTGAAGTGGCTATCTTTACCAGTTCCTCCTGAAGCTACTCCCATGTTACACTATCTTATAGGATAGTAGGAAATATTTCTGTATAATTAATATTATGAAGCAATTTCTCTGCTGCAGAGAAGGAGCAGTCTATAGGACAGAGTGATAGGGGTAGAGTCTTCTTACCAAGAGAGGTCCCGATGTCAGCCTTTAAATGGAAAGGACCTGACTGCTAGAACATGATCAATATTTGCTGCAGCCACTGACGCTGGATATCTTTTTCTTTTGAGTTTCCATTTTCTGTCTCCTTTCTTGACTTTGTGCTTCCCAAAGCCTTCTCATTGACTGTTTTCTCAGCTCAACTGAAATCCATACACATTGTACTGACGGTCTTTTGTTTGGGGTTGTAACCTTCTCAAGCATTTCCTTCTTTCTAAAAAAAAAAAAGAGTCCTCTTGGACTGGAGAGATGGCTCAGCGGTTAAGAGCACTGACTGTTCTTCCAGAGGTCCTGAGTTCAATTCCCAGCAACCACATGGTGGCTCACAACCATCGGTAATGAGATCTGATGCCCTCTTTTGGTGTGTCTGACAGCTACAGTGTAAATAAATAAAAAATAAATAAAAAGAAAGAAAGAAAGAAAAGAAAAAAAAAGAATATTAAAAAAAGAGACCTGAAAGCAGGAACATGTCAGTTTTTAGATGGAATAAAGCTTTAGTTGATTGATTTATGTCCCTCTTTTATGTAAAGTCATCTCTGAATATTTCAGACAATCAGTCTTTCCCCCTTCTAGAGCTGAAAGGGTCTTCCTTAGACCTTCATCATGAAACTTTGCTTGGACTCCTGAAGGTAAAGCCCACAGCAGTGTGAGGGTCAAGTGCTATGACTCTGGTCACTCTCTAAGAACTCTTTATTTTTGCATTATTCCACACTAAGCTTCCAGCAAGGTTTTGATTTGTTACTTAAATTATAGCCACAACATGTCTTCTGTTTTAGATCTCAGCTGGGATTCACTGACTTGTCTGTCTTCCAGATGCTGGATGATGGCAATTTTCCCTGAAAACTCAGTTCTTTTTGGGGTAGAAAGAGAAGTGTCCCTTTTCAGGGTATTCAGCCCTCTTTGGCTATAAGGGTAACTACAGAGGCTTCTAAGCAAAAGAGAGCTATCACCACAAGTTATTTTGTTTCTTTAAATTTACTGTCTGGCATTTCTGAATTCTCCTTTTGCTTTCCTCTTTATCTTTTATAAAAACATTTTCCCCTAAATCTTCACTGCATACATCAAATCAACTGTTGCTGAAATTGTCTCTGCTTTTCTATAGTATATTTTTTCATACCACAGATCTGTTTTCCCTTGTGTGTCTTCACAGTGTATGCATATTCTATTTCTTGCATTGAATCATTCTGTGTAGCATAGGAAGAAAGGTCTCTAAACCGAAAGATTGTAAGCACATCTTACTCTTAAATTGTCCTTAGTTACTTTGTACTTGACATTGGACTTCTCAGAGTTACTTTTATAAGTAGAAACCAATATGAAACCAATAACTAAACTCGCCCTGATCTGTATTCTTTTATCACCTGTCCAATAAATGCATATCTCATCATCTTACATTTGAATCTTTGTGCTTGGGATGTCTAATACAGTTTGCAGCTTGTATAATGCTACTTTCTGAACTGTTTGGTACTAACTGTAATAAGTACAGATACATAGAATTAGACTTTAGAAACTGAAATAGCAATTTGATAGTTACTTGATATCTGAAAAATCTAATTTAAAAATATTCATTGCAAATTGTATATCAGATTTTTTATGTCAGATCCATTAAACAATTTGTTTCTCAGATGTATTCAGTTGTAGAATCTAACCATGTATATATACAATAAAACATAACTAAAAGTTAAAGCCTTCTATCAGTTAAGAGGAAACTTTTATGACCTTTGCAATAAACACTGTCTTAGCTAGCAAGAAATTGATCTACTATACCCAGAAAACATTATTTCCCAGTTAATCATGCTCAATGAATTTAACCAAATATTAATCAAATACATCATGACAAACTTTGCTTATGGCCTTGTACTTGATTTTCAATTTGTTTCAATAGGAGTCAATGTTTTCATATATGTATACAAAGAGATGGTACAAAACAAAACCTGGCATCATTACAGTACACTTGAACATGGTGAAAATCAAGGAAAGGTTCCTGGCTTTTACCATCATGACAAGTCATTTGCTAAGGAATGATGGGTGAGTCATTTAAAGTTCCCCTTCTCATCCATTTATCATGAGAAGATGTAGAAAGGAATGAATCAGAGATCTTGTTTAAGAGGATGAGAGAATAAAGAGGTGTGGAAGACTGGACAGATGAGAGAGGAGCTGGCCTTGACTTTGACTTTCTTAGGCCCTCTCTTTCCTGCAGTACATGGATGACTATCACGTCTTCCTCCAGTGCTGGCTCTGAGTAGACAAGGAAGAAAGAGTGAGTAAATCCTGGGAATTCATTCCCTTTTTTGTTCACTGTGGCCCAATCTGCTTTGATCCAGGGACAAGACCATTGTTGAATTCTGCATCTAGCACTGCAGATGACTGTCACGTCTGCAAGACTGTGATGTCTATCATCCTTTCTCACTGCCACTCAGCCCAGGGTCAAGGAATTATTCAGAGCACTGGACAGATGTCTGTATAATCCTGAGGGATCTTGAAATGTTCTTGTGAGCAACTCTGTTATAGCGGTGCTGGCATGCCTCAGCCTCCTGGGTGCTGAGATTTCAAGTGTGCACCATCATGTCAGCTGTGTGTTTTCAAAACCATTTTCATTTCCTTTTTATTTTTGTAATAATAAAAAGGAAATATCACATGCCTAAACATTTCAACAGTACAAAGGATTTTGTAGTATCAATTCTTTCTACTCTGCCTTCCCCATTCTGTACTGTTACCCAGCTTTGTCCAAACTACAGAGGTCAGCCTAATAGAAGCATTATTTTGTTCCTTGTTATTTCATTGTGTAAAATATCTTTGGTGGTTTTTGTTCGTTTGTTTGCATAGTTTTTTTTTTTTTTACTTTTTAATCGTTTAATTGTTATTAAATCCTTTTAATTAATTAATTAATTAAATTTAGGTCCCAACCTCTGTTTCCCCTCTCTCCTCTCCTCCAGGACTATCCCCATCTCCTTCCCCAGCTAGTCCTCCTTTGTTTCTCTTCAGAAAAAGGCAGGTTTCCCACGAATATCAACCAGTCGTGGCATAACGAGGTTATAGTAAGACTAGGCACCTCCTCTCTTATTAAGTCTAGAGAAGAGAACAACCCAGTAGGAGAAAAAGGTCCCAAAGGTAGGTAATAAGAGTCAGAGACAGCCCTTCCTCCCGTCAGATGTCCCACGGGAAGATCATGCTACACAACTGTAACATATGTGCAGAGGTCCTAGGTCAGTCTCATTCAGGTTCCCTGCTTGAAGGTTCAATCTCTATGAGTCCCTATGAGCCCAGATTAGTTGGTTCTGTGTGCTTTCTTGTGGTATCCTTGACCCTTCTGACTCCTTCAGTCTTCCCTACCACCTCCTTCCCCAAGCTCCTCTAACAATTGGCTGTGCATCTCTGCATCTATTTCCATCACTTGCTGGGTGAGGTCTCTCTGACGGCAGTTGTGCTAGGCACTAATCTATGACTACAGCAGAATACCATTAGGAATCATTTCATTGGCTTTTTTTGCCAGTCATTTATGGTTCTATCCTAGGGCTCTGGACTCTCTAGCTTCTCGATCCTGCCCCTCCAGGTAATGTCAGGAATGGGTTCCCTGTCGTGGTATGGTATGTCTCAAGCTGGACCAATCATTGGCCACCCCCACATGTTCAGTGTTACTTTTACTCCAACACATCTTGTAGGCAGGACAAATTGTAGGTCAAAATTGTGGCTGGGTTGGTGTCCCAATCGCTCCATTGGAAGTCTTACTTGGCTAGAGGAACCGATTGGTTCAGGACCCATATCCCCTTTGCTAGGAGTTTTCACTAGGGTCATCCTCACATCTTCCTGGGAGTTTCCATTTCACTAGCTCTTCCCAGGAGCATCTCCCCCCCCCCATTTCAGTTGTCTCTCCCAGTACTATCTCTCTCTTGAGCCTTCCTCATTACTTAGCTTCTCTCGGTTTGCTGATTATAACATGGTTATTTGTGGTTAATGTGACTTATAAGCGAGTACCTACCGTGTTTGTCTTTCGGAGTCTGGGTTGTCTCACTCAGGATGATCTTTTCTAGTTCCTTTTTCATGAAGCTCCTTTGGAGTCCTGGCCAGTCTGTGACAACATCGACAATGATTCTCTGAAGAGTCTGATCTGAGGGAGGCCCCAGAAGGGCCCAGCCTTCCCCATATTTAACAACTGGAGGAGTTAGAAAGAAAGCCCAAGTTTGTTGGTTTAGTTAGAAATTGGAAAGGCCTGTTTGAATAAACAATTTAAAAATCTTCTGGGTCATTGGTCTCAAAGACCTTCTCCTACATAAGGGACCACTGTGGCAAGGAGAAAGAACGTAGTGCTGCAGTGGATAGGATTCCTGTCTAGTCACGGGGCTCTGTGAACCCAACAGTAACTGGCTGGCCTCCAAGAAACCAGATCCATCCTGGAGGAAGCCTAGAAACCTTATCCTGATGCCAGAATGTAGCCATGCCAGCCCATAGGGTGGAGGCTCTGGGCTGGTCCCGCTGTTCTTGGGGTGGTTGAGAACAACCCTGGAGATGGATAGATCTGGCTGCAGGAAAACTACCACTGAATCTGTGAGGCTGTGGATAGGCAGAGGACTTCCTGTCTCTTGTGTTCCCCACCAGCTGGCCCTTGAATCCCACTCTAAACCGCAGCACAGCAGGCATGCACCAGGCCTAGCCTTTTGCAAAAGAGAAACAAAACAACAACAACAACAACTTATAGAATGGGTCTTGGCGCTGGTGTAATCGTATCTCTTGCTTCCAGTCCCGGGTCTGTTCAAATCAAGTTCTTGACTGACTTTTTTCCTGGTACAATGGGCATAATAATAATGAACTGCGGACCTAGTCTTGAGCGTCAAAGCGGTGAATCGGGCCATGGTATCCTGCTTCAGAGGGAAACTCTGAACTCCTAGGTTGCCCCCTTTTCTATGTGATGCACAAGGGCTTCTGCCTTCAGAAGGCATGGATTCATTCCGAGGTCCCAGGATCCCTAACGTTCTGGAGCCACTAGTTTGTGTCTTGAGGTTGGAGGGTGCAAATGAATCAAAGGGTACTTTGGGATGTAATGGGTTTCCAGGGCCTCTAACTGGAGACCTCCGAGGGGGAACAGTCCGATTTCCAGAAAGAAGGGGTGGCACAAAAAAGAGGGGGTGGGCAAATGGTGGGGCGGAGAGCCCTGAACCGCTCTGCCTTCCAGGGAGGAGGAGGAAGGAGGGCAGGCCCCTGACTGGAGGGAGGGAAAGAAGGAAGCAGCCAAGGAGGAGTTTTCCAGCCTGGCTTTAGAGGCTCTGGTTCACTACACAGCCCCTCGGTCTCTTGGCCTCCTCCAGCCCCTTAAGTGCGCTCACAGCCTGCCCGGCGGGGAAGCGCCCGCTCGCCATGGGGAGCCCGGGACTCCGGCCCGCGCTGCTGCTGCCTCAAGTATTGCTGCTGTTGCTGGCGCTGCTGCACGTCCATCTGAGCCAGGGCTTCCCAGGTAGGAGCTAGGGATGGGGGGGTGTTTCCCCAGTTAGACATCTAGGAACCTCGGAACAGTTTGTTGAAACCCCTTGCTTGAAACAGCAGGAGATGTGGGGGTCTCCCTTTGTTTACTTGAGCTCGGCTTTTGCAGTCCCAGGAAGAGGGTCTGAAGGAGGAGTGTGGCTCCCGATTAGGTACAAGGAACTGAGTTCTATCATGCAGCGCCTGGAGCCCGAGCCTGAGCACCTTCTGCTCCCAGGGGTCCATGGTTTAAATCAAACCCTCTTGGCATAGAAGGCTACGAAGAGAAAGTTTGGCCACGGACTCTTTTGCTTCTTTCTCACCACACTGCATAGCTTCTTTTGCTCCCCACCCCACCCCCCTCACAGGGTTTTGATGGCTGTCAGCGCTCTGGGCCTGGCAGCTTATTTTTGGAAGAAGCCCCAAATCTTGGCCCCCCTCTGGAGCTGAGCAGCTCCAAAACTCTCCTGGACTTTACTAGCCTAGCCGAAGAGCCTTCGTGCATCCTCTTGTCCAGTCCTCCTGTCCAGTCCATCCCCCGCCCCCTCCTGCACCACCCTCCCCCCCTCCCGCACCAAACTCTGGGATTCCGAGAAAGTTTGCTTCTCTAAGGGAGAAGTGCCAGCTGAGAGTGGTGACATGTGGCATGCACTTGGTTAGCACCAGAGAAAGCAGGAAAGGCGCAGGATTGTGCTGGAGGGCGTGGTCTCCAACATCTATGGGGACCCTGGTATTTACTGGGTTTTCACAGTACAGGGAAAAGTCTCTTTGGAAGTGCTTCTTTTAAAAATATCTAGTTAACATCTTCACAATGAAATCTTAGACTGACTGACAGTGTCAGAGGGGCAGGGCTATTTGCTATGCACCCCTGTGGCCTTGGAATGAAAAGCCAATCTATGCAGGTGTTTTAGCTTCCTGTTAATAGAAAAGTGGCACCATGCATTATAATGTATGTGAATAATTGCCCTTTGTGTTAGACATCACTATGGACAGTTTAAATCTGGGGCTTGAGAAGAATTCTCCAGGAAGGGAGCTGGGTAGATGTAGGTAGGGATGGCTTTTGGTCTTTGAGTGTTTGAAATGAGTGGATGGATGGATAGATGGATGGATACAAAGTGAGTTCAAAGACAGGAGCATTTGTGTTTTGTGCTGATGCTTACAGGTTTGAAGTTTTGTAGGAACTGATTAGGGGCAAAGTGCAGAGGAGGCTTTACCTTAGTTGCTAGAGAAATGTCATTTTATGATGTTGATGTCCCCACTCACCCCCTTGGCAATAATTGTGTTAAAGGGAGCTTAGAGGGGAAGGAGAGACAGTCTAACTGAAAGAATCTCAACCTCTGGTTGAGCCTGTCCTAGAGAGGCTCCCTTTTCATTTGCTCTCCTCCCTTCTCCTGCTCTCCCCTTCCTGCTCCTTTCTCTGTGTCTCTACCCTTATATAGTAGAGCTTGCTGCCAAGCCTCAGACACCCACAGAATCCTAGATTTGCCAGCTCAGGCACTTACTACTGCTTATGTTTTGGGACTTGCCCTTGGGTTTCTTGGCTCAGTCAGCTAGCCTGCAGCCCCTTCCTCCCCCCCAACAGCCAGGCAGCCACCAGGTTCCTCTTTGACACCACTTCTGTTGGTTCCTCATCTGCCATCTGGCTCCACTCAGATAAACCGAAGCTTTGCAGAAGCCCTTTCCTGGAGGCCCCACTCCCATTTTTTTCCTAGTCTATTTCTAGCCTGTTTCTTTAAGAAATATTTATTTTACTTTTTGATATTATAATTATACCATTTTCCCCTTCCCTTTCAGTCCTCCAAGTCCTCCTCTATACCCTTCCCCTTTGATTTCTAAACTACAGAATTCTATTCCAATTGGAGTCTTCTCTTGGCACATATCAATGGAGTATCTTGGGAAGTGAGCTCTGCTGGGGCTGTTGAATCCAACAGAGGAAATTTTAGTCTGAGCCAGAGATTGTAAAAGTCTGGGAAGGGAAAATGCTCTAGACTTGTACATCTGGAGGCATATGGCATCGGCTGAATTCACTATTAGTTGTGGGGGGACATGTTTTAAAGGTTGTCTCAGAGGCACTCCGTCTAGTATGTGGACATCATGCGTCCAGGAAGAGCCTGTGAAAGCTTTGGATGTGGAAGTGCACAAAGAGGGAGCTAGGGAATTAGGACACCATCAGTATCCTAATTATATAGCTAGCGCTCCGAGCTCTTAGAGCAACTCTGTCAGAGAAATGGCAAATCCCCGCCTGGAGAATTCCCACCTGGAGAAGCTCTCTGGAGTTCTTCTAAACCAGACTTTGATGCAGTTTTTCTGGGCTCCCGATTTATTATTCCCAGGCTATCACTGACTGTGGTGTGTCTACAGAAGCCCACAGGAAGTATATGGAGTGCTCCTAGCAAAGTTGCCCGTGTCTGTGTTTGGATCCTTTTAAGAAATGGACCTGTTCATTAATTCTATTCTTAAATGAATTCTTGCACGCTTCTGTATGTCTTTGGAAGTTCCCTCTACCCCCTGCAAATGAAGCTGAGGGTGGAGGATGAATACCATGGCCCTGGACAAGGTCTTTGTGATTCCTCCTAGTACTGGAGAAAACAGGTAAAGTAGTGTGGTTTTGTTTGTTAGGGAAACCCTAAAGCTAAATCAGACCCTGGCTGTCAAAGCAGGCTTTGGGACAGCCACGTTTGGAGATAAGTATTAGGAGCAGAGCACCTGGCTCGGGCTCTACAATTAAGGTCTCAGCCGAACCTGGCTAGAAATTTCTATTTGTGTTTAAGACATATAATCAGCTGACAAAATTACTCTGCAATATAAAAGAGGATCTGCTAGAGAGAGGAGGGCATTTTTGTCTGGCATTGTCTTTGTTGAGAACAAACACTTCCAGTCAGTAAATTGTTATCACTTCTCATTTCACAGATTTGTGAGTTGAACCCGGGGCTAGAAACCATCCGTAAGGTACCAATTTCAGACCTTCCTGCCTCCTCAGTCCTGGCACCATAATCAAAGTACATCCCTTCCTTTCTAGATGGTGACTGTAGCATTAGTGTCTCTGAGGCTAACTCATTGTCTTTTATAAAAAAGCAGAAAATACAGGTCTCTTAAGTGGACTAGTGTGCATGCATGTGTGTGTGTCTGTGTGTGCTCAGGTATGTACATATGTGTGATCATGCATGTGTGTGTGTGTGTGTGCATGAGCATGCATAAGTATGTATTCATGCAGAAGCTAGAAGTCAGTGTAAGGTGTCTTCTTTTGTTTCTTTCTACCTTCAGTTCTGAGGCAGGATCTCTCACTAAATTAGAGGCTCATCAATTAAGCAAAACTGGCTGGCTGGAGAGTCACAGAAATCCTCCTGTCTCCTTTTATCCTTCTGGGATTACAAGTGTATGCCACCATACCCAGATTTTCATGCGGACGCTGGGGATCTGAACTCAAATTCTTATGTGTATGTGGCAAGCACTTTGCTGATTGAGCACTCTTCCAAGTCTCTAAAGTGGACTACTTTGTATCCTATATTTCTCTATTCAAAAACTTAGAGCAGTAGCTCCCCAAATCCACTCTCATGTGGAAGGCTCTCCATTATATTCAGGGGCTAGATTGTTCCATCACAATTCTCAAGTGCTTCACCATGACTTCCTAAAACCTAGCCCGTATGTCCTACACAGCCCTTTAGCAATTGAGTTACGCTTTCCTTCTGGTAGATGCCATTGCCTGCACCTTGGAGTGAACCACTGAGCCATTTGACTGTTCAAAATTCTCTAACAACATCCACACTTTGATGAAATCAACTGATGGATCTTCCCTCCCTTCCTCCCCCTCTCCCTTTCTTCCTTCCCACTTATGGGAATGGGACACACTGCCTTGTGCATGCTATAATATGCTCTGTGGCTGAGCTACACTCCAGCTCTTGAAATTATTTCTGGATCACTGAAAGGGAAGCCTTGTGACTTTCTTTAAACAAGCACAGCTCTCTGTGGCTGTTTTGTAGTCCTTATCACACATTTCGCATACTATAAGTTATACACTCTTCTTCTAGATTCCGAGTCCTTAAAATCTATGGTTATACTGAATTTTACCCTTATATGCATTTCTGGGGAGGCTCAGAAGAATACCTGGTGCTTAAGGGATTTAATTTACCCTGAAATGCTGATGATCTGTAAGAAAGTTGCGTGAGTAAATGGGATCTTGTGCCACCATGAATCTACATACATAGAAACTATGGCTTGCTGGCCACAGAAGTTCGCTTTATAACCCCGAGTACCCCCTGTTTAAGCAATAACTGTCTCTGCTGGGGGCTGTAAGATGAGAGACTGAGTGTAGCCACAAGCTGGAGCTTGCATTTATTTTTGTTGGCCACTTTATTCCATGTCCTTCCAAAGCAGCTGAATGGTTTCCTTAGTAAACACATATATATGTACTGCAACAATTCTCCTTTCAGTGAACACAACTAAAAGTAGCAATTGAAAGCAAAGAGAGTTTCAATATAGGTTTGCTGTTGCCAAGTTATAACCTAGCATGGAGTTTGTAGCAGTCAAGTTATGATTAACATTCAGGTTGAAGAGTCTCTTACAGAACAGCAGTACGAATAACTGTCTTTCAAGTTCTAGTTTGTAGGGAGATCTTCCAGCCAGTCTCTCCATCTTTAACTGCAAGATTTTGGAACTGGCAGCTTTAGTGGGTCTTTTGCTTTAAGAGGGGCTCCTCCAAAATAAAATTGGTTTCTGCCTTCTCTAATGAAATCTGAGCTTTACCCAGAAACTTACTTTATCTAGTGGGTGTGAATGGTGAAGAGGCTCTGTGCTTGGAAAAGGGGAGTAAGAAAGGTCTGCAGTTCCTTCTTTTCAGTAGTTTCCTGTCTTCTGGGGAACTAGACACAGTTACTTCCAATGGCCAATACTGTAATGTAAATGTGTGATGGACTCTGTAGACTCTGAGGGAGTCATGCAGGAACTTGACCTGCATCTTGAAGGCTGATGCTTGGAGATGCTGCTGCCAAGATGGTGATGCTAAAGGTCCAAGGTTGCATTTGAATGTCTTTGGGTTTCATTAAGAATGTTTTGGACTTGAAAACAAAATTCTGGGCAGCTATCTCCTCCCATGGGGAAAAGTCCCTATCCCAATTCAAATCCACTATTCACTAGATGGTTTTCCTGTCTTCTTAAACTGTGTGAGAAAAAAAAAATGTGGACTTAACAAGCAAAATAAATAAATAAATAAATAAATAAATAAATAAATACACAAATGACAAAATTTCGAGAATAGAACTTTGATTCAACCAATGCATAGGTGGAGGCAGCCTCTCTAGTTAACACCAGCAACAGAATTTCCAATTCTCCTCATTTCAAAAGCAAGTGTGGGCTAAGTGTAGCTCAAAAAGGTAGACTGCATGTTATGCCTTAAGTTCTGCATTCAGTGCCCCTCCCTCAAAGTAAAAGTAAGTGACAAATAAAGAAAAAATCAAACAAAGTAGATATAAACATAGATTGAAATTGTGCCTGCTCTTGATTAGCACAAAGTCTGAGATCTGGGGGAGGATATTGAGTCAAAATTCAGGGTATTCATTGTCTGTAGTTGTGAATAAGACCCAAACCATTCAATTCAAATATCTTTGTAATATATAACAGAATTTCCAAGATTACTTCCCAGAGACAAACGAATGGAAGATAAAATGTCAATGAATATTTACAATCCTCTGAATAAAAGAACCAATTGGACAAGAAGCAAGTCAGGGCATACTTAGCTGATGAGACCTTTGGCTATCAAATTGCCCTAGGACATTATTCTGAGTGATTTAGAGACTCTGGGAAGTTTACACATTCTGAGGGTAAGGTTTTCAGATAAAGATTTAAAAGGAAGGCTTGCACCAAATGTTCTTAGCAATACTGCTATGCTGCCAAGTTCCCAAGGTAATAATTGGTTACACCTGGATCTCATGAGCACATGGAACAATCTGGCTTCAGAAAGCTCCTGAGTATGCATTCCTTAGAGAAATGATGCACTCATCCAGAATTCTTTGCTCATAGCGGATGTTTCTCTCTGTGCATTGTTCTTTAAGAAGATAAATGTGTTTGGATCACTGACTCAGATTATCCCAGAAACTTGGAGTTATACATTGCATGTATTTGTTTAAAACCCTTTTCAGTGAGTTAGGTTGGCAGAGTTTTTGCTTGGCTTTCAAATATTATTTTGCAATAGTTTTTCTGTCACGCTCTTATAGGGACCTGGAGTGTGATTAGGCCCATGTACCAGCAATTTGTTTTCTGCTGCTGCCATCACAATGTCCCTCCAGTTGTGTCCCTCTAGATGGGCACATCTTCAATGCAGCTGCACCCTAGCATTCTCTAATGATTTGTCTTGCTCTGTGCCTTGTGTGGGTGGCTGGGCTGAATAACCCTGCCTGGTACAGGCTTCCAAGAATATTCAAGCACATTAGTTAAATTGGAGCCACAGGGCAAGAATTAAGCCAACAGTTTTTCGGGCCCACAGTGGAATGTTGCAGAAGCAGTGGTGGTGTTCATGGCCCCTATTTTCTGGAACTCAGCTCCCACATGGCCATTCTTTATAGGAACTCTCTGACTCATTTGCCTGACCAAGGCTCCAGTTCCTCTTCATGGCCAATGGTAAAATGCTGTTTCCACTTACATTTTATCTCAGCTTTTTAGGTAGCAGAATCATACTCTTTAGTATTAGCTATGCATAGATCTAATTTTCTCACCCATGTGAGCCAATTATAGGGTCTTTTAAATTTTTCTATTCCCATAACTTAACAGGGAACCTGGCTCCAAGAGGTTAAGGACATACCAGGAGGGGATGCTGCTAGGCAGCTTCAACACACCCACCTGGATGGGTGTCTCAGGCTCTATCTAGATTGCTGTGGGAGATTTCTTTTTTTCATACCTAGGTTCCTTTGAGCAGGCAGCCTAATTCTTCTGCTGGGGAATCTTGTACAGTGAGGATATCTCAAACATGAACTTTTCGTGCATTTTTTAGGGAGGAACCTCTCACGCCTTGCCAGGTGGGATGTCTGGAGTCACATAGGGAGTTACCAGTCGAGCTATAGCTATAGCCACAGCTTAGTGAAGTGAATCCCTTTCACTCCTGTAGGCCTGTGTTGTAATTTACCTCTGCAGCGACTACTACATATTAAGCTCTTTCCTGGGTTCAAGAGCTAGACAAACTAGGGTAAACTATGCTAAAGCATCACTATTTACATGAATCTTTGAGTATACTCTCATCCATCTTAGGTCTGGGCTACTTGGGCATTTCTCCGTGGTTTTGTGAAGCTTCTGACCCAAGGCCAGCTCTTGATCTCTTTTAAGGACATTAGGGTCCCATAAGCTTTGTCTCTGCACTGCTTGTTTGGAGTCGAACATCTGATTTGTGGTGACAGTTTAACAGCTTTATTGAGACATAATTCACCCACTCCAGCATTTGCCCATTGAAACTGTGCACTTTAGTGGTTGTAGTATATTCATAGAGTTCCGTATCCATCGTTGTAATCAATTTTAGGACATTTTTATTGTCCCCCAATGAAACTTATGCCCTTTGGCTGTCACTGCCCAATCCCATTTCACTCCAACTGCTAGGCAACTAGCTTATTCTCTGCCCCTAGAGATGTACCTGTTCTTTACATTCTCTATAAGTTAAGTGACATGAAACTTGCCTTTCTGTGATTTATGTCTGTCATTTAGCCCAAGGTTTTCAAGGGTAATCCTTGTTGTCAAGTCCATCTTGTAAGTATTCTGTTCTGTGGATATGGTCCATTATATTTACCCGTTGATCAGTTATTACACATATGGGTTGCTTACCCTTTAAGTCTCTTGGGAATAATGTTGCAGTGAACATTCATGCACAGGTTTTTGTGGGGACATATACTTTTATTTCTCTTGGCCAGATACCTAGGAATGGAACTTCCAGGTCACATGCTCACTTTAGGATGAAACATCTAGGGAACTACCAAACTCATTCCCAATAGTAATATGTCCTAACATCTGTACAGCCTCAGCATCACCAACCCTTACACTGATTGTCTTTTTATTAAGTGCCATCCTATGAGCCCACTCACTCATAGTTTACTCTCTAGTACTGAGCGACAAAACTGTGTCTTTTCTGCAAACAATGAAGAGGTATGCCAGAGAAAGTCAGTTGTATCTACTCTTTCATTGGTGGCTGAAGAAATACTACTAGCCCACAATGCACTTCTTAGTGAATAAGAAAAAAATGCCCAGACTCTACATGTTTAGTTAGATGGGCATAGAATTCTATCTGGAGACATATTTGGGGCTAATTCAGAAATAAGGGCAAGCCCAAGATTCAAGACTAGGAAAGAAAGGGCTGTCTAGTGTGGTGAGCCTGGTTGCTCTTTTGGTGAGTGTTATGGTGTGGGAAACTCCCTGGGCAGACATGTAAGCAATGCTGAATGATAGTGGCTTAGCCTCAAATAAGACAAAGCTGTGGATCTGTTGTTCTTTTAAGGCCTGCGAGCGTTTAAAAGGAAAACAAAAAAGCTGTGCTTGCATTTCCACATGATCCTTGCGCCCTTGGGTCATCTGGAACCAAGTAAAAAAAATCAGATACACGGGCTCTGTCCAAGACCTGCTGAACCAGCATCTACATTTTACCGAGATCCTGCTGAGGAATTATAGATAAGTGTATTTACATACTGGTCTGATGAAGGAGTGCAGCCCTTTGCCAAAACAGTGGCTTTCCTGTTTAGAATTGCTACACAATGGCTCACTTCCCCTCCTCTCCCTTTTGTAGTTGGTTTTGACTTCATCACTGAATGAATCTTCTGGATTTCCATTGTAAGTCCTTTACATTCCTGAGATAAACATGTGCACCTTTGCATTCTTAGTCCCTTCTCTAACTCAAAACAGAAACCTTCAGGCCTTCAACTCTCTCTTTCTTTCTCTTTCTTTCTTTCTTTCTTTCTTTTTTTCTTCCTTTCTTTCTTTCTTTCTTTCTTTCTTTCTTTCTTTCTTTCTTTCTTGCTCTCGACTAGTTTTTAAAAGTCTGCTGAGCAATAGTACAGCCTCTGCCTGACCTAACCCAGAGTAACAGCAAAGCATATCCTCAGATTGACTAGTAACAGGGGCTTCGAGTAGCTTTCCCTTGCAGCTAATAATTTTAATTGAATAATTTTAGCTAGATCAGAGGAGGAGGAGGAGGAGGAGGAGGAGGAGGAGGAGGAGGAGGAGGAGGAAGAGGAGGAGGAGGAAGAGGAGGAGGAGATCCAGTTGAGTCTAATGGAACAGCTCCCTAGCTACCTGGGAGGCTAAGGAAAGGGTATTACCTAATTTAAGACCTGCTTGAGATACAGAGTGAATCCAAGGGTGACTTAGTGAGATACTGACTCAAAAAACAAAAATGAAGTTGGAGATGTGGCTCAGGGAAAAGAATGCTTCCCTATCACATGTGAGGTCCTAAGTTTAACCCCTAGGATTGAAAAGGACAAAGACTACCTGGGTGGTGGTGGTGCTCACCTTTGATCCCAGCACTCAGGAGGCAGAGTCAGGCAGATCTCTGTGAGTTCAAGGTCAGCCTGCTCTATAAAATGAGTTCTAGGACAGCCAGAGTTACACAGAGAAACGTCATCTTGAAAAGATAAAAGAAAAAAAAGAGAAAGAAAGAAAAAGAAAAGAGAAAAGGAATAAAACAGAGGACAAAGCGGAAGAGGAGGAAGAGGAAGGGGAATTATCTGTCTTCAACTAGAAACCAATATGAAAGAGGGTAGAGAAGAGGGGGGAGCTTGGAGAATGGGTGAGAGTAAGCCAGCGAGGAGGTCAGGAGAACACGTCAGTGTCTCACATTAGGCCCTGAAAGTTCTACAGATTTGGAAGACCAGGATGATTGAATTGTTTAATGGCATCTAAAAGGGTTATTTGTGGGCTATGTTGGAGTGGGCATGTGGTTATAAACCCAGAAACGGTCTTTAGGAAGAAAGAATTGGGATCATTTGGGGAATCTTATGAATTTTAATTTGATAGATCTGAAGTAGAGAATAGTTAATTTGGGTACAGTCTGCAAATTAGTCCAGGCATGATATATTTGGCCCCTTCCTGTTTTCCTATAGTCAGTTGCTCAAACAAGTTAAAGCTTTGAGTGGTAAAATTATTCCAAAGGAGATTAATAATTCCTTTCTTATCATTGGAAAACAACTATGTTAATTTATTTCAGTACAGTATGTGCCTATGTGGTGAAATAAAGAAAATATTGATTCGTTTCAATGGAGATCATAGGGTTTATGAAACTAAAAACAGTTTGCCTACAAAGTCTGCCAATCCCTAATGTAAGGTCTTGCTTCTGAAAGTGTAACTTGAGACTCAGCTTTTCCTGGTAGCTTTAAAGAAATAGATTTTAAACAGCACTCCAGATCTATGAAGTTGAAGCCTGCCTTTTAACAGAAGATGCCTAGGTGTTTGGAATTTCTTCTTCCCTATCAGTAGACCCAACTGAGGATTCATCTTGAAGGTCTAGCCAGCATACCATAACTGACACTACTATTTACTCTTAATTTAGATGGCACACAACTGTATAGCTAGTGTTCTGGGTTTGGGGACTGTAATACCCAGACATCTCAAACTCTCTAGAAACTAGGTTCTCATTTTAATCTTTCCAGTCCTTAGCTAAATCTCAGTGTTCTAACCCAAGATGGAAATGGTCAGGCCTTTGCTATCTGCTGACAGATTGACTTGATATTGCCAAGGTTGCAGACCCTGGTCTCTCTGGCTCCATTGCCCTGCCAAGATCTCACTATATTGGTGTGATCCAAAGCCCTCTAATGTCTTCTACACACTTCTTTGAAGCACTGCTTCCCAGAGGTGCATAGATGTCTCCTGTTTATGTAGGTTGCATTGTCATTAAGTTGAGACATACTGGGTACTAAGATCTGAATACAATATGCCCCCTACAAAACTCAGCATGAAATGTGCTTACCATTGTGCTGGTATCTGGGACTTTGAAGAGATTATTGAAATGCCAGGAAAGCTTAATGCCTTTCATAGGATGGGATCAGGTATGGTAATTGTGGGTTATTATAAAGCAAGGCCACCTCTTTTGTTTGTCATCTATATACACATTCTTGTCCTTTTCTGTTTCACTAGGAGTTGTAATAAGAGGCTGTCACCCTATGTAACTTTTGAACTTCCCAGCCTCCAGAACTGCCAACCAAAATAAGTCTGGTTTCAATCTTGCAGTCATGGGTGTTTGGTTGTAGCAACAGAAAGTGGCCCCAGACACAAGATTGTTTCTTTAGTGCAGGGGCTGCTCAAGATCATCAATACGTAACCCTCTGCTAAAGGACTAGGAAGAATAAGCTCACCTCATGATCCCTAGACCAGTACAAATAACAGGATCACTCAAGAATATGTGAGGTAAATAAATTCTCAGATCCCACCCTAGGACTAATGAATGACAAACAGGGTCCTGGTAAAGTTGAGCCCAGCAATCTGTGTTGTAACAGACACTCCAAGTTCTTCTCACACAGTCATGTATTAGGATCATTTGTGTGGACAATTTCAAATCAATTTTTCAGAACATCTAGCAAAGAAACTAGTGTTTCACATGCCAGTTTTAATGAGAACCATTTACTTGCTTTAAATTTTAGGCCAGGACCTTGGGAAACACCACATTGAACTTACTGAGTAGAAATGAGCACAGCAGGCTTCAGGAGAAATCATCTCTTGGAGATTTCTTTCCCAAAGAAGCGGCTTGTATGCTCACTTGGTTTGAGGAAAGTTTCTCCGGGTCAAAAGGCAGCAGCAGCTGGCTGATGCAAACACACATTCTTTCCAGTGTGTTTCTGTATATTAAAATGTGTGGAAGGCTCGGGAACAGCCTTGGGCTATTTCTTCTCCTATGCATGATTCATCTTTTCAGAATACTGAATACTGATCTGTGGGAGACTGCTAGCCTACAGGCAGTGACTCTCAGTACAGATAGATGGTTGACCCTGCATTTTAGAGCTCATGCATTTCTTCTCATTCCAGAACTTCTCCCTGGGGGTCTCTATGAGGAACAGAAGTGTTACAGCCTTAAAACTTCATGTAAACATTCTTTCTTCTTTGCTCCCAGTAGGTTTATATCTGCTACATTGTCACTTAGTCTCAGAGTCCCGGTGACACTGAGTCATTTGGGCAACTGGGTGAAGTTGAAAGAGCCTCTCTGTAAGTTGTACTTCCTCTGAGAGCTGACTGCTGGGGGCAAGCATGAGCAAAGGAGTTCAGGACCAGGAGCCTACTCTGACCTTGATTTTCAGCAAGAATGGATGAGACAGCTGACAACATTGATTCCTATACTTCTTTTGGGAGAGAAAATAAAAAAAAAATCCTGTAATCTGAAAAATCATGTTCAGTTGTCCATCTTTCCACTCGGTCATCTGATGCAGGTATAAGCAGCAGCTCTGCTGACCACACTTTCACAATGCTTTTAAATATAAAAGAGAAGCCGGGGAGTAAGGAGAGCACTTGGCAGTTGCAAGGCCTCGGGTGTAAGCTTCCAGCACAGACAAAAAAGGTCTAAAAGTAAATCACTTTTATTGCGAAAATGCTTAGAAACCTGGAAAGATGGAAGTAGGTTTGGTTCACATTTTCCTCTGCACTCTATTTTCTCACTAAAATCACCACACTGAACAGTTTGGTATAGACGCCTAGAAAATTTTCTCTCTGTGTGAATTTTTTGGGGGTGGTGGTGGTGGGGTTCAAGACAGGGTTTCTCTGTGTAGCCCTGGCTGTCCTGGAACTCACCCTGTAGACCAGGCTGGCCTCGAACTCAGAAATCCGCCTGCCTCTGCCTCCCGAGTGCTGGGATTAAAGGCGTGCGCCACCACTGCCCGGCTTCTGTGTGAATTTTTATAAAGACACAAGCTGTTGTTAAAAAATAATGCATTTCCACATGGAGCAACAATAATGGTAAATCCATGGAATTATCTCCTTTGCCAGGAAAGAGACCCATGAGATAGTTGGCCTTAGAAGTGAGCATGGTCGCCACTACCATGTATCCTCAGACAGTGCCTTGGTCTGAGGCCTTGCTCAAAGCCTGGCTGCAGTCTCCTGTCCTTTCTTCAATTTTCGTTGTGTCCCAAGCAATCCATGTAGACAGTTAACCTTTTTGGAGGACCATATGACGCACCACGAATTGCTTTTGTTCCATCATCTGGTTTCACTTTAAAGGGTAGCCTTCTTCCTCTCTGTCTGTGTTGAGTGGGAACTGTTAGGTTTCAGAGCTTTGGAAATGGTCCTCAGTGGAAACAGGAGTTGGCATAAATTAAGGGCCCCTGCTTTGTGCTGATGTCCTCGGTTTTAGGTACCTGAATTTTTTCCTGTTCCTCCTTTGTCTCTAAGATCTAAACAACAGGCTTGGCTCTTCAATCTATTAAGCAATAGGAGGCTAGCTTGGAAAAAAGTGTTCTTTTCCTTTGGACCAGAGCGATGCTTTCATTTATAAAGTCATCCTTTTAGCTTTCCTTTTTTTTTTTTTTTTTTAAGACCTGAAATATGGCCACAATTAAAATTTCACAAGCCACATGCTGTCTTCATTGTCTTGGCTAATTAAAAGCAGAGTGCTTGGGGACGGAGGGTGCCATCTCTTCTGCCTAGAACTTTCCTCTGGGGATCTTCTGCAGAAGGGTTTGAACTGAGGGTGGGATGCTGTCCTAGATGAAGCAGCTATAGAAGCTAATTCTGAGTCCGCGCTTCACAAGGTTTACTTTCTCACCCTCCACCCACTATACTGCCATTTTTCTTGATGAAATCAAGTTACAGTGGGCATACAGGAGCATTCTTGACAGGAAAAATTAACATAAGGACTGTAGTTGTGTGCAAGAGGTAAAATTCCTCAGTAAGATGGAACTCCAGTCACCCACAGTGGTGAACCCTGGCAGTTACCCAGTGAACAGTATCATTACCTTTCCTCTCTTTGTTTTCCCCATCATTATACTTCTTGGGTTGCTTCCCCCAAATAAACTACTGTACCCTGTCTTAAGGCCTGCTTTGGGAGATGACCAACATTGGTTATGATGGAATTTAACCCAGGGTTTTAGGTTCTTTTCTGAAGTTATTTATTTTAACTGATAAGTTGATACCCGCTAGATAGAGATGTGTAATGAGGGGCTCTGAGATAGGAACTTGGGGGTTGTTGGAAGTCATGAAACTACCTAAAATTTGGTGGTTCAAATCAATAGCAACTAGTTACTTCCTCATGAAAGTTTGGTCAGGGCTTAGTGTTCAAGGCTAATTTCTGACCCACATACTGTTGACTGTGTGCCTTTATCTAGGGCTGTTGGATCCCAGATGGCTCTATTCACATATTTGGTACTTCATCTGCAATGGCTAGACCCCAACCCCTATGTCTTTTAGTCCCTTGTTGATCAGACCAGTATCTCTGTCCAGCAGACTAAATGGACATGTTTGTATTTGAGTAGCTTCCCAATAGAGTAAAATCAACGCCTGCCTGGATGCTGCTGAAAAGCCTAGGTCTGGAACTGATACAAGATCGCTTTTGTTGAGCATTATTACTTATAGGAAATGACAAGGCAGCTTGAATTTTAGGCTGGTAGTAATAGCTAATGTTGATAGATTCTAACACTTAATAGATTGGAGTAATAGTCCAAGTTGGGGGGGGGGGATAGATGGTAGTTAACTTAGAAAGAACTCCATTCCAGGGCTGGTTTGGGAATGGAAGTTAGAGATATGAGTTTAACTTTCTGGGTTGTTTTCTGGGTGTGTTTTGATTCAGTGATGGGCCCTAAGTTAGTTATCCAACTGCTGTGCCTTGGGTAAGAAATGCCCCTCGTAGGTCATGAGTTGAAGCTTGATAACCAGTGCAATGTTCAGAGGTAGGGATTTTGGGAAGGGATCGAACTATGAAGCCTCTGACATAGTCAATGGAATAATTCATTGACTGGTCATAATGTGATGGCATTATTGAGGGGTGATGGAAACTAGGGGATCTCATCAGAGTAAGTGAACCACTTAAAAATACTTTTCAATGATATATCTTGTTTCTGTATCCTTCCTCTTTGGGCCAATGTGTCTCCTGACCACCAGGAAGTGAGCAGCTGCTCTCTCTTCTAGGATGCTCTGCCTTACCACTGGCTTACACTGTGAGGCCAAATAGCCGTGGATTGAAACTTCTGAGACCGTGAGCCAAAATAAATCTTTATGTCATTTATCTCAACACATTTTGTCACAGTGATGAAACATAGCTAGTGCACTAATGGTATTTGACTCATTAGGAAGACAACAGCATGAGGACAGAGAATGTATTCATGCACAGTTCATGTAACTGAATCGACTGACATCTCTGGAAATGTGCAAAACTCACTTCCCATTGGTTACTAGTACTAGCACCACCTACCTTCCCATCCAATTTTCTCTCTTCCTCCATCAATGGGAAAGTATTATATGTGGACACTAGCTAAAGATACACCATATACCTAAATATGAACCCTGTAAGAATTCTTGATAATAACACCAGAGAAAGTGTTTGTAAGCTTGAATAAAGATATTTTTAGATGTAAGAACTAGAGCCTGGTCTACAAAGGGTACAAGGAATGAATTGTGCTTCATCCAAATTAAAAGAGTTTGCTCTTTAGAACATACTGTTAAGGGAATGGAGAGAAAAATCAGAATGGAGAAAATATTTTTAAATGACATGTCTGACTAAAGGGCTATTATTCTGAATAGAAAAAGAACACTCTGAACTCAGTAACAGGAAAATAAGCAACCCCATTATAAAGTTGAAATGCTTGCACAGACACAAACAGGGATGTATGAGAAGATGTTTAACACCCTCATTCACCTACTAACAACTGCATGAACCTGGCTGCTATAACTGTTGCTTTCATCTGTCAAAAGCGGGAACAAAGTCACCTCTTTTTGGAAACCGGCTGTCACTGTACAGTGCAAATATAACGTGTGGGTATTCCTATCAAGAAGGGATTTGCACACATTTACGATCCCTGTAGAGAGCTAACTGGCTATTTTATGTTTCCCTTACAAGAATTTATGTGACACACATCCACAAATTGCTAGCCAGGAACTTTAAGAAACCACGGACACCAGCAATTTGAAGCCGACCATTTACTGTAAGCTCAAGAGGACGTGGGTGTCTTCCACCGTGCTTTTCCAAGCTTCTTTAGGTTGCTAGGGCTCCCTAAAAACCTCCCTTCATCTACTTCTGTCCTCAAGTACATGATGTCCTCTCATTTCAAGGAACTGGCATGGCCTCATGACACAGGGCTTTAGTGTCCTTTGTATAAGAGATTTAGATTTTTTTCTTTGAATTCATTTATACTCGGTGTTAAAGTCTGAAATATATTATTTTTACTTTCCTTTGTTTAGGAACAAATGCTAAATCAAATACCCAGTGTTCAGTAAGGACACCAATTTTATGACGAGTAAGAAACAACATTTTTCATCTAGTTTCTAAATTTGGAATAAGAATCTTGGATGAACAGCTGCAATGTTCCTAACAATTTTTTTTCCATTTCTGTAAATCCCAAAGGCACTGCATGCACTTACCATTCCAGAAATTCCTAGAATGAAAAAAAAAATCATGCAGAGTTTTTTGTTCCGAGATGTATGTATGTATGTATGTATGCAGGCATATGTGTGTGTTTGTATGTGTGCGTATCGTTTCTTTTTAATAAGCGTACAAAGTAACAGGTTTCATTTAACTATGACATTTCTGTATACCCTTTGTTTGGTTGATCATTCTCCCTTCTCTTCCAGATCCAGCTCTGCCTACCAGTCTCCTGCTCCCACTTGCCCCCTCTCCACTTGGATGCCATTTGTATCACCCTCTTTTACTTCTCTGCTTTAAGCCCTCTACCTCTCCTCTCATGTTCCTGTTCCTGGTTTTATGACCTATGAGTATTGCCTCCATACACATATGCACATAAAAATTTCAGTTAAGATTCACCTATGAGAGATACCATGTAACCTTCATCTGCCTGAGTCTGGATGACTCCATTAGATAAAGTATTTTCGAGATTCATCCACATTCCTATGAATATCATGGCTTTGTTTTAAATCTATTATGTCAGTAACTTTTTCAAAAGATGACTTACAGTTTTGAGCAGCTCTGCGCTATTTCTCCTGATGTGTTGGTCTGCATGCCTATCCCTGCAGTGATAAAAATCTGCAACATCTTGATTACTGTAGCTTTGCAATGTGATTCCTCCAAAATTACTCTCATTCTATGAAATCACTTTAGACATATATTCCAACAAAAATCTTGCTGAGATTATTATTAATATTATTTTAATTCTATTCATGAATTTGAGGAGTGAATTGATGGCTTTTTTTTTCTATTTGAAATTTCCAACCCACCAGCGTAGTTCAACTCTCTACTTATTTGGGTCTTATTTGAATTTGTTTACTAGCATTTTGTTGTCCTTTTCAGTAAGGAGGAAAAACCCCCCACATATTTTATTGGATTTATAAGTATTTCATTTTAAATTTGTTTTTCTTCATTTTTCTTTTTTGAATGTCTTATTCACTGACAATTTCATATATGTCTACAATTTGTCTTAGATCATATCCACCCCAACTCTCCCTTCTCACTCTTCCCGAGCCCTCCAACACACCTTCCTGCCTCATTTTATGACCGCTCTCTTTCTCTCTTTTGACCCCAATTGAGTCCATTTAGTGTTATCTGTTAGGACACTGACTTATCTTGCTGCGTTGATCCTGTTCAGGTTGGGTACTGTTCAGGTACTACAGCTGTAGTACACTAAATAGTGCAACAAGCATTTCATGTCCAGAAGACAGCATCTTATAGTGTTCCTTCTCATCCTCAGGCTCTTATATTTTTTTCTATCCCCCTCTGGTTCCGTTATCCAACCCTTGGAGATGTTGCTAAAGATGTCCTGTTTAGGGCTGAGCATTCAACTGTCTCTTAGTCTCAACACTTTGAAACAGTTGTGAGTCTCTGCATTAACTGCTACTCACTGCAGAAGAAGTTTCTCTGATCAAGGTTGAGTGCACCACTAATCAAAGGGTCTAAACATTATCTTTAGAAGGAAGTATTTGACAGCATTTCCACTTAGCAAAACAACAGTAGTAAGGTCCTTACTAGGGCTGGCGACCTTCCTAGCAATAGACTTTAGACCAGGTTTCCACTGCCATTCTAGAATCACTGCCTATGAAAGATGATTAGCCTTTGATAGATGACTTCTGTCTTATGTTTCAGATGGCAAAGTCTTTATCTTGAAGTTTAATACATTTTATAATGTAGAGAAATGACTGGAATGCTTGTCTGAAAACTCTGCTACTTAAAGAGATATCTGTTGGGTGACAGGTGAAAAAAAGTCCAGAGAGTGAGAAATAATGTTTTTTTTTTTTTTTTTGAATCACAGTACCAGAGGATGATATATCTGTCCCTAGCATGGACACAAATTTCATTTGGTCCTCAAAATAAATATCATCTTGTGGGGGTGTGGTGTGGAGAGGGTACTCAGTAGTGAAGAGTCTTTTTGCTGCTCTTACAGAGGACCCAGGTTCAGTACCCAGCACTCACATAATGAAGGCTCCAGCTATCTGTAATTCCAGCTTCAGGATGCTCTGTCCCCACTTGTGGCCTTCCTGGTCACTTTATGGACATGATGCATGCAATGGACACTCTCTCTCTCTCTCTCTCTCTCTCACACACACACACAGACATTAAATAAATGTCTTTAAAAAGTAAACATAGTTCCAACCAAACCATTTTTTCTCATAAGACAATGTCAATATATTTGAATAATGAAACAAACATAAAATAATTAATGCAGATGTACTTCTGTCCATTTGATAGCTCATCTGAGTAGTGGACAAGCAATCCTATCTGTAGCCTGTGGAAAGGAAATTAGGGAACTGGGAAAATTAAGTAAGAAATATTGTAAAATCTTTCACGCCAGTGAGGTTTTTTTTTTTTTTAAATTAAACTATTTAATTAATTATTGCTTTTTGGACCCCTGTATTGGTATTATTACATATTAGACAGCTTTTCAATGCAACTGAAGTGCTCTACTTGTTCATGAAAGTGTCAACTGTGAAGAACAAGGCAGCTTCCTTTTATAGTGCAGCCAATAGCATTGTCTGCCCTAGACCAGGCAGGTCACGGGCTAAGGAGTGTTACCTCAAGTGTTTAACTGACCTTTTTGTTCAATCTAAACCCTTTTTAATCAGGAATGAATCAGCCGGTTTTTTTTTTTTCCTTCCAAAATTATTTATTTATTTATTTATTTATTTATTTATTTATTTATTTTTTTACAGCACATGTCTGAGTGTTTTGCCTACATATATGTAAGTGCACCACAGGGGTGCCATATCCATGGATTCCAGAAAAGAGCCTCTGATCCCACTGTCTTTCGATGGTTCTGTGACACCAAGTGGGTCCTGAGAACCAAACCTGAGTCTTTTGCAATAGCAGTAGGAGCTCTCAACTACAAAGCCACTCTCCAGGCCCAGCCCCATATCTTTTTGTTAAACTAACAACTACTTGAAAATGGCTTCAGCTTAATCCCAATGACAGTTAAGTTTTAGAAAACAAATTCACACTAATATCTAGATTTTATTCAAAACATCAGTTCAAGTCATGGCCTCTAATTTCTTTCTTTGTTTGTTTGTTTGTTTTTGGTTTTTTTTTTTCCGAGACAGGGTTTCTCTGTGTAGCCCTGGCTGTCCTGGAACTCACTCTGTAGAAGACCAGGGTGGCCTTGAACTCAGAAATCCGCCTGCCTCTGCCTCCCAAGTGCTGGGATTAAAGGCGTGCGCCGCCACTGCCCGGCTCATGGCCTCCAATTTCATGATTCCTTTTGCAGTCTTTTCCTTTAAACCAACTATGCTGCAATGTGCCATTTGCTTGTAAAAACAATTCTTGTATATAAATCACCATTGAAACTTAAAATTGAGTTATGATGCTTCGAGTGTCTGTGGTTGTTTGAGTGTTTGATTTCCAATTGCTGAAGTATTTAGGGAGGATTAGGAGGGGTGGGCTTATCTGTAGAAGGTGTGTCACTGGGGGTGGCCTTTGAGGTTTCCAAAGACCACATCATTCTCAGTGACCTCTTTCTGCCTACTGCCTGTGTAAGTAAGGATGTAAGTACCTGCCTGCCACCATGCTCGCCTGCCCAATAGTGCTTTCTTTTAAACGTTGCCTTGGTCATGGTGTCTCTCCACAGGAATAGAACAGGAACTAAGAAAGCATCTAACCTCACATCTAAGACTTTTTCTTATCTTCTCTCTCTCCTCACCAGTTTCCTACGTATACTCCATAGCAATGTCTGTGTCTTAATTATGAAGACATTCAATAAGATAGACCAATCCCATATGCAAATAGGTAGAAAACTAAGCATTCTAAAAGCTGGTGGGGTTGGCCAAAGTCTTATAGCCAGGTGACAGGGTAGATTCGTAGCATTTCACTCTCCTGACTTTTATAGAAAACGTGTGGAATTCTCAGAATCTTACTTCAGAGGCTAATACAATGAAGTATTTGTTCTTTCCCTGTGTGTGTGTGTGTGTGTGTGTGTGTGTGTGTGTGTGTGTGTGTGT